>JAMKCF010000007.1:600000-975000 GCA_023634235.1 Pisaster brevispinus
GGGCTGGTGCTATTGCAGATAGAGCTTCCACTAACATCTGAATGGCACTGGATTTACCAGACCCTGGACCACCGGCCACAATGATACCTAAAAGCAAAACATAGAACAAAGTGACTGTACCGCTCATGTCGTTGTTACAAAATGATGATGTGACCTCATGTAAATAGAGCTACCTTTTGTTAAGTTTTCTCCAACTGTCGGAGTAAATAGCAGCCTCTTTTTTTGTCCATGTTTTCAGAAGTCAGGTTGTTCTGACCTACTAGTTTCTTACCATGGTTAACCAGTGACACAGAATAGAGTTGCATGACCTTGTTAACCCAGTTAGTATGTGGCATGAATCCATTCTCCTGTGCTTTATCAACGACCATGTGCTCCACGTTGAGATGATTACGCCTAGCTCGGCTAGATTGTGGAGTAGGAGGGCTACCCATGGCTGTGAACATGTCCTTGACGACACTGTTGAAGATGTACAGAGCCTGTTGAAAGAAAACATAAGTCAGGAGAATACTAACTGAAGATTAATAAATCTCAAGAGTGTGGGTTCAAGTCCTGGTCTCGATACTTAACTATTATTGCTTCATCCTTCAGATGGGACATAAAGTCTTAGGTCCTGTGTGTTGTGTAATGCACGTAAAAGAACCCAGCAAACTTATCATAAAGAGAAGGGGTTTGCCCTGGTGTTTCTGGCATGGTCTAGCAGCGATATGAGTCACCTCACCTTGTATTCCTGTCCAGATGTTGTTTTTTAGTTGCTTCATCTCATTAAACCATTCACAACAATTTCCGCCAGATTTGATAATTTGGCGCCAGGAGTGTCATTATGACAGACATGGGGCATTATAATGTACACTATGAGTGTTATTAATATTGAGAAATCTTTATTTGTACTTTCATCAGTCAGGCAAGTGTCTCTGATATCATGAACAATGTCAAAGTGACAAAATATTAGGACAAAAATTACTTCTTCAAAGGAAGAGGATTGGAAAGAATTATTTTGGATAAGTACATTTTCTGAAACTATAATTGTCTGAAACTGACGCCAGGCCAAAAATAATAAATTTAGCTACTGTCTGTCCGTAGTCTGGTATTTGCCTCATAAGCCACAGCCACAGCCACAGCCAACAATGTTCAGTTAAAGGTAGGCTACATTATTGGTTTGGAAAGAGTACATTTCACTCCCACTCTTTAGTTTTGAAAACCAAACAACCAACCAGCGATCATTTAAGATTGGTTAGTCAGCAGTCTCCAACAGCTATTTCTGTTGGTCCTTAATGTTTTTACTTACATCTGGTTTGAGTCGTGGTCCAATGACATTATGTAATGCTTGAGCGACTACGGCATGTTCAGCCCTAGCTGCTGGGGTCATGGGGTTAGGTGCTCCAATCTTACGGGGTTGTTTCTCAACGGTCTTTAACATGGCTGCAGATGCTGAAATCAATGTTAAACACTCCCAAGTTAAAATCTCATGCCTGTATGAAAATCTACATATCACTTGCTTATATCGAATGCATTGTACTCCTAAGTTAAAATCTCATGCCCATATGAGAATCTACACATCTTAACATTGCACTTCCAAGTCATACTCACACACCCATGTTAAAATGTCATGCCCATATTAAAACCGTATGCCCACACCTCATGTACATAATAAAATCTACAAATCTTATGCATTGCACTCCTAAGTTAGAAATCTCATACCTATACTTAAAATGTACACATCTTACGCATTACCCTCCCAATTTAAAATCACATGCCCATGCTAAATCTACACAACCTAAACATTGCACTCCCAGTTTAAAAACTCATGCCCATGTTAAAATCTACACATCTTACGCATTGCACTACCAAGTTAAAATATCATGCCCATATTAAAATCTGGACATCTGATATTCTTATAAAATGCACTCCCAAGTAAAATCTCATGCCCATGTTTAATTCTACACATCTTACGCATTGCACTCCCAAGTAAAACCTCACACCAATATTAAAATCTACACATCTTACGCATTGCACTCCCTGGTTGTACAATAGATCCTTGTGAGCTTGCTCTTGATAACTCCATCCTCTCTTCCTTAGTGAGTTTACGGCCAAGATGAGCGTGATGAACAGCTGATGATAACCCACCAATACTAAAGAGCTGATGGTACTCCTTGGATCTATCAGGAGGAGAGAGAGAGAGAATCAGGATGAGTGGAAGTAGGTGGAGGAGGAGTAATCTTAAGATGCTCGCAGGAGATGGACAAGAAGGAGAAATTCCATGCTATCAATCCTATGATTGATGAGGAGGAGTTGATTGCATTGTGTCTTGCTTCATGCCATTATGCATGTTATGCATTAAGCTGAGCAATGTTTTAGCCAAAAGCTTTCATTTATGGATAACGCGACTTGCATGCTGGAGCACAGCTCAACTGTTTTCTAACAAACTATGATTATATTTTATGGTTAAGCTGCAGTTTAACTACAAACTTTATCCCATCCGAGCAGCTAGGGGGTGTTTTCCCTGCAGGGCTTAGGAAAGCACTGAGTACTATGTGAAAACATGATTATGTAATATAAGTTGAGATGCAGTTTGAACCACAAACTTTAGCTTTGAACTCCGTCTGAGCAGTTTGGGATTTTTTCCCCACAGGAAGTAGAAAGTACTGAGTATACAGTGCCAACACACATCATTGTCAAGCTAGAACCAAAATAATAAAATTTTGACTTTTATGGCAAGGACTGATGATTACTGTGAAAATTGACTCATTGAAATGAAATCAGGGATTTAATCATTGAAATAAAATCAAGGATTTTATAATTTAAATCAAAAGTTTGCAATGCATTTGATTGGATAGTCGGAGATTAGACGATTTCACAGAGATTGACTGTACAAATTTCTATATGATATAATGTGTGTCATTTCTGCTTTCATTCAGTTGTCAAGTTGTTTTTTCGGTGAGTTTTTGTTATGTCCAGCTATTTCTATCTTTTTCCAACTATTTATTTTCTTTTGTCCCACTATTTCTCTACCTGCTTTCCCAGTACTTAGGATTATCTTGTAAACTTTAAGTAATCTATTTTGCGTTTGAACAAAGAAAAATTGACTGGAGCGGGACTTAATAATAGAATTTGAATAATTTTTGTTGAACAAAGATAAACTTATCAGAGCGGGACTTGAGCCAACGACCTCCGAAATAATGTACCGGCGCTCTACCAACTGAGCTATCCAGCCCTATGTTGGCGGTCTCCCTATTAGTCAATATCTTTGTTCGGGGGTGCCAGTCAGAAGCCATTCAACAATAAGCTGCCATGTATAGCCAGGGATCACACCCAAGTTTACGATACAATGTTAAGTAATCTAACAGTTTTTCACAGCAAACTGCAGAACTGAAATGACTTAGTCAAGTCCAACTGAATGGCTACATCTGTGGCTATGAGAAGCCAAAGCCACAAACATAGTCACAGCCGCATCCATTATAACACACAGCCGTAGCCAATCATAGCCAAAGCCACAGCAAGCCATATCCATTCACAGCCACAGCCGCTCATAAAGACATAACCTTTTGTTAAAAGAGCTCATTCAAAATAGTTCAAACCACAGCATCAAAAGAACAAGCAGTAATTAAACATCATCCCATCATTATTCCAAAGCTTGTGAGACTGGTCAAGGCATAGACAGCAAGGTGTGTTCATAGTGTGCAATAACGTCAGCTCAATGTTTGCAAATACTACAGAAGTGAGCCCAGAAATGCTGAATCTTTCTAAATCTGTAACAACATGATGAACGTTAACAGGTTGTTGTCATCCCCAGACTTGAGTTTATCACTATCATCAGGTTGCGGTTTTCCATTTATATGCTAGATTTTACGAAATCACCTACTACTTTATGTAGGATGTAAAATGCTCAAGCAAACTAAGGTTGAGCTTTTAACTTTATGTTTTCTACTTGTTGAAGACTACCGCAGAAAGACTGAAAAAGGTGCAATAATGTCATGTGTAGTGATGTACATGTACATGTATCTATGTTGCATTCAACAGCCTCACTTCCTCAGTGACTCTTTGCACATCGCAAAGCGCACCTCCACAGAATGTGTGCGTCTACTATTTCCACTATTTCAGAAGTCAATTCCTTGTTGTACATTTTGACTCTCAGAGTGGCAGATAGGATAGGCATGTGTCAGTGCACTGTGCTTTGTGCAAGGGGTTTTGAGGTATGTTCTGACTGATCACCTTATGCTGTTAACTTGCGCAGATGGAGAGTACAAGTTATGCCTGGTTAAGTGGTTAATGCTGGTTTAGTGACTAATCCTGGTTAAGCAGTTAATGCTGTTTGGTGACTAATCCTGGTTAAGTGATTAATGCTGTTCTGATGTGGTAGAGTTAATTGTGCAAGCTGTAAAGTCGATTAGTGCAGTGCAATTGTGCAGTAGCTGGTTACAAAAAGTGAGAAATTGCAGGAACTACAGAGGGGCACTGCCAGCCAATAAAAATGTCTCTTTGAAGGCACATGATCATTTTTAGCCAATCAGAAGTGTTTGATTATGAGCTGTTTTAAATATCTTGCAGAATAGAAGAATTGAAAGAATCAACTGTAGCAAGCTTATGCTGCTTTAAATGATTTTAAGCAAAATGCTGTTCAATTTTACAACAAAAACAACTGCCATCAAAATACAAATAGATCACATGGAAACAAAGAGTAAAAAGTAAATAATCATCTCTTGAAGCACATGCTTAACATAAGAAGCATTGTCATTGGTTAGAATTCTGCAATCAAACATTAAAGAGCCAATAGGAATCACTGACACACAGCCTGGCAGAGCACCTTTGTCATTCCAAAAACTGAAATAGTTACCTTAAAGGTGTAAATATAAATCTACATTCACATTGAAAACTTCCAAAATGAAAACTTCCCCAAAACAATATTCAAAACAGAACATTAAAAATTTCAACTTTTAAATCTGAAAGTTCCCAAAGTGAAAATTTTCAAACTGCAAATGTTAAAAGTAGCAGAGAGTGAAATGGTTTGAAATCAGAACACATCAAGTTGTGTTGTGAGGTGTAACCATGGTCACCAAGGCGTACCCTTCCACATCCCGCCATGTTCCTACTGCATGTAATAAGACGCTGATCATATTTTTCATGTTAAACACTTGGTGTTCATCTGACGACCTGAGAAAGGGTTCAAAGTGTCCAGTGAAGCATGCAATCAAATTAAGGAAGTCAGTCAACCGTAACAAACATGCAAATATCATCACTTTGTAACAAATTAAAAATTTAAATTAATCAAAACAGTTCAAAATATGGTTTTTCAAATAAAGTCAATGGTATTATCTTTTGAAATATTTCCGACATTAAATAACTATGTATTAGTCCAATAACTGTTTAATTACTTCCAACAGACAACTTCCATGGAATAATAGAAAGAAAATTAAACAATAATGATAAGAAAGAAAACAAGAAAGAAACGTTTTACATTTAAAGTTAGAAAGGGCAATTTAAGATTATGCGAGTAAATTTGTATAATTAACAATGGTTTGGAATATAATAAAAACATAGTAAGAACTAATAATAATATTTGGTTCTTATATTTTTTGATAATCACATAAGCACGAGGGGAATGTGGAATAATACAGTGCTTCTGCATCCCATTTAGGTATGTAACACAGATACGCTAGATTTTTCCGTATTCCACGAGCGTGCAAGTGATAACAAACTTATCTTCAAGTAAACTTGACGCGCAGCTTGAATAGCGCAATGTTCGGAGTTAGGACAGCTTGATAGAGTAAGGATTGGTATGGGCCGTGCAATATAGGTTTATATCACCCCTCTTGGATCCACCAATCAGAATTAAGGATTCAAGTTTTCTTGAAGATAATATTAATTATTTTAAGACAAGATAAATTAGTTGGTAAATATATGTCCGGAGGACATAAATATAAGATTAGTAGACACACAAACTTACAGTTGTTCCTTGCACTGCTGGGCAACCATCTTCAGTCTATCTGCAAGCATTCTTGGTGATCTAAATCCATAAGCAGCACATCTAGCTTTCAAGATGGTTGAGAAGTCTGGCATGACTACTGAGACTGTACGGAAGAGTAGTTTGATATCAATGGGAATACCCTCAGATGGAGCTGTTTCATTATTCACTGTGATGAACAGAGCAACGCCGCTCTTCAATGCCACCTGAAGGAAATCAAGAAAACAGACATGTAGCCTCGTTATTTATCAAACCATCAAGACGGAATTATCTAGTTTATAAGACCAAGTACAAGTTTTTCTCAGTTTTTCCCTGGCATTAAGAATAAAAAAAAAGAAAAAAAAGAAATGCTGATCAATGCCCAGGCCTGTGGAAAAAAAAATCCTTCAAAAATTACAAAATGTCCAACTTTGTAGGAACAAACTAAAAGGCGGTTGCAAATATTCAGTTTTTCCAACGGTAGTTTCATCCCTGTAGTGTCTTTTGGTCTAAAAAAGTCTGGCCTTTTTGTATTTCACAAAATCAGTATTAATTATTGCCACTGCAGGTGAGGAACATGACAACATTTGAGGTAGCACGAGACAATTCACCTCTGATTGGTCAATTCTTACCTCCTCTCCATCTCCCAGAATGCAATACTTGCTTCTTGATCTTAGAGCCGATGTGATGGCATGGACGTGGTCTAGAACCATAGCAATAGCATCAGTTTGAAGAAGCTGAAATTCATCAAAACATCCCCAGCAACCATCCTACAAGAAGTTGAAAAAACAATCTGGATTAAATGACTAATAAGAACGAGCTGATCCTATTGAAAGTATTTTACACTAGATAAGAGATTACTGTCATGGCTGAGTGTATCAGACTCAAACTCTGTTGACAGAGTGTGGGTTCTGGTCCTGGACTTGAGACTCGTGTCCCTGAACAAGACACTTAACCATCATTGCTTCGTCCTTCAGATGGGACATTAAGCTGTAGGTCCCGCGCTTTGCATTACCTACAGAAAAGAACCCAGTGCACTTGTCATTAAGAGAAGGGGTTCATACTCGTGCTTCTGGCATGTAAAAACAGTCTAACCACACAAAGAATCAAATTCTCAAAATGTGCACCCATGATGGGTGGTGATGTCAAGTAAATTGAGTAAATAGGAAGTATGTATTCTTAATCACTCTTATCTGATGTTGGCAGATCCTTATAAAAGAGATTACTTTCTACAGGCATATTTGGCATGTGGAAAAGAGTTGAAAATTCTTTAGTAGAAGGGCTGACCTACATCTAGTCCAGCGTGTGGACCGTTTTCGTATAGCTTCCCCTAGGCCTCGCGCGCGGCTGGTCAACTACGCCCTCAATGTCAAAACACAGGTTTCCGTGTGTGATCGGGATAGCTATTAATAAAGAACGTCCAGAATCTGGACTAACCTACATCATGTACATGTGGTACAGGCTTTACAGATGTTTCAGGCTATTTAATAACAATTTCACTGATTTTTCTGAGGTCCAAAAAAATCGGAAATCAGACTCAAATAGGAAGACTATCATGCCTGTTTCTTAGATTTGAATGAGAAAGCAATGAGATTCAGCCTTCATCTGCAGCAACTCCAACAAGCCAGCCACTTTAGGATTGAACTGTACAGTCACAGCAGGCACCGTGATTCTACACAGAGATGCCTCACAGAGCAGGACTCTACTGTCTCCAGAGACAGACAGGTTCCAACCCTACTCACATCAATGGGTATTTGGTCCTCCCACACCTAAACTGAAACTTCCTTCCTTGTCTTCTCTACATTGCGTTCTTGGCTAGAACAGTGATTAATTTCGCTTTTCTGTGAGTTCTTGGCCTCACAACCAGAATTAACAAATGAAAACATGAAATGAAACGAAAAGAAAGTTTCATCCCAACCCTATTTGATTCTCACCATGGCTAATCCTTGCAGAATCTTTCCTAATGCTCCAGGATCACTCCGAGTAGAACATGCGAACATAGCCAGGTACTGACCAAGCATGAAAGCAAATCCTTTAGTTGTCTCTGTCTTACCCACACCAGTTCCTCCTGTAACTGCACAATTCTTAAATTGCTTCATCGCCTGAGGAAACAAAAATAAATTCTGTTAGTTTATACAAACCAGAAATCAACTAGACATTTTAGAAACAATCAAGTTAATATATAAATCTCAATTTCTTTCCCGCTTCTTTTATCTTTATAACACAGTGAAGTTAATTTCTTAATAATCAAATGAAAATATAACTATTTGGTTTTACACATACACTGTACATACTGTACGTAAAGCACTGTATACTCAGTACTTTCCCCGAGTCCAGTGAAAATATCCACAGGTATATTACTCAGGTGGGATTTGAACCCATGACCTTTGTCACTCTAAAGCAGATGTCTTACCACTAAACCACCGAGATTTCCCAGTAACTAGAGGCTATTAACTGAAAATAAATAAAACTGTACCCCACTTGAACTATCTCAATGAAATCTCAAGCCACGTGGACGACAACTAAATGTTCCCCATTTCACTTGCAATTCACAAAAAGTATATTAATAGAAAACACCATTAAGATGTTACCGTGGACACAGTTTGTAGAATGATCAATGATGATCTTACCAGTGCCATAGACAGGAAGCATCTCTCAGTAACAGGTGTCAGAACCAATGATGATTGGCCGCCATAGAACTCAGTCCCGTAGGTAAAACGATCGTCTAGAATGTAGATCTGTGGCTGAACACGCCCAGCTATTAAGAGTTGTCAAGAATTACAATCTTAAGAAAATTACAAAGATAGATCTGCCAACTATAAGGAGTTATCACAAATTATTACCTGAAGACATTTTCCTGACTTGATTGCAAAGCAACAAGCACAGTCAGTAAGCAATTTAGTGATGAAGAAATGAAGGAGAGTCAATGAACAACCTTCTTTTGACCTTGAAAGGCAACCTGAGTTCGATGACACAAAAACAGGAAGCCTATTATAATTTTCCCACAGTGAAAATTACTGATAGCTCTGTAATATTTAAGGTAGCTCATATATTCCAATGTTTCTATTCCATTTCTACCCCACATACCCATTACCTCCCCACACTCACTTTCTCCCCATATACCCACTATCTCCGCCCCATTAACCCATAATATTATCCCATCTCTACCCCTACACCCGTTACCTCCCCCGTAAACCCACTACCCCATCCCTACCCCTCAATCTTCATCTCTACCTACCAGTGAAGTGATGATAAAATCGAATACATCGTCTCCATTCAAAGTCACCAATCTCTCTGAGTTTACGATTGCTCATATGTTCCAATGTGTCTCGTAGATACAGAGATTGCTAAAAATAATAAAATGATCAATACAAGTACATTAAAATACGTTGTCTGTAAAATTTTGATGACCACAGAGATAAGACGGTCACTTTGGACCCAAAACTTAAAAATATTGTAAGAACAATTCAGTACTAACTGGCAAGATAAAAAGAGGAAACTACAAGAAAAAGTGACAAGGGAGTGGCAAACATTTTTCGTCTTTAACAGAAACGACAAGGTTATACAGCAAGGAATTCCAAGTATTGCAACAAGACTTTCAGAGAGGATGGTAAAACAGCCAAACACAAAACCAGGTAGCAAAGGAAATGGGGAGTTTTTGTGCTTTGTGATTACAGCGTGGAATTCCAAGTTTTACTCACTGCAACAAGACTTTCTGAGAGGCAGGCGAAAGAGTCAAACAGAAAAACAGATACATGTAGCAAAGGAATGGGAGTTTTTTTTGTTACAGACGGAAATTCCAAGTAATGAACTAAATACTCACTGCAACAAGACTTTCCAATCTAAGTCTTTGTAGAGGGGTCATGTGCTCATCTAATGTCTTCCATGTTCCTCTGGTCAGTGCAGTCGACAATCGACTCATCGTTGCTCCAAACTTCTTGGCTGCATTTGAGATAGCTTTACGATCATTCCTTATCTCTAAGATGCCGATTTCACATTCTTTGGTCCAGTACATCAACAGACCTAATCCAGCCACTTGCATTGGAAACTATGGAAAGGGGTCAAAGTTCAATGAATTTTTTAATAGTTTATGAAGTACATGTACTCAATCAAAGACATCATTATTAATATACATCTGACTGGGACACCCATCAAACAACATTAACTGACAAATAGATACAACAAACACAGCATACAAACAGCGACTTAACAGCGAATAACTAACAAGGAAACTCAAGAATTAGATAAAACTATGACATCATGGGGTTTGCTGTCTTTAAAAATAACCACGCTATCAATATTTCTGTATCACTTGATTAGCCTTATTGTAAAGGATGTTCTTCATTGTGTGCCTTCCAGACAGCATGACATTTTGCAAGTTTGAAAAAATTGTCTATTTGGGAACAATCCATTGACTGTGCATTGTGGTGAACCATGGAAAATTAATTGAAACAGAATACAAATACACCATGGTTTAAGGGTGGACAGTCGATACCAGCTCACTGAGCTAATGGAACTAGTTCCCCTTGGCTTTAACTCGGGAACTAGTTTGTCAACTTCCAATACCGAGGGGAACTTATATCGACTTTCCACCCAAAATAAACAGCGTTGTTTTACTATACCTCATACTTCTCTCTAGTTCAGGATCATTGAGCTTGGGAAAGCGCAACATTTGTGTGCCACCATCTTTTCATGTGTAGCGTGTGTAACATACTACATCACCTGTGTGCGTGCGATAGCTCAATAATTGCTTCGTAAAGCATATGCGTAGTAGACTGTGTTACACATGTGACAGGCATGCAACAGTCTACTATGCACGCGTATTTACCTTATGCGTAAATACTGATGCGCTCGCTTGGTAAACAGCAAAAGTGGGCACATGAATGGACCAGTGAGAAATCAGCTCTCGATCATAAATATGTACGAGGTATAGTTACAATCTAAATCCCTTTTGTTAAAACAACAAGTCAGTGTTTTCTACATAACTAAAAGTCTGTAATCTTACCTTGCCAGCCAGTTCCTCTATAGGAAGACCTCCTTCTACTTCTTCAATCATCTTACAGACGTTAGAATACATGGTCTTACTTATGGATTCCTTCAAGGCATGTAACCAGATCTCAACACTATCCTTCAATGATACCTAGAAAGATTCACAAACAAAATAATATTACATGTTAATGGAAACAAAATTGATGATACATGCTATGCATAGAGTGCGCAAGTCTCATGAGTATTAGAATTTTGGGTTCTGTTAATAAAGTCTGTAAATTTTGTTTTTTAGACAAACTAGTCTAAATTGAGGATTACATTGAGATTAAGACTTAATCCAGATCAAACACTAACCTCTTCATCAAGCTGCAAGACTTCTGTCTCCTTGGAGATTACAGCCACAGCTTGCATCAAATACTCAGATTGGATTCCTCCACCTCCAATCATACTGTCCCCTAGAGTCATTCGAGATTGCTGATGTGAGGTATGAGCAGCTGAGGAGTCTGTCCTCATTGGGGAGTGTCTCTCACGTCCACTGTGGTAAGACTTCTCAGGAGATGATGTTGCACTCTGAGGAAGGAAGGAGAGAGGTAGCTGCTCCAGACGGATGTCATAGACGCTGTTGAAGATGCATCTAAGAGATTCAAGGATAGACAGGAAGATGAGTTACAGAACCATCAAACCATTTCACAGAGCCAACTAGGAATACATCAGGCTGCTTAGCACCGTATAAAATATCAATAAGCAGAATCAGACTAAGCTTAAAATAAAGCATGATTACTGTTTGAAATGGAACATTTTGCTCTGAGAATGATTCTGAAAAAACATCACTCCCATTGCTTAAATTAGGCTGCTTTGAAGATGTTTGTATGAATCCAATTAGAAAATATTCAATCTCAATTTCAACTGACCCACACACAAAAATGGCCGATGATAAAATTAGTAATTCAAAATGGAAACCTTAATTAACAAAATGTTTCTGAACAGAGTTCCAGTCCCACTTTGTATGATAATTCCAAGGATATCAGTTACAGTCGCAGTACGTATCCCAACTTCTCCTTTATTTGTTCTATTGTCAAGATTTACCTGAGATGAGGTCGGACCGACTCCAGATCGAATGGACGACTTAAGATGGCGAGGAGCACAGGATCAGATAAGAAGTAGAATCTTGGGAATGCTTGTCTTTTCTTATCTAAGTAGCCCATCAGAGACTTGAAGCAAATCTCAAGCTCTTCAAAGATATGTCTTAAGACCACACCTTTAGGGACTTCACCACCGTAGGTGCACTAAAGAGGTAAGACAATAAATAAGGCGTCATCAAATACAAGATTGAAATAAACACAAATAAGAGACTTGAAACATCTCAAGTTCTTCAAAGATATGTCTTATGACCACACGCTTAGGGACTTCACTACTATAGGTGCACTAAAGAGGTAAGACAATAAATAAGACAATCAAATACAAATTCAAAATAAACACAAATTCCTAGAAAATGAGCCTCCTGGGAATTTAAATTCCCGGGTCTGGCAAAAGTAAAGAAACCCCTCACTGCTCTCCAACATGAAATAAATCAATGTTTATATTTCATAATTTTTGATGTACTATTGTGTTTTAAAAACTTTAATTCAGAGATTAAATTTACTACCCTGACCTCCTTGAATTATAGTTATACCTAAAGAAATGGTTTACGATGGGCTAATTTGAAAAAGTGTCTTGATTAATATAGTTTTTCTTGCTAATGTTAATCTTTTATCAACTGACTGTGTTTGTTTAATGTTAACATTTATTGTTTAATCTTAAAGATTTTAAATGTAACACAATTCAGCTGTTGGCTGCGATGGTCGCATGTAAATAAAACCATTTCAAATCAAATCAAATCAAATCAAAACTAAAGTTATGATTCCCAACCTGTAAGACATTCCTGGTGTCATACGCCCTCTTCATGATCTTAGTCCAGCTTTTATCAATCCGATTAAACCTCTTAGCTTCCTGAGGGAGCTCCTTCGCTGTCCGACCCACGCTGAATACTGCTTCTAGATACTGCCATAAATCCTGTACCTCAAGCCACTGCTCTAACACTTCTGCTACTCCTAAAAATCAATCAGCAAATAAGCATTCTATCAATAAAAGTTTTCAAAAAACTTAGGTTTTTCCATCAAATATAGTTTACAGGTTACATTTATAATATACAAGCACATTACGCTATAAAAAAGTACACTAAACGGTTACACAAGTCGAATCTGGCAAAACTAAAACAGTAAACTTTTTCCTTTTGTTACAATAGATAAAAAGGAATCACAATAACATTTCACAATGAGAGACTTTCAGAAATGATGGCTGGAGCAGACTTCCAGGTAAAAATCCACAACTCTTGAATGTGCTTAGAATGATGTAAACAATCGTAAATTACCTGGTAAGTCTGCTGCCACCTAGTGTCCCAAACCCACCCAGTGTAAACAAATAAATCCAATGAAGTGAAATGAAGAGGTGCTATATACATGTACAGAACACAGATAAACTACATACAATCCCAGACATAAAGAATGAATAAATGATGATGATGTTTACCAACGAGACTAGATGACTTCAGTTCATGATTGAGAGAAATAAACAAAGATGATGATGTTAGTTAAAAATGAATAGTCATTCAAGTAAGAAGATATGAGAGATCATTAATTACATGAACACAGTTTATTACTTCGTTTCCTCTCTGTTTACCATTTCAATCAGATAAAAAAAAAAAAGTTAATATTTTGAATTTTCTTTTCATTAGTGAATAATTTTTACTGCACCTCGACGCTTTCCCAAGACCTGCAGAAAAACCCCTCAGGCATACAACTTGGATGGGATTACCACAGGACCACTGAGCCAGTGGCAATAGATATTGAAAAGTTATCACACACAAAATTGAGGAACAAATATGAAAATGTACATGGTGAGGATACAGTGAGATGCAGGTTTGTGATAGCACCATGTGTAGAATTTCTTAGTGATTAATAGTGATCATGTGTGGCTCTGAGAAGAACCTGAGGTTAATTTAAAGTTTTAAGGCTCTGTTTATCATCAGAGGAAAGAAAAAACTCTAGATTTTTGCTCAATCAAGCCAATGTGGATATAAAGGGATTTGACATAAATTAAGTGTAGTCATAAAAATGAAAAAAAAAATGAAAAAAAAAAAAAATCCCAAAATGGCCTTTTATGAATATGAAGAAACAATTTTGTTCGCACTGACACTCCTAATCTAGAGTATCGAATGATCAGTCACACGAGGAATTGCATGACTCAGTCTACCAGATCATGGGATTGATCACATGACTGTCATAACAATTACCTTTGAGTTTCTCTGCCCATCCAGCGGCTTCTTCTCTGAGTGGTCCAATGTATCTTGATGTTAACATGGTAGCTAACAAGGCTTGAGCATTCTCTAGTTGCTCCAACAGGTGTTCTGAATTATCCTTCTCTAGATAGATGGGTCCTCTCTTCTTATATTCTTCAAATGATAACACCTGTTCATATCAACAAT
The DNA here is from genome assembly GCA_023634235.1 of Pisaster brevispinus. Classification (NCBI taxonomy): domain Eukaryota; kingdom Metazoa; phylum Echinodermata; class Asteroidea; order Forcipulatida; family Asteriidae; genus Pisaster; species Pisaster brevispinus. The sequence continues at coordinate 614,451 of JAMKCF010000007.1, forward strand.
AGAATGTGATACATTTATATTGTATGACTGTCTTTTAGAGGACAAGTTCTTGTCCATTGAATGATTTTACTCTAACTCTATCATGTTCAGCACTTTGCTCTTAATCCTCAAAGCTTCTCAAAACTGACACTATTTGAAGTGGTTAGTCTGTGGTTTCATTATGTTACCTCCATCTCACATTCCAGTATCCTGCAGCCGATTTGACAAAACTTTACACAACTGCATAAGTCCACTTGTGCAAGATTCCATTCATTAGTAGTAAACAATGTACGCAATAAATGTTGAGTGAGTGGTTTCACGCAGTTTTTTTGAGTTTTGTTAAATCAGTGGCTGGGCTTGATTCAATACAGCACTAAGATTCATCTTAAGATGAGTTGCCAACATCACCTTAGTGTGTTGTGACATCACAGTTTGCTTAGCGATTAAGATTGATACACATTTTAAGATCAATCTTAGCAAAACACAATCTTTGTGAAATTGACCCTGTACATAGGTTTTAACTGATATCTCACAAACAGTTGATTAACGATAACTACATCCTTAATCAAAGCTATTGAGTCTTAAGCCAATAAATTAACCTGTTCAGTCCATTCTTCTTCTGTGATGCGAAGCTTGACTTCTAATTCCTGCTCCTTGCTCGCACAACGACAAATATCCTCAATCTCTGCCTGATGTCTGAACAAAGAAAAGCATTTCATAATTATTAAGCAATATTCAGTGTGAGGACCTTGTCTTCACTGCGTGGTAATGACAGGGTTGGTGGCTGCCAGGTTTTAATGGATCGAACCAAAGGGGAGGTCCATTAACAGATATTATTGTTGACAGTTTTTACCCTGACACCAATGTGTAGTAAGCAATGTATACTTAATGCATACAGTTTACAGCTTTTATCACACATCGTGCAATGGTTACTAAAAAACCTAAATGATATTTTTTATCCCCGAATGCAATTAAAAACTAAACTAATAACACTGATGGCCTGAACCATCTAGGCGTAACATCAGTAAAATAACTGGACAAGCTTCTCTTTAATAAAATCTATTATTATGTAATAAAAAGTTGCACCCTCTTAAGGTGATCCCTCTGCTGCCGCTTCCCAGGTTGTATCGTAAACTTTTGTGTTGCCTCTGGCAACACGACAGCTAACAGTTGAATGGCTTCTGACTGGCACCCCGAACAAAGATATTGACTAATAGGGAGACCGCCAACTACAGGGCTAAATAGCTCAGTTGGTAGAGCACCGGCACAATAATCTAGAGGTCCCAATCTGATCAATTTGTCTTTGTTCAATCAAAATTATTTTAAATCCACCTTTAAGGATAAGTGTCAAGTGGTAAGACTTACACAATCAGTCCGATATCTAAGATATGAAGTAACTTGAAGACATTAGCTTCTAGTTGGAAGGAACTTCCTGTTACTGACATCACTTGAAGCCAATGACGATTACGAATCTCCTGCAAATTCAATCACAATTTGAACATTTTATTCAACCACATGTAGAAATCAACCTACACGCACATTGTACAATAAAACTCACACAAAACTGGTTACCATAAATGTGTGGTTTGGAGGTAATGAATCAAGAGTAACTGGTTGACTTAGAGGTACACCTCTGCTTTTTATCACCACTACATTTTATCATCTTTGCTTTTTACCATCCCTGCTTTTTATCAGCAGTGAAATCTGGTTTTCCATTTCACTCGGCTTTTCACCTCATGACATGGAACAGTCAAGATTTCACATTGTGTTTATATTCTGCAATGACTCAATTTCAAGGTATATGAATGTAATCCTAATAGTTGGCCAGAGTTATAATTACAAAAAGAGCCAATGGCATCATGGCTTGACATTAAGGTCAATTGAACCCTAGGGTCAATGACTGCCATTATTAGATTGGAATGTTACCTTTGAAGCCAGTCTGTGTAGTATCAGGAATACATTCAATTGAACCCTAGGGCAAATGACTGCCATTATTAGATTGGAATGTTACCTTTGAAGCCAGTCTGTGTAGTATCAGGAATACATTCAATTAAACCCTAGGGTCAATGACTGCCATTATTAGATTGGAATGTTACCTTTGAAGCCAGTCTGTGTAGTATCAGGAATACATCCAATTGAACCCTAGGGCCAATGACTGCCATTATTAGATTGGAATGTTACCTTTGAAGCCAGTCTGTGTAGTATCGGGAATACATCCAATTGAACCCTAGGGTCAATGACTGCCATTATTGGATTGGAATGTTACCTTTGAAGCTAGTCTGTGTAGTATCAGGAATACATCCAATTGAACCCTAGGGCCAATGACTGCCATTATTGGATTGGAATGTTACCTTTGAAGCCAGTCTGTGTAGTATCGGGAATACATCCAAGTAGAATTTAATGGAGCTCTTCATCTCATTGTATGCATCCCAGTCCTTGAGTTTATCTGGAAGATTCTGACATTCATCCCAATAATTCTCAACCTTAACAAGGAAAAAACCAACACAAATTAGAACAAATGAATCATGCTATTGATTTCTTTTGCAATCGAAATGTAATTCAGATCTCTAATTGTGTCTGCTGTTTACTGCCAGGAGGGTAAGATCCACAGTGATCAAGAGCTCAGTTTTGAAATCTACAGTACACTCTGAGCTATCTGGCTTCAACATTTTAAGAATAATGTTTCCTGTTGATAGTGACACTCAAAAGCTTATAAAAAGTCTAGGATCAGTATAAATCACTAATGCACTATTTAATAACAATCAAGTGTGTCAAAAAATAAACATAATCCATGGTCAAAAATTCCAAATGGTTGTTTCATCTGGTAGATCAAGTTTCAGTCTCCTGAATTTAAGAGCTGCATTTAAGTGGGATTGTATGACATGCTAATATTATTGCAAACATTAAGTTTATGTCAAGTGAATATGAATGATTTCTCACCATTCATTATATTGACCACAAACTGATATTGATAATGGAACGAAAGACTGGAACTTTAAGGATTTTAACAATTTATGAACTGAAAGTGTCTCATTCAAAGATGGGTCAGATGGTTAAAAAAGAATTCATTTAGTTTCTGTTTCTGAACAGTTTGTTATTATAAAAACCCATGACCCAGGTTATACAAACACGCATAAAATAAACCATAGGAGCTAAAAGGCTATTACACAGATCAGGACCATTACCTTGTCTATTTTGAGTACATAATAAATATCATGCCCTTTTATTCCAAAACATCACCTAGCAGAAAATTCTTAACTTGTTTCTAAAATGTTACCTCTTCTTTGTTAAAATGAGTGGGTCCTAACTCTTTGCATTTTGGTGAGACACAATCTAGAAATCCAAGTTTACACTGACATCTTGTAATTATTTCTCCGAGTTGAAATAGTACTAAAAAAAAGGTAACTTTCTGAATGAAAAAGAAAAAGCAATTGTTCCAATCTTACCTCCCTGTTGGCTTGTTCAAGGTCCACATCTGCCCATAGTCTGTCTCTAAACTGAGCATCAAATGCAATGAACTTCTGGAACAGACCGTAGAGTAACCCTAGTAGATCCAATTCCTACGGTGAATCAAAATCAAATCAATCAAAATCTCCTCAATTCACAACAAACAATTTTGTTTTATGCAAGTTCGCCCCAAACAAGGCTAAAAGCCTCTCTTGGTAAGGGGCTACCAGAAAAAAATATTTAAGATGAAAATAACTTGGGGAGCTGAAGGTAGGAATTGATGTTCCTCTTAAAACAGTCTAGATTGTAGGGTTGAGGGAAACATGCACCAGGCAAGGAGTTCCAAAGAGATGCAGTTCATGGAATAACACTGTTGGAATGGCTCTTTGTTCTACATCTCAGCAAAGCTATGGTATGGGTATTACAAGCAGAAATCCTGGTTTAACGCTCAATTAAAAACTTGTTTCTCTTTTGCACAGTGATGAAACTGTCTCGATTTTCTAACAGGCTTCTTGCCTTGACAGTTGAAGTATGAGATGGCAATAGACTTACACGGTAAAATTGATTGTTTTAGAAATCATATTTATTAACCCAATTCATCTAGTCACCACCAAAAATAAATCTTGGTTGCTCCATTTTGGGAGTCAGTTTCCCTGTGTCTTACTGCTCTGGTTAGGTGACAAGCACATGGCTAAACATGCACCATATCTACAGGATTTTAACTCCTAAAATGGCAGATAACGGGCAGACAGCGAGTGGTCTATGAACACAATAAAAGTATATGTTTCCATTAAAAGTCTCAAATCTCCCCCATTGAAAGAATTGAAAGAAACAAGAATTATTTGAAAGTCTATAAACTGCATCGTTTTTATTATCTTGTGATAAATTGGACACTTACCTCTTGCAATCATTTCAAAATAATTTGAAAGATTTGACAAAAAGTTCTATCTAATATTCAGACATAATATTTGACCCTTGGAAGAAAGTTTGAAAAATGTATTGAGTAGAAGGGCTGACCTATATGTGCATATGAAATTGGCTTTAACAGACTTTTCAGGCTATTCAATAACAACTTTGCTGTTTTTTTATTTTATGAGGAAAAAAAGATCAAAAATCAGATTAAAGAAGGAAGAATATTCAGGCCTAAATATTCCTGGAATAAGATTCAGTCAAAATGGTTTACCTCTCCAGTTTTATCGAGTTCAGGAAATGGTTTACAGATGATACCAAAGAGTCTTGAGACGGAGTCTAGAGTCTTCCTCTTAGAGTCATATAACTTGAATATTTCTTGGAATTCATGAAGTCTTGAGACGGCTTCTGCTGGTTGGACCCCTGGCACTGCTGGGCCTTGAGAATCAAAACTATTACGGAACTGAATCACCTCAACCACAAACAGCTGTAAAGAAATCAAGTCAAATCAATCACAATGCAGACAAATTATATCAAGAGAAGATGTTAGTTGTTTAACGGTCACTGACTAACAAGAGTTTCATTTTAAAACATTGTTCACACAAAAATACAACACACACCAATACATCTTGTTATAAGACATGAGACATACCATTTCTACTCAAACACCCCTTGCAACTGGAGACTGCCCAGTGTTATTGCTACTAACACCCGGTTCAGACAAGCGCGCCAGAGTCACGCCGAACCAAATAGATTAGGAGCGACTCTAGGTCGACCCAAATAAATGTTGGTGTCAAACAGGCGAACTTAACATAATATTACATTAGGTTTGGCTCATGACAAGACCACGTCTAAAACCAAGACGCTCCAGAGTCGTTCCAAACGACTGCAACAGTCGATCTTTCCACTTCCAGCTCGTCCCAGTCGCTCCTAACTGTTTCAGACGTCAAACGTTTCATGTACTTCATTCAATAATTTGGTTCTGCGCGACTCTAGAGCACCTGTCCGACTGGGTGTAAGAAGATCTGAAATTGTATTCCTAAGTCTCACTTTATCTAGTTCTAATCACCAGTAGTCATGCTGGTTCTTCCAGTGTCTGTAATTGCCCAAATATCCCAATCCAAACGATACACCAGCGAATGTAACACCCAGATACCTAGAACTTATATAACTTTCTTTAATACAGTTTTATGGGTTTAAAGTCAACAGCTATGGTGTCACTGAATTTAACAGGGAAATCATTTTTTACCAAACCTTATATCAGTACCCTGCTTTAGGGGTTTGAATACCTACCCACAACAAATGAGAACAAAATCATCACTAAAAAAAAAGAACCTATAAATTCTATCAATTTGATTATCATTGCATACCTTGACTTGCTTGTCTAATTCCTGTTCAAACGCTCCTCGTCGTTCTTTCAGTAGCTTGACCCGACATTGTTCAGCAAGGTCAATGACCTCTTGCCAATTATCTCGGAGTTTCTCTACTTCCTCTACTTCAGAACGAGGCAATCTCAGCTTGTAACTCCTAGAAAAAAATAGATGAGTGGAAGACAGCAACACCCTTAAAGATTGTTTCAAACAATGGTTTGGTTTTAGTAATGGTTTGTTTGTTTGTTTGATTGTTTGTTTGTTTGTTTCGATGATCTTCTTGTCAAGAGAACTCGGCAAACTCCCACAAGGGGATATAAACACCAAGCTGGCAACAGCCAATCTCTCTCATACAAACTTGAATTTAACATCTATGATTATGAATTTTTAACAAGGCAATGCTTATTTTTGTCATTGTGAAGTCCACGGTTAGCTTGGCTGGATTCGAACCCACAACCTTGTGATTGCAAGTCCTGCAGTCTAACTACAGGACCATGGTTTGATTGCTATAATGTCAGTAGACAAGATAAAGTTACCTGTTTCACATTGTCTTAGTGTTACCTATTACCCAAACGACTTAATTATAACTATCAATATCATTTAATCTTGAAGCAATATTTGAAGAAATTTGAATCCAAGCGACCCTTGACCTGACACCTACCTGAGGTCAGCATACATAGTCTCAATGGGGAGATATATCTTATCGACTTTATTCTCCATATCGCGTACTTCCTCCAGCCAATTGAGTGTCCCATTCAGCTGGTCAAGAGTGACCACTTCAGCCATCAGACGAGTCTTGACATTGTTACGGTACAGAACGGCTTGATCAAGTCTCCTCTGTACAAAGGATGGATAAAGAGAACTCATTAAAACAAGTTTAAAAAACAACCCACAGAATGAAGGAAAGAGTTAATAGTAAGGTCATAGATTGGTAAATACTCCAAAAATGAGTGATCATAAAAACTCAAATGGTGAGAAGCACTGCAGCTGTTGATAGTATAAACTATTTTGAGAAAGGGTTCCCTACGAAGTAAAATGGTTTGGATAATTTTTTCTCAAAAACATTTGAATGTGAGAAACGATTCATGCATGAATCGTTTCTCAAATTTCTGAGGGCTGGTGTCCGTTTGTGAATGTTGCAGCCAGAGATGCAGTTGATACCCGCTGTCACCTTGCTTAATGTGGATGGAATCGACTTTTGTGTGAAAATAACGTGACAGTTTTTGCTGTTTCCTCAGCAAGCACACACTGTATTCAGCCAAAACTTTCACGGGTGACTTTTATTGTGTCTGTCTTAATAATTTTGCTTATAAGTCAGCATTACGTCCACGAAAACCATTCTATGACCTTACCTTTAAGAGAAAGGCTTTTCTGAAAGATAAAACACTGACTTTACAAGTTTGAGATGTGGCAGGGAACACTCTGTCCTTTTACCTTGGCTTCTTCATGCAACACCTGAGCATACTGCGTCTTCCATTGCACAGCAAACCCATACAAAGCATCTGTGATTGGACTCGTCCCAAGACATACCGATCCAACCGGTAAGATGCCAGGAACAGCTTGAATCTTCTCTTCAACATGAAGAAGACGTTCCACTTCCTTCTTGACAGCGAAGGTTCCAGGGTCATTGTCAATGAACTCATAGTAAGCCGCATACATGTCATCCTTCCACAAGAAGTCATAGAACTTGAAGTGGTAGAGATGTTTATCAATCACTCGTTGAAGATCTAGAATTAAGAAAAGTACTTATTGTTATTACTATAATGAAACCAAAGATGCCTCATAAGTGAACTTTATCACTGTAGCTCACAAGCCTGAGGAAACCTGTAAACAAGAGTGCTTTCTATGTGAACCAAAAACACAGGGATTAACCCCTACTCTTCCATGATACGTGTTCTAGGTTCTTTTAGGTGCACTTCCAATCCTAGTACACGGGATATACAGCTTAATGTCACATCCTGCTCAAGTGTCTTGCTCAAGGATACAAGTGCCACGACCGGGACTTGAACCCACACTCTGCTGATCATAAACACCAGAGCTTGAGTCTGGTGCTCTTAATTGCTCGACCCTGACTCGCTACAAGTTTTGTCTTTCAGACTTTCAGACTTCTCTTAACCCTTTCCCCCAGTAGTTATTTTATTACAAAGAGATTATCAAACCCACCAAAGCTAAATTAGACTACCTTCAACAACTCCATCTAAGCTCCTCATAGTACTCTCTATAGCAGGTTCTTGAACCACCTCAGTCAGAAACGGTTCTCCAATATCTTCACCTGCCCACCAGCAGATCTTATCTGATGTATTAAGAACCACTTCAGCGATGCGGGCTAAGGATGTCTTGACTGCATCCAAGGTCGGTTCAATGATGATGTTAGGAATGGAGAATTTGACCGCTACTTCAAATCTAGATAAATAGTCACATAGAAAGTAAGAGAATAATAAGATGTCGGAGGTCTTAAATCTTGAAGTGCAGTCTTATTAATAAACACGATAATATGTTTGTAAACTCAAGAACGTTATCAATGTTCAGAAACACAGCAATCCCTGTGACTTATTGCCGGGAGCCTGACAATATCTCATGTCCATCAGCCATGTACAAGTAATTTTGAGTGTTACATGGAGTTTGTCCATTGTTCGTGGCATTTGTGAAAGTTTTGTATGTTTTTCGTTTTGAAACAGCATCATCTGTTCAAAATTTGTTCAGAAAATACAAATAACAAACAAAACAAACATGCAACTTTCAGAAAGTTGAATCAAAACAACAATGTGTCATTCTTTTTCTTTGTTTGTAAGTTTGCTTGAGAATAAAAACACATTTATCCTCAATAGTGATTGCAGGATATTTTCTAGCCACAAATCAGAAAACAGTTCAATAGTTGAATACATTGGCAAAGAACTTGATGTAATCTTAAAGTTTAAACTGTTGTTGTTATCCTTTGGTTTGAGTTTAATGTATAAATGTAGATCAAGTTTCAAGGCTAACCTAAGATACGTGATCTCATGAGTCTTTTCTGATGTCCATGACATATCTGATAGGAACGATAACGATGACGTTGCTCTACTCATGGCTGTACTAGCTCGACTGTATCCTGTACCAGGTCGACTTCTACTTCTCCCTGGAGTGGTGGGTAGTCTAGGGTCATCTAATCTTCCATCTTGAGGGAGTGGTGAGGTAGCAAGCTCTCGACTGATGGCTTCAATAATTCCCTCACATCCTGCTGCCTCAGCTAGGGTGATTAGAGTACGACAGATAGATGACATCACGGCTTGGTAGACTCGCTCAGAGTAGTGATCTGGAAAACAAAACAACGATATATAACAATGGAAATAATTTGTCTGATAAACTTTTAAACCATTACTTCAAACAAAAATTTAAAATAAGGCATCTCCAGATCATGGTCTGAACATCCAAGAATAAAATGACTAACAACCGTTTGTCTTGCGTTCTCTTTTTTACCACAGATATCCCCCTTTAGTCTGTCTCATTCACTAATTGTTTACTTTTTCTCCCTCTTCCTACCTTTGATTTTGTCTTTTGTGTTTCAAACTTCTTGTGGTTAAACCAGCCCCTTCCCTCCAACCCGAACCCCCTCTCCTTCTTCATTGTTTATCCCTTGCTTTTTCTGTGTTTTCTGCCTCTCTCTCTTTTCATTTCTGTCCACTTGACTGCTTCCGTTACCCCAGTATACCTGTTTATGTGTGTTGTGTTGTCATTAAGCCTTTAAGACTCTGCTAGGGTCAAAATGTCAGGCCACTAACTATTTTTTATTATAAAAACTATCAAAAATTTGTAAGGCATTGTCATAATTTGAAACAAAAGTATGTTTGGTTCACTCTGTCTGTAGTCTCTGTATGCTCTTGACCAGGTAGTCCATTTATTTTGCTCGTCTCAATTTTATTTTCTGTGATTCATAATTAAGTAATTCCCTTCCTAAGCTCCTACTTTTTGTATGTATATGACTTCTTTTCCTGTATATTATGCTCTTATTTTGCTGTAGATTTAAGTTTTTTAGTCACATAGCAATAACCATTTTTGATTTCTGGATAAAATGAAAGAATTATCGAACCCAGTTAATAAACTTACATAGTATATCACCAATCATCATATCATCACTGGTGTCTCCACTAGATGCTTCAGTTCTTGGCGTTAGATTCATAGCTTGTTTTCCTGAATGACGTCTTGATCCAGCGGAGAGACTCTGATGAGGACTTTGAGATGGACTCTTGGTCTGACCAAGGAGGATGCCGATAAGATCATGAACGGCTTCTTCTATCTGAACAGTGTACTCATGGAGTTGTGAGCTACGATCACTTACACTGTCCAGCATTGCCTCAGTGAACTCAGATGGTGGCTAAATTAAGACATTGATGAAAAGTCTATTAAGATTTGGTTCTAGAAATCAAACTTAAAGAAAGCTGTTGTATACAGAGCTGCCAACATTTGCATCTTGCAATCAGATTTTGTACTACAATCAGGGAGATAGCAGCATGCAAGCTAGGATTGGATTCCATCATATTGATAAAAGAATTTTAGACACCATTTGGGGAGATAAAACTACATTCAACCTAAAAGGGAAAAAGTTTCCACAATCAGAGATATTTATAAACAAAATTGTTTCAGAACGTGGCAAGGTTGGTTTTATTTTCAGGGAACTTTCTACAGACTCAGGGAGAGTTTTAACCCCTTAGAGATTATTTATTTCTGTTTAATTTATTTATTTCTGTTCAATTTGCAAAGCTTTGGCAAGCCCTCTGTTAAATGCATGTAGGTGACATTTTCAGAAACGTTTATGAACTGGCTGTTGAAGTTGATAAACTATTTACAAATTATTCTTACCCAGGATCTACTGAATGCCAAATCTGTATCAAAGAGGAAAAGCTCACTGATCATCTTCAGCTTAGCGCTAATCTTAGTATCAATGATGTGATTAACACTGTCCACCTTGCGCTTCAGCTTGGCATTGGCTGAAGAGATTAAAGAAATGGGATTAGATTAACGTATCACCTCCAGCTTTGCGCTAATCTTAGCATCAATGATGTGATTAACACTGTCCACCTTGCGCTTCAGCTTGGCATTGGCTGAAGAGATTAAAGAAATGGGATTAGATTAACGTATCACCTCCAGCTTAATGCTAAAGAATAAAATATACTTCAAATTTTGTGGACTTGCAGCATTAAAGTTTGAAAGATAGGGTTAGAGGCGTCTGTCTCCTGAAAAGGTCAAAACATTACCGATGCCAGCAGGGATAGGCCTATGTAATAAGTAACTATAAGTTCTCTGTTGGCGGGACAGACGTATCCCCATACTTCTGTTTGGGCACTGGCCTGGTGACCAGTCTTTTTTCTTTGTCTTTTTCTTCCGCTTTTTAACATGTGTTCTGCGCCTTTGATCATTTTGTATGTAAGGGGCGCAATATAAATTTTAAATATTATTATTATTATTATTAAAGTTGGTAAATAATTCAGCATCTTATGATAAAATAGCCTGAGCTGTACTTACCGGTATGAACTTGGTGCAAGAAGGCATCAATGTTCATAGAGTTCCAGGCTAGGGTTGTTAAACCAGGCTGTAAGGTCACTGTTACGTTGTTGATGTGAGGTCTGAACAAGCTACGGACTGGTTCTTGGATGGATGCAATGATGTCATGAAACTCTTTTAGACATAACTGAAGATGGTTGAAGTAGTTCTTGAATCTCTGCTCCTGGATTGAAAGAAAAATGGAAGCAGATTATGCAGATTTCATTATTGAAACTATAGTCAGGCCTGGAATTACATGAAGGCAATGGCTTCCATTGCCCCTGCTCTTGGCCTTGGTGCTCCTTGAGAAGCTTCCAACAGACTTTAAGATTTCCCAGTGGAAGTGCCCCTTTGCAAAATGAAAATGGTCTTGCCCTCTCAAAAATGAAAATGCCAGGCATGCATAGTGTCAGTCTCATGCCAGTCAGTTGGAAGGGGATTTGGAATCCATGCTGTTATAACAAGATTAAAAAAAGGGATCTTATTTTGGGGTGTGACATAATTCCAACCTAAGCCACACCCACTTCACACAAACTGGCTCCACTGATTACCAGAATCCCATAGGAGTTGCACTGAGCTAGTTACTCTTTGACGATTTATGCAAGAGAAGTTTATCAATTGACTTGACTTTTACATCTTTCTTCAAAGACTAAAGGTCTTCTTGTCAGATTAAAAAGTTTATGTCATCAGAAATCCATCTGAATGATGAAATGAGTGATTTGGGGTAAAATTACACACAAACATAATATGCCAGATTTGGAGCCGGAAGTATCCAATACTTTGGGTGTGAAGCAGATATGAACACTTATGATGCAATGACTTACCAATAGAATAGACTCTTTGTATACGTTGCCATCGCTGGGACAAACAATGGAAGCGATCACACACAACCCTCATAGCCATTCATAGGCCTTTTCTTTTACCTCAGTGAGGGCGCTGTTTGAGCTTATGACACCAAATGCAAGTGGTCCATAGATGAGCTTTTGTTCTCATCTTAGGTATTAGTTCTATATAATTTAGATCACCTTCTTTTGTGAGCTTGTTTATTTTCTATATCTTTTATGACCTTGTTTATTTTCTATATCTTTTATGACCCTGTTTATTTTCTATATCTTTTATGAGCTTGTTTATTTTCTATATCTTTTATGAGCTTGTTTCTTTTCTATATCTTTTATAAGCTTGTTTATTTTCTATCTCTTTTATGAGCTTGTTTATTTTCTATCTCTTTTATGAGCTTGTTATTTTCTATATTTGCCTATTTACTGTCTACATGCGCCTGGATTAGAAACTGCACCACCCTGACAAATCAATTCCCATCTAGGCCTTACCTGTTTGAGAACCATTTGAGCCGAGTCTGGTATGTCAATGCCAAGTCTCTTCAACCAGCGACATTCCTGAATCAACTGCAGTACACTGTTATTAAGAAAGATATCAATGTAGAATTGGGTCAACTGTTAATTCATCAATAAGTCATTATTTAATTAACAAGTGCTTCTCTTTTGATCAATTATTTGTTTGTAGTAATTTTCAAGTTAAACCTGTGAATACAATATTCGGCAGAAATGTATTTGTTGTGATACAGTGTATAATGCATTAATGGTATAAATTTTATAAATTTTTTAAACAACAGAAGCTCTAAATACATTATTTTTAGCAAGTGCAGCCATCTTGTTAAGTCTCCCATTCGAATCAATGTATGTCAAACTGAGGCTGGGCAGAAAGTACTACATTGTACAAAGTCTGAGGCCGAGTCTGAATTGGCAGCTAGGGGTCAATAGTCCTGATTGAATGCATTATTTAATGCATTACCCTTACACCAATGTGTATTAAGTAAGCACTGTATACTCAGTGCTTTCCTGAGCTCTGTGGAAAAAACCCACAGGCAATTACTCTAGTGGGATTTGAACCCACGACCTTTGTAATTGCTAGAGCAGATGTCTTACCACTAGACCACCGAGCTAGCCCGATGGGTAGAGGCGGGTCCGAATCCTTAGCAGTGGGTACTGAAACGATTTAATAGATGCATTAGATTCCCACTTACCCTTCATCAGCATTGACTACAATCATTCCAGTCTCTGGATGATTAATGAGTAGAGTCGCTCTCAGTCCTGCCTTAGCATGCTCAATATGTGCCCTCCACTGAGCTAACCAAAGACTCTCAAAGGTCACTAACGCTGTAGCAACGCGGTTATAGAATCTGACAATACGAGAGAAGTCACGGAGGTGTGTCACTGCACGGTTATCACGAAAGACTTTCATAGGGTCTTCAATACGCTGAAGAAGCTGACGAGACCAGGAGATTGCACCTGCTACTGGAGGAGCATTACGGATCATAGAGGGCTCTTCCTACCAAGAAAATAAGAAACAACCCAAGACTTCATACAGTGTTTCTCCAGATTGACGAAGCATTAAGCAAAATACTACAAGTAGAATTTTATTAAGATTGAAACAATTATTCATAAATACTTGAGACAGTTCATCCATTCTGATTGGATGAGAGATCACGTGTGATATAAACACGGTGAGGAGTGTTTAAACATGGCCTGAGAAAATTGAGTCAAAAGAGGGCACTATCAGATTGATTATTGCTTAAAGCATGCAAATTTCACTGCCCAATTTAACTTGGTAGGTTGCATATTTGGCATGCGCAAGATCAAAACTTGAGTGTAATAATTCCTTGCAGGATCATGGCCAGGCGATAAAGGACCTCGCCTTCTGCTCAGTCTTTTGACACATCCAGCCATGACCTTTCTGGTTTTAAATGCCCGTTCAAGACCTCATTGCTTACTTGCCTACTCTTATTAATACTCAGTACACTGCAACTTAGTGGCACTGGCTTGGTGATATCTTGCCCTGCCTTTCACCTCTCTGGTCCCTGGTTTGAATCTCACCTCGAATAGAGACTTTGTGTGTATTCAGTCCCCACCTGATTAAATGGGTTTGTCCTATTTACGGTTTTCCTCCCACATTTAAAACTGACATTTCCTCATCATCTTCTCTCCACAGGTATCTTCAGGCCTACGGGTTACAGTGCTACTCACTTTTGAGGAGCTTTAGGTTTTCTTTACCAGAATTCTTTTAAACAAATAAATATTTAAACTGTTCCTACCTTGTACTTCTCATAAATGTTCTTGACTTCTTCAAGATCTGCTTCATACCAATTGAAGATGTCAATGTACTTCTCAGCGATGGATCTCTTCATGCCTTGACGGTAAGCCACTGGTGTGAATCTGCTCAAACAAACATAGATAAGGAATTAATGGCAAGGTTTCCAACAAATGGATGCAAATATATTCCCATAAAAGGAATTTTACAGCATTGGTTTTTGGAGGGAATAATCAGTTACATCCTCTGTTTTCAATTATCACTGATATGAAAAAACAAAAAAACAAACACATTTTTTGTGGAAGTAGTTTTTCCATAGTTTGGGGCATAAGGTTGACAGACAGTGTTACAGATGGACATTTGCATGTAAAGCAGACATTTTATCAGCGTTCCCATTTCATGATCACTGTGTACTGTAAGTAAAGCAGAAAGGCACGCTAACTTGCTGACAGTAAGAAGATATGTGATGCAAAAATGCAAATCCTTTCTGAACACACGTACAATCTGTCAAATATCGCATTTAGCATTTATAATAGTTTTGCTTATGAACATTTGATTGCAGTAAGCACAACAATTTGGCTCGTGTCTTGGATCAATCTCAAATGCTAAAGTGGATTATGATGTCACAAACCATGTTACTAAGCAACCTATGTTAACATGGTTAAAGGTAGGGTCATTGATTGGTAAATACTCCAAAAACTAATGACCATGAAAACTTACTAGGTGAAAAGCACTGCAGTTGTCGATAAACTATTTTGAGAAAGAATTCCCTTCAAAGTAATATGGATTGGGTAATTTTTCATTCAGAAACATTTGAATCTGAGAAACGATTCATGCATGAATAATTTTTCAGATTTCTGAAAGTTGGTGTCCGTTCGCGAATGCTGCAGCAACAGATGCGGTTGGTACCTGCTGTCACCTCGCTAAACGTGGATGAATTTATGAAAGTACAGTGACAGTTTTCGCCGTTTTCTCAGCAAGTAGCCACTGTATTCAGCTGAAACTTTCACATCTGACTTTTATTGTTTCTATCGTTATAATTTTGCCTATAAATATACATGATGTTGACGTTTTCATAACCTTATAACTATGTGAATCCACGCTAATCATACTTAGTTTAGCTAAAGAGTAATAGGGCTGAACGCATCTTACCGTGTAATCACATCCAAGGCTTCATGAGTCTTCATTTTTCTTAGAAACACAGCTTGAAGATACGCACACAGGTACATCTCAATCTGCTGCACTGTGTTTAAGAACTCCTCATACGTCTCACCAAACTTCTCCTTCTCCTTCCCTTCTACATCCAGCATGACTGAAGTATCAATGTGAGATGAGAGAAGCTTCTTCATCGTTAAGATGTGATCCTTGACGATGGAGGAGATGCTTGGTCCTTCGTCATCAAAATCATCCATATTGTACAACTTCCCTAAGATGGAAAGAATAAACAGTAGATTTGATCAAAATTAACACAGGCGTGATACTTGGTCCTTAGAAAAAAGTAGGAATGTTTTAATCAAGTACAAGCGCTGACCTACTTGTACACATGGTGTAGGCTATAATAGATATTTTAGATAATTGAATCACAATTTTTATGTTTTTTCCATGGGCAAAACAATTGGAAATCAGACTAAAGTAGTACGAATATCATGCCTGTTTATATAATGTTGTTCATTTCTCATTTAAGAATAATATTATTCATTTAAAAATCCAGGCAACTAGGTCATTAAACTTGACAGATATCTAAGAGAACTTACTGAGCAGAGCAGCATTATGTGAAGTGATTCCAGTAGTTCCAATAATAATATCATGTACTTCATCTGCATTTGATGGAACTTCACTTCCTAGAACTTCCTCTGGAGCTTGATCTTTACTTTCCTTGCTCTCCTCTTCATCTTCACCGAGAGCATTCTCTTCTTCTTCTACGATGGGAAGGATACCTGGAGGATGTGGGTACGGGGTCTTGGTAGGACTGACTGGCTTGAGTGGAGACTCAAAGGTTGGTGTACCTGGAAAGTTACATCAAAGACAACAAGGTTACAAACCTTTAGTCAAAGGAAATGTTATGAATTTAGAAGACGGTAAATAGTTCTTCAGAAGGTGGATTGGTGTTCAGAGAAATATCAACTCCATCCAATCCTCTGAATAAAAAATCTAATCTACCCCAAGCCACATCTTAATCTCCATCTTATCATGACTTACTACTATTCTCAGATTGATTACCGCCTCCTCCTGCTCCACCTGCTAGTACTGAAATCTCCATCCCATCCTCTGTTGAATCATCTTCAACCAGTAGGTCTTCTCTCCTTGGGCGTGGCAGTCCCTCTGTACTCAGACCTAGTTTGCTGTATTGTACTAAGGTGTACACAGCGTCAATAACTTGTCTGATTCTAGCACAGAATGAGTCCATGTGACCAAAGATAGATTCTTCATCAGTGAATGGAACACCGTGACCATGCTCAGAATCACCTGAAGAACAACAAACAATCAAATATTGAGATCTTTCAATAGAATTAAATGTTCAATAATAAAGTCAAATAAAGAATGATTTCATCTGGTTGCTGCCCTTTAAATGTACTATACAGGATTGGTAGAACTGACAAAATAGTCACAGACAGTGTTCATGTTTTGTGTGATCAACCATACACATGAAATAACAAACCTGTGGAAAATTGGGCTAAATCTGTTGTATGAGTCAGGAAAAAATAGTGAAAAACCATGCACAGTGTTCAGCATGTAAACACATTATTCTTTATTTGAGTTGTAACAACTGAAATCAGCTTGAATTTTGTATAGGTTTTTGTACAGTTTTCTCTAATAGTGACTTCAATTCAGAGGGAAATTTTTCACAAAAATAATTGATGTTGTATAGAATTAATAATCAGTAAGCTTTCAACTAAAATTAAACTAGTAAGTTTTTCATACACGTAAGTTTACCAATCATGTACAGTACCTTTAATGACTAGCTAGTAACAAATACTTGCATAAGCTTTTGAACAAATACTACTTCATCAGATTCAAAAAGCAAGCTGCGGATATTTTTGTTTATATGTAAGGGTGTACAAGCTTGAAAGTTTAACAATGTGTCTTGCATTCATACATCACCATGAATTTACAAGCATTTTAGTCAGTTCAAGAAAGACTCTGCTAGGGTTGAAATGTCAGACCACTAACTATTTCTTGCATTTATATCATAGGTCATCCTGGTTGGTAAGCAGTTTTCAACAGCTTTTTCTTATTTATTGAATTTCACACAAACTTAAAAGCTTTCTAATTGTTACAGTAAACTCTCCGACCATTTCTTCAAGAATAAAACAGCAGAATAATTTCCTGAAACTACTCCCAAAATGACAATCAGTAGAATTGAACTCAAAAGAGGGCAGAAATCTTACCAGCAACAGATGGTGTCTTGGATGCCTTCCCCATCAAGGTCAATGTACCTCTAGAATGAGCACGTACTCTTGATGTAGGAGCACCCAAGGAGCTAATGGATGGAAATTGCATCAAGGTGTGAGCTCCACCAAGACTGTCTCGGAGAGTTCGAACGGTGTCTCGATAAACACTCTGCACAAAATAACCAAAACTCAACAAAGTCAAGCAGACTCATAGTAAATGAATGCATTTATATAAAATTTGTGTTTATAAATAATCTATTTCCCTTTGTCCAAACCCAAGACGTCCAACATAGATTCCTTCATTCTATCTGTATTAAAAAAGCATATGGAATAGAAAGAGGTCTTGTCTTCTCAAATGTTGCCAATATGATGCTAAATAATGGAACTACTTATATTCGCTTGGATTATCTTGACTTGTGTGAAATTTATAGGCTTCCCCTCCTCAATCATAGAATAATTGTTGTTTTTATTTCTTTTTTAATCTTTCCACAACCACTTAAAGCAACACAGATTTCAACCTGATTAGTGTGTGTTTACCTAATCATAGTACAATGCAAGCAAACAAACACATCTTACATGTGCCAAGGATAGCACCATGTAACAGTTTACAAGGTGCTGTGGTGCACTCTGCAGCCAACCATACCAGAAAACGTCGGCGTGAACCCCTTCTCTTAATGATAAGTGTACTGGGTTCTTTTACATGCATGACACAACACAAAGGACCTACAGCTTTACCTAGATAATGGTAAAAATGCCTTGCTTAGGGACACAAGTGCCGAGACCGGTACTCGAACCCACACCCCGCAGATCAGAACACCAGAGCTTGATTTCAGTGCGCTTTACCATTAGGCCACTCGGCCACATTTTCCTAAATTTAAATGTCTTATTTAGTTTTAAATTGCTAGTTTAAAAAATTTATTTTAATATCTTCAAATGTCTTTATGATTATTTCTTTTACATGTCTTTCCTGCAATTTGCTGCTTGTTTGTTGTTAATTTAGTCAATAAATAAATAAATAACTAGTACATAAATAAATAAATGAATTTATCGACCCTCAACTCACATTGAGATGAAGACACGCCTTCAGTCGTCCAAACAAAGTCTCATCATCTGCCTCAACCTTCTGATCTTTCCCCTTCCGTCGTCCAGCCCTAGTTGTTCTCCCCTGCTGATCAGTGGAATTGACCCTACTTTCTATCTCTTCATAGAACTTGGGCCACAGTAAGTCATCTTGAGAGGGGGTGATTGTTTCTGCTGTGATGTATTCCTTGCAGGCATTTACCAGTTGATTGGTAATCTAAATGAATGAAACAAAGATAAGAAATTTAGGATTGTGAAGAAAAAATGCTTTTCAGTTTGGTACTATTAAAAAAAAGGTTGACAGCTAAGCTTGGCAAAATATTCAAAGAACTAAGAGCATTTGGGTAAGTCAGAAAAACAAACTGAAAGATTTGTATTACGACCATGTAACTATCTGTCATGTGACTTCTTGTGGTTCTGAAATGAACCAAAGAGTAAAAACCTCAACATTTTGATTAGTTTGCTCTGATTATCTTCAGGAACTTGCCAACCTTATTTCTTAAAGCAAATGTTTTTCTGCTTTCACTTAAAATGAAGGACTGCAACAAACTGTACATTCACAAGACTTGATCCATTACCTTTGTAAAGAGCAGTCCCAAGTAGCCACTACGTGCATAGAATCTAGATATAGAATCCATCTGTTTGACGCTATTTGCTAATGCAGGAAGAGCTGTGTTGATAATATCTGAGGGTGAGGCACCATGGTAAAGATGCTCAAAGTGACGACGTAGAGCTTCTAAGTATTTCACTTTATCCTTGGTTTCATTAGCTGCATCCGTTATGCTGAAGGAAGAGGAAAGATAAGAGGCAATTTGATTTCATTTAACTTGTAAATTCTGGTTGTGAAGCCAAGGACTCTCAGAAGTGTGATTTTAATCACTCTACTAGCCAAGAACCCCAGATGGAGAAAAGACAAGGAAGGAAGTTTCAGTTTTAGATGAGGAAAACCACAGACATTTATTCCAGGGAAAAAACCACGCAATCAAGTACGGTACGGACTGAGCCCAATCCATCCAATCTCAAGCTTGGTTTCAAATTCTGTTTTGTCTTCCATATTTAGATGCATTGAAACATCAAGGGTCAGTTCAAGACCTGCAAACAAATTGAATGTAGGACGTAGCAACTTCCAAACTCATCTCTAAGACAGTCAACTGAGCAGGGCCCAATTTCATGGCACTGCTTACCGTAAGCAAAGAATCGGTGCTTATGGAATCAAGGAATTCTGCGCTTAGGTTAAACGCATTTCACGGGTTAGCGGGAAATTTTGCTTGCACATGTGCGTACTCCACATTACTAGGCATTCTTCGCTTACACAGCTAGCGTAGAAATTCGGTGCTTGCACAGTAAGCGGAGAATGGTGATCGCAATCGCAGAATTCAGCGGTAAGCAGAGCCATGAAATTGGGCCCAGGTGATGAAAACAGTGTTACAAAATTATATTCGCTCTTTACAAAGCTCTTTTTGGATATGAAGGCTCGCTTTGTTTTGAATTTCAGGCCTAGAAATAACCCACGGCACCCACAGCAATTGCCGTGGTGCCCTATGCTTTCGCTGTGGTGCCCTTTGCAAAGTTCCAATACAAATTTAAATTGTCCTCATAGAGGTGCCCCTAACCAGAGGAAAATTGCCGTGCCCCTTCAAGAGCGAAGTTCAAGTCCTGGCTATGGCTAAAGACACACTGCATACAAACCTTGCATCAATGGCTTTCCATTTCTTAAGAGCCTTAGACTTGGAGGTGATGAGAACGCCAATCACCGTCTTACATTCCTTGCCTTTGAGTTGCTCCATGATGTTTGCTAGCATCCTCTGACGTCTTCTCCATCTCTCTAACTCACTCATAGGACCAGATGTTGGGTCCATGAATCTAAGGAAGATAAAGAGTAAAATAGATGACAAGTTTCAATGAAGCCATTTTAAGCCCTGCAGCGAGGGACCTGTTTGGGTTGCAATGGCGCTGTGGTACGTTGTCAACACATGCTTACAAGTTTTTTCCATGGGTTAAAAGGGTTCGTTTTGCATTCCTTCAGCAATTCTTTTAATCTAAGTGTGTTATAATAATATTAACAAAGGTTTGACCTGGGTTGAGTTAAGCTTATTTGTTTGCTTACTTAATTTACTAATTTGGGTTTGAACAAAGAAAAATTTACTGGAGCCAGACTTGAACCAACGACCTCCGGATTAATGTACCAGCACTACATGTATTAGTCAATATCTTTGTTGACTAATAGGGAGACCGCCAACATAGGGCTGTATAGCTCAGTTGGTAGAGCGCTGGTACGTTGGTTCAAGTTCCGCTCCAGTAATTTTTTCTTTGTTCATATCCAAATTTAAAAAAATTTACACAGTCAGTTTCCTTTGTTGTTTATTACTTGATACCTAATTAACTGGGATAATTTTGTAAAAAAAAACTAATTATCTGTTGCAAACTGCTGACCCATTAAAATGACCTATGGAATAAAAAAAAAAAACAAGTTAGTGGCCTGACGTTTCAACCCTAGCAGAGTCGTTCTCGAAGGCTTAAAGACTCTGCTAGGGTTGAAACATCAGGCCACTATTTGTTTGCATATTTTGGTTTCATCTACTATTGACAACTGACATGATTTTGTACACAATGGATGCTGGCAAAGTTTTGTCCTGCCCCCTCCTAACCAAATCACAGTTGATTGACACCCCTTTAGGATGTATGGCATGGTCCAGCTTAGGATAGGATATCTCATGAGCTGACCAGTGACCATGATGTGGTTAAGACAATGAAAATATAAACATTTGTCAAGCTGTGCTGACAATGACCTCTTTCCAGGGTGAGCAGAAAGTTGCAATGCATTCTCACCTCTCATCTCCCCCATCTGCCAATGCGTTATCAATAGTTGCAATCCATTCTAATACCAGAGCTTCATACTCTGAGATGATACTATGATCGTAAGACGTAGTCCGATGTTTACTAAACTCCTGACTAACCATGTTATCAGGACGTCTCAGAACCTGCCAAATTAAAATACAACAATTAATCATCCTATAGAACATTTTCAGATTCTCATTGCTACGGATGCAGTTAGGGAGAATTGCAAAATTAAAGCCGTAACCCGAGATAACTCGAGATTGAACTTTGGATAACCTGGAAAACCTCGTAAAGCCTCAATCCTGATCTTGAAGTACGCTGTAACTGCCTGTTTAATTTTGCATTCCTCACTTAAAATGAGTGCTTCCACTCCACCTGTTGAATCATTGTAATCAATTGTTATAACTTGAGTCCGTAAATGGTAAATTCAATAGTTCCTTGTCATCAATGCTGAGGTCAATAATGTGTATGGGACAACCACAACTCTCAGTCAATGATACATGATGGTGGTCTTCTTTTGACCTTGGGAGGGGGGGGGGTTGGTTGTTCCCTTTTCTCAGCTTGTGGTTTTGTTGGGCACAATCTTTGAAGATGGCCTTTTTTTAAATTCGCGCGGTGTGCCATTTTTTACAGCGCAATCTTTGTTTCCTTGCATGATTTTAAAATTTGCGCAGGGTAGCATTGGCGCAAACTTTGAACACCGCCGATCTTTGTCGTTCAAACGTAATCTTCACCACTTGTCGTGAAATATAAGCTGTATGAAGAAATTTTACGTCAATAGTTTAAAAAGGTAAGTTCGTAGTAGCAAGATGCTGGATTTTTACGTATGGCCAAAGCGATTCTTTTGTTCAAAAACTGGAGAACGTTGTAAAAACAGGAATGCTCACGAACTGTAAGTTCCTAATTTCGTACATGTAACTCCAGTAGTGGAAAGTTCAACACTTGGAAGGCTCTCCTTTTCACGAAATTTCTAAATGTTGAAAAAGGAGCCTCTTGCAGGGGAATTCCTTTCAGATAATTAATAATCCTCTCCCCTTTTTCTTGTCTTATGGTCAAGCTTGTTGTCGAATCTGATCAGTAATTTCCCTTGCAAAACTCCTCAAAGGCTTCCTCCATATTTGCAGTTATTCAGCTTTTCACAAACAACCGAGATACGTGTAGGACGCTTGTTCGGAAGGAAAATGTTTATATGCAAACTATGTAGTTCGTGTCAATTTCGTGTCCCAGCCGCGCAATTTTTATTTGTGTGGACAAACTTCAGTTCAAAAATTGCACGCACGCAAATGTTAAAATTGGCTTGCGCGAATTTTTAAAAAGGCCATCTTCAAAGATTGCGCCCAACAGTTTCACTGTCTGTAGTTCAATCTTTACAACGGGGCTGGGGTAGGGTCATATACAAGTAACAGTCAGCCTAGCAAACCATTAATTACATTGACAAAATACAACAAAGTGGCATTTTGAACATTTCCTACTAATTGCTGTTGAATGACTCACAATAACATGGGTGCATATGAGACTTGTTGATACATCACCGTGGTTACAGCAAACCTAAAAACATCTATGACGGATTCTCAACAATCTAATCACGAGACAATTCCATAAAGCTGTAAGTCGAACAAGATGATTAGCTCAGCAAATTATTGCTTAGCAGAATTGGTTACCAGCCAAAATATTACTGTGGTTGGTTTCCAGCATTTCTCTTTGCAAATCAATTTGTTAAGTGACATTTTCTGCTTATAAAAACAGCTTTATGAAATTGAACCAAAGTGTTTCAAAACCTCAATGAAAAACAGCGTTTGATCTACAATGTAGTCAACACTTAGGCCTAATATTTGGGCTGGAGCAATAATCTTAACTCTAACAAGAACTTCATAACCGTAGACTCTAACAAGAACTTCATAACCATAGTTCATGCACAATACATGTATTACAGAATTGTGAGAAGATAGTCGAGGGCCAGGAAGTGCAATACGCATACAACAAACCATGCATTCATAAATACAATGCACAAGGAAGTATTTAAAAAACCATCTTGGCAATATTTCAGAACTTTAAAATAACATGATAAAAAGGAAATCCTACAATCAATCTGACTAATGCATGTACCATAGTACGGTACTATTATTGTATAACATGTAAATGTATCAGTTGTCTGTTTTTGTTTGTTTGCAAAACATTTGAGAAATAAATTAGAACTTTAAAATCAGACGAGACAAGATGGAAGGGAAAGTCTTGTAAATCTGGTCTGACACATTCATAACATCACACATATTTTTTGTTGTTGATTACTCTAACAATTCATGCTCTATGATCTACAGGTATCTATCTAGGATCTACTGAGTATTCTAATAACAAACACCAACTGCTGACATTACAAACACAAACTCCAATTCTATCATTTATGCACCTATCATTCATATGCTTGCAACATCCCCCTACCAAAAGAGCCCCTCCTCCATCCCATCCACCCCCCAAATACTTTCTACCCCACTCCCCTCTGCCCAGACCCCATCCCCAAAATCTGCTCCCCCAAAATCCAAGATCAGGGCTCAGCTTTACAGCTCTGCTTCCTGTAAGCAAAGAATCGGAACTTATGAAAGCTAGGAATTCCCTCTCACCTCAGGCAAATTTTACAGTTAGCAAGGAATTGTTGCTTATATGCGCGTGCAACAGCTAGCGCAGAAACCCTTGCCCTGTAAGCTAAGAATGGTGATCACTAGTGCAGAATTCGTTTCTTTTTAGTTTTACTAAGTCCAAGAAGAAGTAAATCAAGTAGTCATGCAATAATTTTGTTTTTTTATACCAAGCTTGCACATGAGTGCAAGTTGACCCTGGGATCTCCCAGGCAGGAGGATGGAGTGTCACAATTCACACATGATAGGCACATACGATGATGAGATGAATAACAATGCATGCATGAATTGGGAAATATGACCTCACCAAATCAACTGGAACTCGCCGATGCTGTTTCTGTGTTGTTGGAATGGGTTAGCAAAATGTCAATGAGCAGAAGTTATGGGTTTTTTCCCTAAGACTTTGCAGATGACACCTTAAAAAAAAACCACATTTCATTTCGACCGATGTAGACTAGTTTGACAGGAAGCATTGGTGGTAGTGAAAAATACCACTCAATACATTAGGCTACCTAAAATGAGCGTAATAATTGTTCAGATTTAGTCTCTTTTCTGTTTTTTTTTAAACATAAACTTAAGCTTCCTTTTGGCCCTAGAACGGAGCTACACTTGATGCTGATTATAAAGAGAAACTTAATGTTGTATAAAACAAGATCAAGGAATGCCACATATTAGGGAAAAGTCTTCCTTTGTTAAACCATAGAGTAAGGTTCATTGCTCTATGGAAAAACAATGTACTTTGGACAAGTTCATAATATTTTGATTATCCTTAGAATAGAGTTTGAAAATCAATTACATCAAAGTTGTCTTGGCCATGAATTTAAAGTTAGGCCTACACAACTTTGAGACTAAAACTCCACAGGAAAACAACTCCACTAATACAATTCTATTTAAGTCTTTTAAGATTTCATGTAACTGATAAGACTCAACTTCTCCCTCTCTGCAGAAAACGTCAGAGATTTGAACTTTCAACAGCCCTACAACTCTCCTACCCTAGGATAAGGTCTTTGAACAATGGGTAAAAGTGCTGTTTATTAGACTCTGACCACCACTAACTACATGTTATGATCCAAGTCATAATCTCGAGTCTGGGTGAATAAGTTGAATAAGTTACAAAAAATTGAACCTTATTGAGATTACGTTTTGTTGGTAATACTGATCGAATAGTGAGTCAGATTCAATAGGCACTTATAATTTTTCAAATGGCCAGTTATATTACAAAGAAAGGGTCTGTTTAAATAAAAAAATGCAGGCCTAGAAACGCTGGAATTTCATCTTTGAGAGGGCAAGGCCATCTTCATTTGCAAAGGGCACTTTCATTGGAAACATTTTAAGGTCTACGGGTTGACTCATTGACTCCTCTGGGAAATTGGTAAAAGCCCGAATTGCCTGATCTGCCGGAAACTGTAAAAAAAAAGATGTAGCTGCAAGGGAAGTCAGAACTCAATTGAAATGGTGTCATATATTAGTTATTGTCATTATTACCCGCTTAACTCTGCAAAAGAATATCCCTGGAACTAGAAAACATGACAAATTGAACGACTTTGTTGATTGCCTGACGCACGCAAAGTGGCACTGAATTCGTAGTCGGGTAGCAATGCAACCGGGCATTGCAGGTCGGAACTCGCATCGCAGTGTATGGGATGTCGCTGATTGCGTCTGTTGAATAGTGTGGTACCTGCTTTCTGTTTTGTCCTTCAGGTGATCAACAAAGTCGGTCAAATTTTCATGTTTTCGAGTTCCGGGGATATTTGTTTGCAGAGTTAAGTGGGTAATTATGACAAGAACTAACATCTTTGACTTTTTAAATATAGTTCCGGCTGCCTCAGTTGCCAATTCTTAAAAAATAGTGTATTCTATTTCGAGTTAGGACCATTCCAGCAAATCAGGCAATTCGGCTTTTATCCACACCTCTCCTTTAGTCCTTATGAAATGAATTGACATGAATATGGTTGGGAAGATGTTTTAAAAGTAGAATGCAATGATCCACACAAATACGCCTCAGATTGTGTGGTTTTTCCTTTTACTTTGTGAACTAACAGCGTCCGCCATTTTGTGGGGTCAAAAATTTGACTTTCACAAAATGGCGGACTGTATTATTTCAAGAAGTAAAAGGAAAACCACACAATACCAAGGCATAATTTTTTGTGTGGATCATGATATTCTTCTTTTAAAACATCTTTACAACCAAATTCATGTCAATTCATTTCATAACAAACGCTTTATATAGCCCAAATTGCCCAATCCAAGGCAAGGAGTCCCTTTAATATAAAATTTAAAATTACACAGCTCACATTTTGGTATTGTGTAATTGTTATTTTTAAATTATATTTGTGTTACCTGCTGCCTCCCTGATGCAGGTACGTTGACGGTTTCAGACAAGGCCGCAGCATATTTCTCCAAACTATTCAAACACTGGGACACATTCTCGTCGGTACATTTACCCCAGTCTTTCTGATTTCGTAGCAGAGGCAGGTAAATGTCCGAGAGTAGAGTGTTGAGGTTGTCCAAGACACTGTGCCGCAACTCTCCACAGAAGATGTCCTTCTCCATATGAACTGGGTCTACATCGTGGTTTACATGATGACGAAGGAAATACAGGCATGTTGTTTCTTCGATGTTGACCTCTTTCAGAGTAGCTAGAGAGCTGACAACATGGAGTTGTCGCGTGCTCTGTAAACCACTAGGGAAAAGGGTACTTGTCTGAGGTCTGTCAGAGTAGAAGAATAATTTATTCGGTCCGCCCGTACCCAAGAATTGGTTGATCAATTCGAGCGTTTGTGGTTCACACAGGAAATCTTCCAACAATGTTGGGTTATCATGAAAACCGCCAATGTGGAACGATTCCTGGATCTTCGTGGCTATCCACCAATGTCTCTCATCCATTGTGATAAATTGTTTTCAGCTCATGAGCTCAATTTCATGTTCAAGTAGACGATTTTTGTAACAGATACAAAACGAGCCCGCGATTTTGTTTACAGTAGGCTGCCATTTTGGATCGCGGTCGTCAGGAACTACGAAATTTCCCGGATGTACAGCGGTTCAACGACTTTCACTGGTTCACTTTACGTGTACATTGTTTAGCTACCATACGCCGAATACCAGTATACCGGGGACGTCGTATTATGTCCAATCAATTATGACAGTCAGGACAGATACCGGTTACGGGCAAAATTGTTCTGTGTGGTGAATTTGGTGAAATAAAAAGCCAAACTAATTATGAGTAAGTCGGTCTTTCGAGAATGAAGTATATTATTTGGTTTGCATTTTGTGTGTGTTAACTGAGCTGCCTGGTTTGGCTTGATGGCGGGCAGCCTAATGCCCATTGGGCGGGGGGGGGGGGGGGCTTATCTTGTATTGGTAGAGTGGCTTTGTGAATCATTATGGTCAGCCACTTTGAAAGTGAGTTTATGTCACTATTTGCTTTTTCTGTCAGGGTTCTTTTGTTTTTGTTCTGTTTCTCATAGTTTTGTTGCACAAGCGCCCTCATCCCACACTCTCTTGAGGCTGTTCCGACCATCCAGCCCAGCCGGGTTGCTCGGTACTTTGCAAAATTTTTTCCCAAATGTTTGTTTTCTTTTTGTTTGTGAGTCCTGCCTTTTCCCCTTTTACATCTGTATGTTTTATGTATATCCTTTGAATGTGCAATTTGTTTAACTTTTGCTTGCGAATAAAATGAAATGGTAGGAAGAGGGTGTCAACACAATTATGTCCATCTGTGTTTGATCTTTTTATTTGAATAATCAAATGAATCATGAGAGAAATAGAACGGAATAAATAAAGATAATAATGGCAAATGGAGGATTGAGACCGTCTGCTGAATAAATGCTTAATTTTGAACTGTCTCAAACAGGGAATGTTTATCAAACAGAAAGGGGAACCAGTGATGATACTTCCTCAAGTCATGATCAAAGGCAATGAAGTCATACAATAAAGGCAGAAACCACAATGACTTTAGGGCTCCACCTACTCTGGTTACATGCAGCCTTTTTATGTTGACCAGATTGTGCCCCCCCCCCCCCGGTTCTTGTTAAGGTTTTAAAACCGTGGATCGCACCGCACTATTGTCTTGAAATCAATGGCTTGCATGGTCATCGACATAATTTGTTGCTGGGATCTCGACAACTCATTTTTTATTTGTCTAAATTAATTATATAATTTGGTAGTCTTTTCGTTCAATACCTTATATGAAAGCTTATAACTTTCCCTAATCTATTAGCAGCTTTTAAGAAATCTAGTATAAATTTCCGGGTGAAATCGGACCTAACTTCTTAACATTATTATGTCTAATAAATTTAGTCAAAAGTAGGCCTAAAGCAATTTTTTTTCGTAGAGGAGGCACTATGTTTAAATACAAATTTGATTTTGTTGTAAAGGAAGGGGAAGTTAAAAAAACAAACCAAAAAACCTCTAAAATAATGGTTGCCCTTCCACTTAACATTATTTCCTGGATTGAGGCTTTACTTAGCTGAATGTCTTCCATTATTTGCAAGTCTTGTTTAAATTGACGAGTGACTCGTAAGGATCTCTGGTTTTCATATCAATGTGAAGACTGCAGTTTGCTGTTATTTCATCGTTCATTCTACACGTATCAACAGCTACAATGCTTCTGCTCATTCTTGCTATGACTTCGATCTGTGGTTCACGGGGGATGTCATATTTTAAAAAGCACCCAGTTGACACCCTCGCCTTGACGGGACAAAATGTCAAATTGAGCTGCAGATTACAACATGTGGCGCCACCCTGCACTGAGTACGGGGTTAATAAATATATATTGTATTGGAAACGCTCAACAACGATGCCATTTCCACCGGATCCGTACATTTCAGATGGCATCACGGTGTATGATCGTTCACCTACGAGATACAAAGTGACACTGCGTGGTTGTACGTGGACTTTACACATACAGAACGTCGGAGCAATCGATGAGGGATATTACGGATGCTTTATATACAACTACATGGCTCAAACCCCGTCGCTACAATCAGAAGACTCTGACGTAGCGAGACTGACTGTAATCGATCCGATAGACACTACTGTCATACCGTCTCAGATTGAGAGATACGTGGGTCAAAATGCAACCTTTCGTTGCAAAACGCAACCAATCATTGAACACAAACTTAACTACACCTGGTATAAAACTCAAGGCAACTCTTGGCAAGAACTATCAAAGGAAGATACACTGATTACTTTTAATGATAAAACAAAAAACATGACGATGCTGAGACTGACAACGGGAGAGAACGGCACTGCAGTGAAATGTATGGTGTTCAAAGGATCCATGTCATTTACTGGAGAAAGTATTACTGGCTTGTTACTTGTTCAGCAGGACGAGGTTACCATGGGAACCACAACAGTAACCACTTCAGGATCACCGACCAGCAATCCTGCAATTAGCAGCACCGAACCCATGTCGAGTGGTCCGTTAGATCGACAGTCTACCCCATCTGCATCCCAGACCCCATCCCATCTACCGAACAAGAAGCAAGATCCAGATCCTGACAGGAGCAATCCTTCTTCAGGATCTACGGACTCTACAGTCATCTTAGTGGGAGGAGCTGTAGGAGCTGGTTTCTTAGTTCTCCTCATTGTAATCATTCTGTACTTTCTTGTCTTCAGAGGACGATCTCAATCCAAGACTATTGATAGACGTAAATCTAATACACCTCAATTAGAAGATGGAGGAGAAAGTGATGAAGACGGGATATCAGAAACCCAACTGCACGGAGTCACTCCGAGGTGTGATCAAGAAACCGACCATACCAGCTCTGCAGGGGAGAGGTCAGTTGAGTCCTCGGGAGAAACAGTTTCTGTCGTACTGTCACCGGACTTACACCAGCAGGCAGAGACAAAACATAATCAAGACGATGTGGACAAACCTCTGTCTACTGAAACTGATGATGGGTCAGTCAAGGATGGGGAGGAGAAACGGAATGATAAACAGAATCATCCTGAGTCCATGTATGCTGTGGTGGATAAAAGTTGCTCCAAAAGTAAGACATTGGGAGCCATTTCCACTGGGGGAGCACCTTGGAAAGTCTCCAGAGACTGGAAGGATGGATCAACGCTGAATCGTGGAACAGACACCACTCCAACCTTGAGGAGTTATTCCGGACTCGAAACGCCTTCTGAGCATCAGAAATTAACCGTCACTGTGAAGGATTTGCCTGTACATGGACGCGTTGTTGACCGTCAACCGTCCGGTCAGAAACCCCCTCACGTCATCCCGTACCGTCTCTCCAAACGCCGAGCGAGCAGCACCGCGGCCCGAACCCAGGCCGCGCTAAGGCAGACGGCAGACCGTGGTGAGGACGGTCTCGTCAAGGATGACCCAAAACAGAGGAATGTGGAAGGTCTGATCTACGCTGACTTGGATCTATCGCGAGGATCGGCAAGAATCATCAACACGGAGGAGGAGACGGTTTATGCTGACATTGGAAACAAGAAGACTGTGGGTAGGCTGAGGGAGGGGAGTATAGGCCACGCCCCTTAGGCAGTCTTTGACTTGGTTGACTCAGTTACAATGTGAATTATACGAAATATTTCAAAGACTAACTTTCAACTGGTTTATTTGTAACTGCATTTTTTAATACATATTTTTTCTTAAAATGTACAATTGAAAATTGTCACAATAGTCCGAAAATTGCTATCGAAACATGAATTTAAAGCAAAACATTTTTCTCAAAATTGTGAAAAACATGCTCCAAATTGTACAAATCAATCTAACTTTTAGAGGGTGACAATTTAAACATTGAGAATTTCCAGTTTTGTTAGCAATATATCGCACATTTTGTCATGTTTGAGGAACAAGGGATACAAAAATCTACCCCTTTCATAAATTATTACCACTCGAACCACAAATAAACTCTTGCAGCTTTCCCAATAATGAAGTATACATTCAAAAGACTGTTAAACATATTGTACTTTAGTGCACCCGATTTTTACTTTGTTCCTACAGCAACATTTTATGAAAAAAAACCAGCATGATCTTCACATTGCATTAACAGCTTCATGAACAGTTGCTATATATTATTCTAAAAAAGTAAAAAAAAAAAAATGTAGTTTGAAATAAACGTGTTTTTCATGCAGAGTAATATCATTATTTTATCCTCACCCAAATCAATTAACTGAGCGATTTTGTTTGTTTGGAATTCTTAAATAAAAACGAGAAGAAGTAACTGACAATCAAATAATAAAGGAAACGATTCTCAAAGTCGATGAATAACCAAAATGACAAGAAAGGGGGTAAACAGCAACAGACAAAGTAAAACCAATGAGTCATATGTTTGCAGGAACAATAGTTCGAGAACTGTAAGTTAAAAACAATTTAACAAAAGATGAACACAAATGAGAATTAAATGAAGTTCAAATTAAGGCCTATTGGGGTCGCAGCTTTGATGGGCGTGGCCTCTTATTGGTAGAAGCTCAAGCATGATCACAACTTGTAAGAAACAATAGAGCCACGAACAAAGCACCGGTAAAGGAAATGTAACAAAAGCATTGCACAGATCAGCAAACATTGATTGGCTTCTCTACACTTCAGTGACCACAACACAATCAAATAATTAATCCATTTCGCATTTACTCCTGGACACGCCATTATTTAATCTCGAGAGATTTGTTGTATTAGGCTAGTCCTCAATATCATTTTGAAAAAATGTTGTTAAGTTTTTTTAAATTTGTTTTTGAACAAAGAAGAACAAATGACTGGAGCGGGAATTGAACCAACGACCTCCGGATTAACGTACCCGGCATCCAACCAACTGCCCTTGTGGTATATTATTTGATATTTGTTATTATTTAGGTTAAAGCATGTTTTCAACACAATCAATTCGTACAAGCTTCCATCAAACATTTCGTTTTGTTTTATCAAACATTTTATGTACAAACTATTCACCACTAGATTAAGGAGTCATCAATAAATATTTTACATTTATCCAGAAATAATAATAAAGGATTGGACGGTGTTGCAAATCATTTTACATATGCATAATCGAACACATTGCATATGAATCCAAGAAGTTAATATTTGTTTTTTTCCTTTACACCGATGAGTGTTAATCACTGTATACTCAGAACTTTCCCGAGTCCTGTGAAAGAAAAGTCACAAGGAAATTACTCGAGTGGAAGTTCCATTAACATTAACTTTGATAACCAAACCACATTTTAATGACGTAGTCGGCTGACAATAATGATGTGATTACTCGTTTATGTTTTACATTATTATATATGATTTTTGTGTTTGTTTTAAATATTTGGTATAATCTAACTCATATTTATTAATAATTCACAAATTGAGATGATTTGAATTGAATTGAAAGCAAGAAAGATTTTCGTCTTCACTCAAGTCATTTCAAATTATATGTTTCGTTGTTGTTGCTGCTGCTATTGTTGTTGTTTTGGGTGTTATTTCGTTAATTGAAAACAATGAGACTAATTGAAATGCTAACATTTAGATTGTAGGGTAATTCTTTACAGGTGAATTGGTTGTTTCTTGAATTGTCGTCCTTTGTTTTTGTAAAATACAACTTTATGACTACAAATTGCCGCAACAGTTATTAGTTTTTATCCTTTGTGCTTAATTACGTCATTTTTACACATGATCCACGAGGTCTCAAATATTGCATCTAATGTTAAACTACTATTCTAATGATAGTCAAGGAAGTAAAGACAATTTTAGTTAATTTTGAAAATTTGTAGGATAACACTGGAGGCTGTTTCATGGATTATTGCTTCAGTTCTGTACACATGATATTACATTGAGAACAGAGAAGTAAATATTATTAATAACCAAATTTTAATTATTAAGTCAAATGACGTACTCGGATATATTGAATAATTACTGTGATTAAAACAGTATATATGTTTTACGTTATTGTCTTCATTTCCTTAGTGTGCTATCATTCCATGATGTCAGATGGTTAAATCAATATTTGGCTTCCAAGCTTTACATCGTATTTTTATTGGACATATTTACTTACAAAGGAACGATTTTCTTATTCAAAAAACAAATAGGAAGAGATACAGGATTGTCAAGCCTCAGGAATTGCCCCAAAGCAAAAAGCTTGTCTGGATGCGTTAAAAACTGTACTTTAAGTAGAAACAACACGCAGGATCTCACATTAGATCCAGGAAGGAGTGGAAAACCAAAATGTCACGTGACGTACTCGGCTACAATGAGTGCTGAGGTTATTGTTTTATAATGACATTGATTGGTATAATTTAATTCACAATATTGGTTGGTTGATTAATCATTTGTGATGTTTTGGTACTTTTTACTGGTAGATCCGTCTGTTTTAATGGGAACTACCCGTGAAAATATGCAGTTAAATAACAGTTTTACAAGTTGCTCGTGAATTATTTTGATATAATTTGCGCCCATGAATAATACATTTTATCGCATAAAAGATCAAATTCTTTATTCGGCAAAGACCCCAAGTCAGCTCAGCCGTGATGCCTTTTTCAAGGCTCAAACTTATTTTTTTTAACAAGCCTTGGCAGCAATCCCTGAGTAGGACATAAGCCAAAAAGGCTAGCTGCCTCTTTCCCAGGCTGCAGGGCTGACCGTAATGCAAAATGCTTGTGTGGATCTTGATGTGGATCAAGCAAAAGTGCAGTTGCTGGTTAACACACTGGTAAGCTGCCAAGGAATCCGTGCCTGGTAAAGTGTTTTGGGGCAAGCTGCTCCTTGATTTGTTCTCTTTCAGGTACCATATTTTGCTAAATTGGTCATTGACCAGTTTCTTTTTGGTAATAAAAACATTTTGAGCTGTGCCAAAAAGTCAATCAGTTGATTTGTTTATCTTATTGGGGTCGTCCGTGAATAATTATTCTCATATTCTTTTAAATTCATTCTTTTCAGTCTGACTACAATTACCAAACAAATACTATTGTTATTAAAATGGGATCACGAAACTTTCAAACCGACACAAATAACCTCGTTTGGTCATTTGAGTCGCCAAAAAAAAAGAAAGAAAAAGAAAAAAAAAAAAAGACATATAATAACTACAACATAAGAAGGGGATGCCATCGTGCCCCCTCCCCACATATACCCAATCGCACAAATATTGTGATATTAATATCAATTTTAAGATATTTGTTTATGGTATTATTATTTTATGACGATTAATGTTAAAAATAATATTCTTTATCGTTTGTCTGATCTTATTTTTTTTTCAGCCGATCGCCTTAAAACTTTCAAGGGTGAGTCAGGAAGAGGCAGACAATAATTTGTATAATGAAACTCAAATCAATCAATTAACTTCAAAGACTACCCAACTGTCTTCAACATTCAGTGTTCGATTGTCTCTCCTCAGCATGCAATGAAACTGCAGTTTTTATGCCATGTAACATCTTAATTGAACCAAAGATCTCTTATATCGATCTCTGCACGCCTTTTATTTTAAAGAATGATTTGATTACACATAATTTATAGACATTACAGTGACAAGGAAGGAAGGAATCTGGAAATTGATCAGAGCAAAACTAAACCGGAGTCCAACCGACTCGACCCACAAACAGCTCACTCCAACCCCTGATGATTCGGGTTTTGAAGACCCGAACGAAACACTAAACATCCTAATCTCCCTACTGGAAGAACAGGTCACAAATACTGAAGACTCAACTCAGGATTAAAAATCCGCATTCGGATTTATTACATTTTACCTGAACCTAAGTGGAAAACACAAATAATATGTCTCTCATGAGACATGAGACCTACGGATTCTATTCGAATCACCCACACGTAACTGATGATTGCCAAGAAGGCATGAAAACATGTTATTGCTATACAAAGAGGATCTGAACAAATCTCCTCGCGGTCTCTCACTCAAAAATCCACCCTCTGACACATTTTTCAACAGTTCCTCTGGTCCTTTCTATGTTTGGCAATTACCCCGGTCAATCCGACCACAAATACAAACATAATACCCAGACGTAAACCATACATATACAACATGTAAAGCACAACTGTACAGTTTTATGTAAATCTCATGCCAACAGTGTTGGAGCATCATTTATCTAGAAAAAACAACAACAACAACACACGACAGACTAATCTATAAGGAAATACACACATCTTTAAAGGTAGGGTCATAGAGTAGAAAATTCACAAAGAATTAATGATCCTAAAAACTTACTTGAGGAGAAGCACTGCAGCTGTTGATAATATAAACTATTTTGAGAAAAGATTCCCTTCGAAGCAATATGGTATGGACACATTTTCGCTTCAAAACATTTGAATCTGAGAATCAATACATACATGAATCGTTTTTTCAGATTTTTGTTGGTTGGTGTCCGTTTGCCATTGCTATGGCCAGAGATATAATGGTTGGTACCCGTTCTCACCTCGCTAGTTGAGGTTCTTGTGAAAATACCATGACAGTTTGTTGTTGTTTTCTCAGCAAGTAGGCACTGTATTCAGCTGAAACTTTCACAGGTGACTTTTATTGTATCGTTCTTCATAATTTTTCCTATGAATCAGCATATCGATGACACAAAAAACAATCTTGACCGAACCTTTAAAGCCTTGTTTTCGCCAAGAATGTAACTTAATTAAAATCGTTTCCTGGATTGAGGTTTCATATAAAGCTACTTGTCTTCAACAATTCTTTATTTGAATTGAGTTCTCGATTGACTCGTCCTAGGATCTCTGGTCTTCACCATATCAATGTGAAGACTGCAGTTTGCTGTTATTTTATCGCTTAATCTATTAACAGCTACAATGTTTCTGCTCATTCTTGTTATGACTTCGATCTGTGGGTTGGGTGAGGCGACACTTTTCCAGACTCACCCAGTTGACACCCTCGCCTTGCCGGGAGAAAGTGTATCCTTGACTTGTACACTTCAAAATGTGCAATGTGACAAACAAGGAACTTATCAATTGCGATGGCAACGAGGAGTGACCACCGCACCAGAAAACAATAGTTTCATTTTTAGCGGCACTTCAAAGTTTAGAAAATTCACAGGGATGGGGAGGTACATAGTCTATTCCACTGACTGCACGTGGACTTTAAACATACGGAATGTAGATCAAACCGATGGCGGCAGATATTACAGCTGCTATGTCAAGAAGGTGCAAACGTCTTCACAAAGAACGGAAGAATACTCCAAAGTAGCGAGACTGACTGTAGTTGATCCGATAGACACTACTGTCATACCGTCTCAGATTGAGAGATACGTAGGTCAAAATGCAACCTTTCGTTGCCAGACTAGTCGATTTACAACGTATGACTTACAATACAATTGGCAAATACAAAGGAAAGATGCTACATTTTTGTGGTCAAGAGTAGAGAAGAAAGACTGGATGGTTGAATTTAAAGAAGATGGGAAGAACATGACTCTGAGGTTAGATATGGGGATGAATGGTTCTAAGGTGAAATGTGCAGTGAGTATTAACATATCTGTGTCATTTAAATGGGCCAGAAACGTTGGTAGGATAATTGTTTCACCGAATGAGGAAACAATCGAAACTACAACAAAATTTTTGACATTGGAACCAACACAATCACTCACAGATCCTCCTCTAATTAGCGACGCTAAACGAATAACGAGTGAGCTGTTAGATCGCCAGCCTACCCCACCTGCACCCCAAACCCCATTCCATCTACCAACCAAGAAGCCAGACCCTTATCCTGAGATTAACAACTTTTCTTATTCAGCTGAAGAAGTCATGGAGATTACGTCAGATACGCTAAAACTAGACCGACAGTCAACGCCATCCGCACCCCAGACCCCAGACCCTCTACCCACCAAGAAGCCAGACCCTTATCCTGAGATTAACAACTCTTCTTATTCAGCTGAAGAAGTCATGGAGATTACGTCAGATACGCTAAAACTAGACCGACAGTCAACGCCATCTGCACCCCAGACCCCAGACCCTCTACCCACCAAGAAGCCAGACCCTTATCCTGAGATTAACAACTCTTCTTATTCAGCTGAAGAAGTCATGGAGATTACGTCAGATACGCTAAAACTACACCGACAGTCAACGCCATCCGCACCCCAGACCCCAGACCCTCTACCCACCAAGAAGCCAGACCCTTATCCTGAGATTAACAACTCTTCTTATTCAGCTGAAGAAGTCATGGAGATTACGTCAGATACGCTAAAACTAGACCGACAGTCAACGCCATCCGCACCCCAGACCCCAGACCCTCTACCCACCAAGAAGCCAGACCCTTATCCTGAGATTAAAAACTCTTCTTATTCAGCTGAAGAAGTCACGGAGATTACGTCAGATACGCTAAAACTAGACCGACAGTCAACGCCATCTGCACCCCAGACCCCAGA
The DNA here is from genome assembly GCA_023634235.1 of Pisaster brevispinus. Taxonomy (NCBI): domain Eukaryota; kingdom Metazoa; phylum Echinodermata; class Asteroidea; order Forcipulatida; family Asteriidae; genus Pisaster; species Pisaster brevispinus. The sequence goes on from JAMKCF010000007.1 coordinate 652,011, forward strand.
CCCTCTACCCACCAAGAAGCCAGACCCTTATCCTGAGATTAACAACTCTTCTTATTCAGCTGAAGAAGTCATGGAGATTACGTCAGATACGCTAAAACTAGACCGACAGTCAACGCCATCTGCACCCCAGACCCCAGACCCTCTACCCACCAAGAAGCCAGACCCTTATCCTGAGATTAACAACTCTTCTTATTCAGCTGAAGAAGTCATGGAGATTACGCAAGACACGCTAAAACTAGACCAACAGTCAACGTCATCCGCACCCCAGACCCCAGACCCTCTACCCACCAAGAAGCCAGACCCTTATCCTGAGATTAACAACTCTTCTTATTCAGCTGAAGAAGTCATGGAGATTACGTCAGATACGCTAAAACTAGACCAACAGTCAACGTCATCTACACCCAACACCCAATCCTCTTTAAAGACCAAGAAGCAATATCCCAATCCTGACAGGAGCAATCCTTCTTCAGGATCTACGGACTCTACAGTCATCTTAGTAGGAGGAGCTGTAGGAGCTGGTTTCTTGGTTCTCCTCATTGTAATCCTCCTGTACTTTCTTGTCTTCAGAGGACGATCTCAATCCAAGACTATTGGTAGACGTACATCTCACACACCTCAAGATAATGGAGGAGAAAATGATGCAGATGGGATATCAGAAACCCAACTGCACGGAATCACTCCGAGGTGTGATCAAGAAAATGACTACACTAGCTCTGCAGGTCAGAGGTCAGTTGAGTTCCCGGGAGAAACAGTTCCTGTAGTAGCGACATCGGATGACCCAAGACAGAGGAATGTGGAAGGTCTGGTCTACGCTGACTTGGATCTATTACGAGGATCGGCAAGAATCATCAACACAGAGGAGGAGACGGTTTATGCTGATATTGGATACAAGAAGGTGCTGTAAATTTTCCGGGTTAGGGGGAAAACCACGCCTCAAAATGGCAATGTGTCTTCAAGCTCAAAATCAACTCTCGAATGATAATAGTTAATAATGCCTATTACTCTATAAATGTCGTAATATTGGATTGTTAATGTTTTTCTGTATCTAGAATATTTTAAAAGGGGCGCTTAGAGCGTAGAAATATTGAAGTTCAGAGTCAACCGCTGCTTCATTAACAAACTACGCACAAATGAGAACTTAATTCCGAAGTCTCGTGTGCGGTTTTCGTGTTTCGCACATCAAGCATCACATTCAATACTCAATTACCAGTTATTAACTTAGTGCTAGCTAATACCGACACATTATGCAAAGCTATTTTATTTAAATTCGTGGAACTCGTTTTAAAGAAATGATATCAGCTTAATACCAGAAATAGCTTTAGTTCAGTTTATTTTCATCGGACTGAGAATCTTAGTTGACATGACATGTTTACTTTTAAAATTCATCTTGAATTATGCTTTATTTGGATGAAGCTTACATAAGTAGGTTATGAACAAGGCTAGGACAAACCAGATAAAACCTGATTGAAGCTGATGATAAAAAAATGCTGTTAGATGCATTAACCCTTAATTGTTTTCAACGTCGTTGGATTTTTTTTTGTTTTAGCGAGAACAGATTTAAGTAAATTGTCCATGATAGAGACACATTTCACTGCAACTCTTCCCATCCTGGGCTTGGGAACATAAAGCACTTCATTCTTCATTCCGTCAAACACCCTGATGCGGCCATTAAAATTATAAGTTTATATCAAGCCTGATAGTTAATTTGGGGAACTTTTGAATTGGGATAAAGAAGAATAATGATAATCAGTATTCGCATAACAAAAAACAACACTTCAATCAATAATATAAAATAAAGCCACTTACACCTTGATGCCGCCATTAAACCATTCCGAGTGAAAATAAATTGTTGAGTGTCCATCACGCCTGATAGTTAACTTGGGGTTCTTTGAATTGGGATAAAGAAGAATAATGATAATCAGTATTTGCATTAAGAAAAGAAACTTCAATAAATAATATAAAATAAAGCCACACAAAACGTGTAAATCTTTTCAATGTGGTGTGTCGTGGCCGAGCGGATAAGAGCATCGGACTCAAGTTCTGGTGGTTAAGTCATTGGGATGTGGGTTCGAATCCCGGTCGTGACACTTGTGTCCTTGAGCAAGACACTTAACCATAATTGCTTCGGTCCACCCAGGGGTAAAATGGGTACCTGTGAGGGCAGAGCTGGTTTATGTGAATGATTAGCTTGGAGCGCGGTAACTCGCAGCACCGGCTGTATACTCCCCAGGGAGCTGAGATGGTTTTTAAGGAATGAAATATATGGCCCAGTGACCAGGGGTAATAATGTTAGAAAGCGCAGTAGAGTATACTCATATAGTTATTGCGCAATATAAATGTCCGTTATTATTATTATTAAAAAGACGAAACCAACCACTCCCTGCAGATTTGTTCACTTATAATGTTTGGCAATAGGAAATTTATCACACTGTATGGCAGTGAATAAAGCCAATTCTAATAGCAATCATTTCCTTGAAAACATTAATGTTGTCTTTCACAGGAAGCGGAATGGAATTTGACCTGATCCTCTCAAATGTCAATAAACTTGGATGACACAAAACTGCAACATTCTAAAAACAGAATAACGGGTTTTGAGGGCGAGCTTGTCCTTTAAGAAACTCTTTATGTGGAGAATGACGCAGAGGATGGACTCGAACCCACGACCTTCCACTTAATACATGAACATTATAAATTATGACAGGTCAGAATTGACCAAGATGCGTGTCTTTAGGGCCAGAGCCATCTCTCGGTCAGTAGGACAAATGTTCTGCTGTTCATGATTTCTTGCTTAATAAGCTCAATTATTATGGGACTAGGTGAGTTTCACTTAATATTTTGTATCTATCTTAATAAACGTAGCCAGTATGTGCCACTGAACGGGTTGAATCCAACCATCGAACTCCCCCAAGGCTCTATACTTGGCCGTTATTATATTACATCGATGCTAATGATAAAAATGTCTTTGTGTTGTTCGGTTGTAAAGCCCATTTTACTTGGTGATGACACAACTCTTCTTGCTTCTGTGAATGAATGTAATGAATTAGCTGTGGGGTAACATTTGGTTTTACAAGACTGGTTTAGAGCTAATAGGTTGAAAGTGAACCCAGATAAAACGTGTTGTATACATGTTACTCATCCAGGCAAAATGAACGGCGGTTACCTGATATATTGTTATTCCTATATTAAAAAGTTTCTAGTACTAGATTGTTAACTGATAACAATTTTGCTCTGGAAGGGAAATATTTGTTATGTTCCTAACAAAGTATCAAGTTTTAATCATTTTCCTAAAAGAGAACCAAAAGACGAATGAGGACTCAGGGCAATATTTATGTTAACAATGCAATGGTTAATTCCATTTAATTTACCTCGTCGTCACTCTTTTATTTCATTAGTCCATTTTAAGTAGCTACTTCTTAAGTCTTATGACTCTAGATACGGATCAAGGAAGCATTAGTTGGTCACGTGGATATGACGTCATGTTATATTTAGCTGGTAATTAGTTTGAAATGTTGGTTTTATCCATACACCGTTGAGTATAAAGCACCGTATATTTTGCTCAGTACTTACATCTGTTAACCCATTTATAAATGTTTATTTGAGAAAAATTACTTAACTCTGCGTGACACCATAAAAAACACGCTATTTCACCCTGCCTTACTTTTTGGGTAAGAGTTTGATTTTAACGTGTAATACATTTCTTCTGTGAAGAAACAAATCACTTTTAAATCACCCAATCACTTTTAAATCACCTAAAGCAATAGATATAGACCCTTTGGACTAAATAAAATCAATTCAAGCAAAATTGTATTTTGAGATGAGCCCACATGTGTCTCTCTTGCCCAATCAACCATTTCTTGGAATAACACCCTTTGTTTACACAACTTAGCAAGGCTGAGTGTGCTGTACAATTCCTATGGGAATTCCTGGAGAGTGTGTTATTGTTGGATTGTGTTAGTGAAAAACAGACCCCGGTGAGACATTTGGCATGCTATTTGGCTAGGTGCAGTTGTAGAACTTGGATTTTTTTTTAAGAAATAAAAAATGGCGGAAAAAACTGTTACTCAATAATTGAGCGATAGTGTCACGGAGGGGTAACCCTCGGAGCAGCCGATGGGCGCGAGCGGAAGGACCAGCTTTATACTTGTTTTAATAACTACAAAATGTGTAGATCAATTCTGCTGATTTTTTTTGAACTACCCTTAAACATCACTCTTTCATACACTGTAGTGATTTTTGTGGGTGGGTAAACTCAGAGCTTGACAAATAGGGTGGGATGGCACATTAGTCTATATGGACCCATTATAATGTACACAACAAATCCTGGTTGGCGGATTTCGAAATGTACAATTTTTTGAAAATTAGTAGTGAACCAATGTGTAAATTTTCAGAATGCTTCAATCTTTAGTGTGTGGGTCTAGGGAACATATTCATCTGTTCAGACCATTAGACCAAAAATTGCACAGTTATTCACCCGTAATACAATCTGCCTTCCGATCGCGCCCAGTGGATCCAGCATGTAATTTTTCCCCGTGAATTCAGGGAGGGTTAAAATCAGGCTTCCATATCTTTGACGTGTCTATGCTTAACTATTGCTTTCATGTAATGTACCATGTTTTTCTGAACGCATTTCGGTATTACAGGTCACAATGTTCTTTCGAATAAACCAAAAATAAGATGCATGAAATAATGTTTAATTCTTCACTATTGAGCATTTAGGAAAAACACCCTTTGGACTACCACGCTAATAAAACCAAAATGAGAAAATAAAACAAGGAAGTCGAGGTTCAAATAATAACTGGAGGAAGTTAAACTAATAGTACATACATGTTATTTCATTTTAAGTAAATAGGTAAGCAGGGAAACAAACCAAAACTAAAAGCACACTGACTTCTATAACTGCTCATGCCATGTGGGTAATTTTTGTTTCATGTATCGATAAATGATTAGTTAAACTCCGATAGGCAAGTATCTTACCAGTGGAATCTTGAATACTATTTGGCTACAGATAAAACTTTACTTTCCGAGCTTGAGCGAAGGGCAGAATCACCTTCTGTTTATAATTTCGTGTTTTATTAAACACATTAAAACCTTTTTTTTAAATTACAGAAAGATTGAGAAATGTGTTTGAATTTAAGTATAGATAACTCAAACAGCATATACCGATTTGGAAGATTGTGCTAAAGGGGAAGAGATACAAACTGAATTATAAATCTAAAGTTACTTTGCTTTCCTAAACAAGTATAAATTCCAATCATGTTTTGTAGTGATGCTTTAATAGCATTGGTTGTTGCACTGGTTTACATTTCTAAATATAAACTGATTTTTCGACTGACTCGTCATAGGATATATGGTTTCCGGACTGTCCCAGACGAGGCTGACTCAATTACAAGGTGAATTATACAAACTAATCCATAAACCAATAAAGACGAGTAAAAACAAAAACAAAAGCTTAACCGTTGAATTAAGTTTATTTGAAAAATGAAGTCCCTTCTCACCTGAATCATTTGAAAGTGCGTGATTTTGTTTGTTTGAATGCTTGATAGAAATAGAAGAAGTAGCCGATAGTTAGAAAGAACAGCAAACAGTTTCTCGAAGTCGGTGAATAGCGGAAAAAAATAAAAGACAAGGGAAAACAGCAACAGACAAAGTAAACCCAATATCACAAAGGATGACAAATGGGACTAGAATGAAGTTCAGATTTAGGCCCAGTGATGACGTAGCTTTGATGGGCACAGCCTGTTGTTACAACATGATTAATAACTCAAGCATGACCACGTCTTGTAAGAATCAATAGAGCCATTAACAAAGCACCGGTGTAGAAAATTAAACAAAAGCTCTGCACGGCTCAGCCAACATGGGTTGGCTACCCTACACGTAGTGACCACAACACGATTAATCCATTTGCATTTCTTCATGTAGACGTCATGGATTTGTTTCATTCGCCTCCAAGATATTATTATTATCCAAAAAATGTTATAATGAAAACAATATTTGTATTTATGTTAAAACATTGTTGAAATGCAATCAATAAATTATGTTAACGTTTGATCGATCATGCCTCATTCTTTTAAGTTTATAAAAAGTAATTTTTTTCTTCTTCTGTTTTCTGCTATTTTCCCTTTTACATCTGTAAGTTTTAAAAATATTCGTTGAATATGCTTAATATTTGCCGGCGAATAAAATGAAATGAACACATGTGTCAATACAAACATGTTATTGAAATCATCAATTGAAACACGCGATAAATAAAATAGAACGAACGAGGATAATGGGTATTGGATGGATTAAGGCCGTCTGTTGAATTTTATGCTTGATGTTTTTGAATTGACTCAGGACGGGGATGTTTACAAAAATCAAAACAGATGAGGAACTAATGATGACAAAATACTTCCTGCTGTCATAAGTAACAAAAACACTGAATTACTAAAACATCCAAATAAAGGCATACATGACGCTGACTTTAAAATGTAAAATAGAAAGACAAATTGAGAAAGTTCTGCTATGTAGCTTTCTATGTTTGATAAACAAACCCCGCTGGTTGGCATGGACGGCCGATTGTTAGCATACATTAAATCGTGTTAACAGATATTGTGACCAATTTCATCATTTCTGCAAACTTTTAAATGCAAATCATCACAAGATTCACAAGTTCACAAGATTGGTTGCTTTGTTTCTGACAAATCCAACACTATTTTATTTATGTGTAACATTGTTACAAACTGTGCCTATTTGTTTATGATATGCATTTATGACTTCTTATTGTTTTCAAATCTTGGTTGACAAAAACTCGGGTTGTGACGCTACAATAGAAACGTCTGTACCGTACATCTGTACCGTCAAGATAATAATCTAACAACGTCCTTAATGAGAAACGAAGAAAACACAATGTTATTTTTACTCAGACTGGTATTACTGATGTATCCTCAACGTCTTGGACTGAAAAACTTGTCTCAAAGATTGACGTCTGTGAAGATTGAAGACACTATACAAAATAACCCTCACCAGAATTCAGAATCATCTTCAATCTGTCACTGAGGTGATTTTTTATCAACCTAATTTGACGTAAATATTCAATACTTATTCATCGATCCTTACTTGCTTTGTGGCTGTTCTCTTTATTAATCAGTAGTTTGTACATGATATGAGGTACATCATGTGCGAAGGGCTTGTCTTGATATCGGGGGGGGGGGGGACACTATTAACGCGCCAGCAAAGTTGAATATATTGACAACGGATTAAGGTTTTAGTTCAGTGTTTTGGTTAAGTTGGAGAATGACTTGAAGAATCTATGCAGAAATCAGTTAGGTTTGAAATAAAAGCGTTGCTTTGCGTAATTAGTTCTGCGTATTTGGTTATGTTTTATTTTGTGACTTGATTTCACATCAACGTGAAGACTGCAATTTGTCGTTATTTCATCGCTCATTCTAGTCGTATCAACAGCTACAATGCTTTTGCCCATTCTTGTTATGACTTCGATCTGTGGGCTGGGTGAGGCCACACTTTTCCAGATTCACCCGGTTGACACCCTCGCCTTGCCGGGAGGAAGTGTATCCTTTAGCTGCACTCTACAACAAATACGATGTAGAGCCAAGAAACGTATGAGTTACGCTGGCAAAGAGGAGTGACCAACACATCAGAAAACAATAGTTTCATTTTTAACGGCACTTCAACGTACAGAAATTTCACAGGGATGGAGAGGTACACCGTCTATTCTGTTGCCTGTACGTGGATTTTATCAATATGGAATGTAGATCAAACCGATGGCGGTAGATATTACAGCTGCTATGTCAGCAAGGTGCAAACGTCTTCACAAAGAACGGATGAATACTCCCGAGTAGCGAGACTGACCGTAGTCGATCCGATAGACACTACTGTCATACCGTCTCAGATTGAGAGATACGTGGGTCAAAATGCAACCTTTCGTTGCCAGACTAGTCGATTGACAACGTATGACTTACAATACAGTTGGCAAACTCAAAGGAAAGATGCTATATCTTTGTGGTCTAGAGTAGAGAAGAAAGACGGAATGGTTGAATTTAAAGGAGATGGGGAGAACAGGACATTGAGGTTAGATATGGGGATGAATGGTTCTAAGGTGACATGTGTAGTGAGTGTTAATGGATCAACGTCATTCAAATGGGCTAGAAACGTAGGATAATTGTTTCACCAAATGAGGAAACAATCGAGGGTACAAAAGACTTAGTGTCAATAGATTCACCTTCATCTCAAAAGACAACGGAACAAACACTTTCACAGAAAGACTATCTACTAACAGGCAACATAGAGCCCTCAGCGAGAGGTCCGTTAGATCAACAGTCAACTCCATCTGCACACCAGACCCCATCCCCTCCACCAACCAAGAACCAAGATCCCAATCCTAATAGTAGCAACCCTTCTTCAGGATCTACGGACTATAGTCACCTTAATGGTCTTTAGCTGCTGTCTTCATCTGTCTCTTCATCCCATTACTGCTGTACCAAATCGTGACCAAAAGACAACCCAAAGCAAATCCTAATTCAACCCGTGTAGTGCAGACAGCTCAAGATGAAGATGCAAATGCGTATGAGGAATTGGAAACCCAACTACACGGGCAAGCTGCTTCTATTGGCCATAAAGAAACTGCATCATCCATCTATCAAGAACTGATAATGCAGCAAGGATGATCATGTACACCAAGAAAACAGACCACATCACACCCGTGCTAGCTGACTTGCACTGAGAGTTAAATGCAACAAAGAGTTAAATATAAACTGTGCCTCATTATTTTCAAGATCTTACAAGGTGATGCCCCAGCTTATTGAAGTGATCTTGTGCAGATATATACCCCAGGACGTCGTGGCTTACGATCTTCAAAACACAAACTCCTTCAGGAAAAAACGACAAATCATCGATGGGGGGAGAGAAGTTTTCAGAGCGCAGCACCGAGGCTTTGGAACTTCCTACCTGAAACTGTGAAACTTTCAAACTCACTTGGCATATTCAAGAACAGTCTAAAAACTCATCTACATAAAGAAGCATTTTGTTAACTCTATTGTCTAATTATGTGATGCTACTTTCATTTGCTTTTTGGTTGTTTTTTTGTACAGCAGCGCCATGAGCGCCGCTTGCGGCGGATACCGGCGCTTTAAAAGTTTCCATTATTGTTATTATTATTATTATTATTACATTCAAGTATTATTTATTAAGGAACGGGCCATTCCTATCCTTTACTCATCCTTAAACGAACACACTGTGAAAATGATTGAGGTCAAATTCTCAAGTGAGCAACGCAAAATTATTTCGTTTTATCAGAGATTCTTTGCAGGTCGCTTTAAAAGGTGATTTTGAGAGTCATAAATTCCTACTCAAATAACATTTCAGATAAAGCAAACTTTGCCGAAAGATGGCACTGGTACACAATCGGTGAAATTCCGGAAAACAAAATGTTATTACAATAAATAACCACCCTACATTTCTAAAAAAAATTCAGAAGTACATTTTCATGTTATGTTTAAATTTAAGCTCTGCACGATGTTGACAAATATAAGTAACTGACATTGCTTGTAAATCTAGTAAGAGTTTGATGAAGACCAGCAGAATAGACTGTTTGAAACGTCGAGACAAAACTTTTAGCTGGTCTCAAAGCCAATAGAGATTCACAAAATATTTACCAATAATAGTAACTTCTAAAATTTTATGCTTCAAGATGAAAGACCACGAAACATTTAATAGGTGGATATGACGTCAAAATATAATTGTATTTCAAGAAAGTTCACTTAAACGGTTAATTTAGATAATCTTTTATGAACTGTGAAGAATGTTTAAAAAAAGAGAGAATTGTTTACTTATTTTATTTATAAAATTCATGTCGTAATTATTACGGGAAAAACCTTACAGAATCAAAGATCGTTTAGAATGCAAATTCCCCAACACGAGTGGATTCTAAAACAAAAAATAAATGTCAATTTATTAATAAAACATAATTTTTATTGAATGACATTTCTCGCATTTTTCAACTAATTTAAAGTGAGCAGAACGTTTACACAGACTTCCGTCATGTTAAAAGTATGCATGGGTTTCCTCTCCAGTTTTTGTTGAAAGCATTTCGGCCTTTTAGGCCGCAATGTTTTTTTGAATAAACCGAAAATATTCATCTAAACAAAAAAGTTTAATTCTTCCCAGTTCTTAAACCACAAGGAAAAAACCCCAATAAAGGATCAAATAATAAAGGAATGCTTGATTAATACATGCATGCTATTACTTTTTAGTTGAACAAAACACTCTGCATTTAGTTGACTGACATTTTCTGTTATAGAAAACGTAACTTTGTTTTACAGTCTTTACTTCAACAAAATTCAAAGATATCCATTTGTCTCGGTGTTCTTGTATTGTCTTATGGAAGCAGAGTATGTAACATTACGTCATAATAAATAACAAAAACTGAAGTCTAAAAACATCCAAATAAGGTCAGAAATTATGCTGTTTTTTACGGTTTGTAAACGAGGAAGAAAAATAGCGAACATTCTTTTATACAGACTTTCTTTTGATTAACCAAACGGCTGTGGTTGGCATGGACGACCGAATATTAGCAAAACATTCAATCATGTTAACATATGTTGGGACCAAGTTCAATATTTCTGCTGCTTTCCAATTAGAAATGCATCTGAAATTGCTTTGTTTACTACAATTTCAATACTATTTTTGAATATTATTTTGTGTAACATTGTTAAAAACTGTGGCTATATGTTGTTGCTTTCATTTACGGCTTTCCATTGTTTTCCAACCTTGGTTGGCAGAAATTTGGGCAATGACGTCACAATAGAGGGTTCTGTAACTGGCAAGATATAAATCTAGGAACGTCATTATGACCTTGTCGTCACTCTTTTATTCCATTTCCTTGCCATACATCACAGAACTCTTCCTTTCACAAAAATAATCTTAAAATCCCTTTCCTGCCCCTTCCTTCCCCCTTTATATATCCCTCCCCTACACCCTTTCCACCAACTCTACCCCCACGTCCGCCACACCATGTCCATATGCCCGACCTTCCCTGTACCCCACCTTTAAACCAACCCAAAATCACTTTCCACTCCTACCATCACGCCATACACCCTCCCTAATAATTTACAACTCATATGCCCTTTTTTTTGATATGGTAAGTTAGGATCTACAGATCAAATCAAGTCTCCCTCCCTCACAGTCCCTTATATCATATTATACCACTTCCATCCCTTCCAACCCCTCGCACTACCCTTTCTTTTACCCCTCCCATTAACTCTACCCATTCCTTCTAATTATACCACCTCCCTTTTACCACTCAATGTCTTGGTCATGTATCGTCAGAGTGGCTTTGTGAATCATATGGTTAGCCACTTTGAAAGTGAGTTTCTGTCATTATTTGCTTTTCCTGCTAGGGTTATTATTATTTTTTTCATAGTTTTGTTGCACGTTAGCCTCCAACCCATATGTCAGGAGGCTACCCCCCGCCCAGCCGCTTGGTCAGCCGCTTGCAATATATATTTTGTTATTTATTTATATATTTTTGGGGTTGTGCATTACTTTCGACAACTCACTTTAAATTTTTCTAAGTTAATTATATCATTTGGGAGTCTTTTTGGTCAATATCTTAAATAAAAGCTTATAACTTTCTAGTATCTATTAGTAGCTATTTAGAAATCTAGTAAACATTTTCAGGTAAAATCGGCCCCCATATCTTAACATTTTGTCTAATAATTTTAGTCAAATGTCAAGCTTTGTGTTTTTTGTTGTAAAGGAGTTACTATGCTTATTGTATAAATAACAACATTATTTGTTTGAAAAGGAAGGGGAAGTTGACAATAAAACAACCTCGAAAACAATAGTTGTCTTTCCTTAATGTTTTACTTTACATTATTTCCTGGATTGAGGCTTTATTAAGCTGAGTTTCTTCCATTATTTGCAAGTTTGGTTAGAGTTGACTGCAGTTTGCTGTTATTTCATCGCTCATTCTACACGTATCAACAGCTACAATGTTTCTGCTCATTCTTGTTATGACTTCAATCTGTGGGTCACGTGGGATGTCATATTTTAAGAGGCACCCAGTTGACACCCTCGCCTTGACGGGACAAAATGTCACATTGAGCTGCAGACTACAACATGTGCCGGTACCATGCAATGAATACGGGGTTGATAAATATCGTTTGTTTTGGAAACGTTCAACAACGATGACATTTCCACCGGATCCGTACATTTCAAATGGCATCACGGTGTATGATCATTCACTTAAGAGATGCACCGTCACATTGCGTGGTTGTACGTGGACCTTAAACATAAAGAACGTCAGAGCAAAGGATGCTGGCTATTACAGATGCTATATCTACAACTACGAGGCTCAAACCCCGTCGCTACCATCAGAACATTCTGAAGTAGCGAGACTGGCTGTAATCGATCCGATAGACACTACAGTCATACCGTCTCAGATTGAGAGATACGTGGGTCAAAATGCAACCTTTCGTTGCCAAACGCGACCAATCAATGAAAACAAACTTAACTACACCTGGTATAAAAACCAAGGCAACTCTTGGCAAGAACTATCAAAGAAAGATACACTCATTGCTTTTAATGATAACAATACAAAAATGACAATGCTGAGATTGACAATGAGAGAGAACGGCACTGCAGTGAAATGTATGGTGCTCAAAGGAACCATGTCATTTACTGGAGAGACTATTGGTGGCTTGTTACTTGTTCACCAGGACAACGTTACCATGGGAACCAAAACAAGTGAAGTGACGACAATATACATTTCTGAATCACCGACCATAAACTCTGCAATCAGCCGCACCGAACCCGTACCAAGAAATCCACTAGACCGTCAAAGTATTCCCTGTGCACCCCAGACCCCATCCCCTCTACCGACCAAGAAGCAAGATCCCGATCCTGACAGTAACAACCCTTCTTCAGGATCTAATGACTCTACAGTCACCTTAGTTGGATGGTCTCTAGCTGCTGTCTTCATTTGTCTCTTCATCTCAATATTGCTGTACAATATCGTGACCAAAAGACGATCCAAAGTCAATCATAACTTAACACGTGTAGTTCAGACAACTCAAGATGAAGATGCAGAGACGTATGAGGAAGTGGAAACCCAACTACACGGGCAAGCTGCTTATACTGGCCTCAAAGAAACTGCTCCGTCCAGCTACCAAGAACTGATATTCAAGTAGTATTTCTTTTAGGAGCTGGCCATTCGCACTGTTTACTCGTCCTTAAACGATGTGAAAATGACTGTGGTCAAATTCTCAAGTAAGCAACGCAATACCGTTGACTTTTCGTCAGGGACTGTTTGCAGGCCGTTGTACAAGCTTGTTTAGAGTGTTGTAGCGGTGATCTGGAGGTTTATAAATTCTATTTTATACAATTTTAGATTATGCAAACTTTGCTGGAGAGTGACACTAGCACAGATGTTTTTCGGTGAAATTACAGAAGAACACATGTATTTTGTAGTAATTACACAGCGTACATTTTACACTTATTTGAGAAGTATATTTTAAATAAATGCTTTATCCCTGAGTAATTATTTCGTTTCAGATCAAATCTGGATAAATTTCATTGCATAAACGTAAACATAAACACTTTGTGAGGCAAATCTTATGCTATGTTTAAAGTCTTGCTTGATGTTGACAATAAGAAGTAACTAATATTGTTGGCAACTCTTTCGCAAGCCTGAATACCAGTAGAGTAGACTGCTTGAAACGTCGAGACCAAACTCTCAGCTTATCTCAGAGTCAAACAAGATTACCTTGATGACTGTAACCGAAATATTTACCAATAATACTATTTTCTTATTATGTTTCGATAAAATAATCCATGACGCACGTGGGTCTAAGACTGAGCTGGTAATTGTGTTTTTTTCAAGAAAATTCCTTACAAGGAAAATTAAAGTAAAGTAGTAAACAGAATGGTATAGAGCTAACTAAACAACCGTAGATAGTGTCCATGCTTTTTTTGTGATCAACTAAATACGTGTTTTACCAAACCTGACAGGTGAAAATATTGAAAATCCATGCAAATTGTTTAGCATGTAAATGTAGTAACCAGAATAGCTGTTGCGTTTTTAGGTTCATATGTTTTCAGCGGTTTTATCGAATATGACTTCATTTCAGAGGGAAACAATTCACAAAGTATAACGTTTATTATCAGTAAGCTTTCAGACTTAAATTAAACAGGTTTGTTCATGAAATTTCATAGTACGATATCTGTTACGGAAAAACAACCTGTAATTACAAAAGCAAAGAACGTTTGGACTACAAACTTCCCAACACGGTTGGGTTCTGTACCTATATTTTAATATGTCTATTTAAAATCAAAACATTACCTTTGAACCTTGTTGAATTGAATTGTCACTTGTTTGTATAATCATTTTAAATTAATGTATTGTGCACAATGTTTAAGCGGGCTTTCAAATCGTTTACGTGTCTCTGCTTAACTCTTGCTTTTGGAAGTTGTCTTTTTATCTCATATCTTGTTTTACTCATGTAATGTACAAGTTTTACCGAACGCATTTCGGCCTTGTAGGCCGTAATCTTCTTTCGAATAAACCAAAATTAAGATGTAACAAATAATGTTCCATTCTTTACTATTGAGCAGTTATGAAAAAAAAAAGAAAAAAAAAAGAAAAAAACACTTATTGGACAACCACGCTCATAAAACCACATTGAGAAAAGAAATCAAGGAAGTCAAGATTCAAGTAATAATAAAGGACAAAAAGTTAAATTAATATTCCATACATGTTGTTAAATTTTAGTTGACGGGCAGTTCCTGTTACAGGCACGTAACTTGTAGGTTAGATTTTGCCTAGTCTTTCAATTGAATTGAAATACATATAGTTGTATTGAGTGTTCTTGTAATGTCTCATTGAAGTAGATCGTTTAATATGACGTCATCATCAGACACTTTGGCCAAGGTAGGAGAAAATACAACACCGAGATGAACCACTGACTTAAGGAAATGCAAAAGTGTTTTTTTTGTGAACCAATGATGACAAAATACTTCCTCAAGTCATAATGAATAGCAAACATTGAAGCCTTAAGACATCAAAATAAAGGCAGAAATTGTGCAGATTGTGCAGAAAAACAGCGAAAAATTGTTTTATAAAGTCCTTTCAAATGTTGATAAATAAACCGCTTTGGTTGGCATGGACGACCGAATGTCAGCAAAACAATCAATCTTATTAACAGATGTTGGGACCAAAATCAACATTTTCTGCCAATGTTTAACTAATAAGTACATCACATCGGGTTGCTTTGTTTCCAAGACGTTCAAAGCTTTTAAAAATAGTTTTGCAACACTATTACAAATTGTGGCTATCTGTTTTCCAACCATGGTTGGCAAAACACTCGGCCTGTGACGTCACAATAGAAACGTTTGTGATATCAAGATAAGGGTATTTCAACGTCTTTAACGAGAAGAGAAGACGACGTTCGTTTTACTTAGACTGGTATGTCTTCGACTGAAACGTATTTCTCACACATATTGATATCTGTGATGATTGAGGATAATGTACACAATACAAATTAAACAAACAAAAAAACACGCCCTAATTTGACGTAAACATTCAATATTAATTCATCGATCTTAACTTGCTTTGTGATTGTTCTCTTTTTTTAAAGTATTTTGTAAATAATGAGGTGCATCATGTACAAAGGGCTGAGAGAGGCCACGAGACGGATCTCTGCTGCCCTGGTCTTGGCCTTGATGCCCCATCAAAATCTCCCATTTACTCAACTAATTTACAATGGAAGTACCCTTTTAAAATGATGAAACTCCAGGCATTGACGAGTTACAGTGTGAAACTATAAGGAACTAACAAATAAACATAATCAAATAGGAGACTCATTACAGGAACTAAATTGGATTATTTCATTGGATAATATATATAGCTGTTGGAAACTGCTTACCAACCGTAAGGACGTATGGTAGAAATGCAAGACATAGTTAGTGGCCTGATGTTTGACCTTAGCAGAGTCTTTCTCTTCAAAGTTACTGCTACGATACAAAAGTCAGGCCACTTATTTTTGCGTGTGACCATTTCATCAGTTTACTCAATGTTTTAAGCTGAGTGGCTCGATCTTGTTGTTTACTAAACTTTTTCTACATACGACGTAATTATACAGATTTTTGGCCAAATGGGGAATTAAAACGTGCAACAATCAGCACGTCTTTGCCCGCTAACCAATCGGCCCTGAAATCTTTTGCGGTTTCGGGGTAAAAAAACACACAAAAAAGGGAAGAGGAAATTGGAGGGAAAAAAGGAAATAAAGAAGAACAAACTTGTTTAAAAAGCAATCTTCAAAAGGTTTGTTTGTATTATAAAACCTGTATTTCATTGAAAACGGACTGAGGTTTTATATCCGTGTTTTTGGTTAAGTTGGAAAATGACTCGGTTGAAATCAGTTAGACTTGAAATCCACTCGTTGCTTGGTGTAACTCATACGTACTTATGTTAAATTTTCTGACCTGATTTTATATCCAAGTGAAAACTGCAGTTTGCTGTTATTTTGTCGCTCAGTCTACACGTATCAACAGCTACAATGTTTCTGCTCATTCTTGTTACGACGTCGATCTGTGGGTTGGGTGAGGCGACACTTTTCCAGACTCACCCAGTTGACACCCTCGCCTTGCTGGGAGGAAATGTATCCTTCAGTTGTACACCAAACAATACGTTGTGTGGAGGGCATCTGATTGTATACTGGCAACGTGGTCCCTCAATGACACCGACATTGGATAGAACCATTTTTATGGGCACGAAGGTTTTTAGACGTTTTGAAGGTCGACTGCGGTATACCGTCTCATTTAGCGACTGTACGTGGACTTTGAAAATACGAAACGTTGAATCGTTAGATGAAAAATATTACAGTTGCTTTATCAACTATGGGTATTCCAAAGTAGCAAGATTGACCATTGTTGATCCGATAGACACTACTGTCTTACCGTCGCGGATTGATAAATACGCGGGTGAAAATGCCTTCTTCAGTTGCCACACGCAACCACTCGACCAGCACGGTCTGGAATATACTTGGGATGTGAAAACACAGGGAAGCTCTGAATGGAAAGAATTGTTGGAGAATAATAGTAGGATTGAATTTCACAATAACAAGACAACCATGACAATGTTTAGGTTGGGATTAGAGATGAATGGTTCCAGGGTCCAATGTTCAGTACACAATGGATCATTGTCATGGCCAGGGATAAGACACAATGGCTGGTTATTTGTGCATCCAGGCGAGGAAGTCATAAGAACCACTGTGACGTCAGACCCAGTTCCATCTCGAAGTCCAGTAGTCTTTACCGTCATTCTAGCAGGCTGGCCTCTAGCCGGTATTTTACTCATTCTCCTCATTGTAAATCTCCTGTACTTTCTTGTCTTCAGAGGACGATCTCAATCTAAGACTATTGATAGACGTAAATCTCACACACTTCAAGATGATGGAGGAGAAAGTGACGCAGACGGGATACCAGAAACCTAACTGCACGGAGTCACTCTGAGGTGTGATCAAGAAACTGACCACACTAGCCCTGCAGGTCAGAGGTCATCAGTTGAGTCCCTGAGGCTCACAGCTACTGGACAGACAGAGTTGATGTACGCTTTGGTGGATAAAAGTCGCTCCAAAAGTAATGCATTGGGCGCGATTTCCACTGGGGTAGCATCTTGGGAAGTCTCCAGAGGCGGGAAGGATGGGTCGAAGCTGAATTGTGAAACAGACAAGGCTCAGACTTTGAGTAGTTATTCCAAACATGAAACTCCATCTGAGCATCAGAAATCAACCGTCGCTGTGAAGGACTTGCCGGTACCAGGATGCGTTGTTGACCGTCAACCGTCCGGTCAGAAACCCCCTCGCGTCATCCCGTACCGTCTCTCCAAACAAGCAGAAACAAGCACCACGACCCGAACCCATGTGGCACCAGAGCAGAGAGAAGACGGCGTTGAGGACGGTAGTGTCGCTGATGAAAGTCTTCATTACGCTGACTTGGATCTATCGCGATGCTCGGCAAAAATCAAAAACCCGGAGGCAGCAACGAGTTATGCTGACATTGGAAACTAGAAGGCCGAGGGTAAGCTGAGGGAGGAGAGTACATAAACCACGCAGAAGATGATTTAACTCGTCTTCATACAAACTATAAAGACAAGTTCGAGGCAATAGCTGAAACATATTGCTATCCATGGCTAATTTTCTACCCAAATCACACTTTAAGATAACTGCGAAGTTTTCCCATAAAATGAAACACTGCGGTTTTGTGAAGTTTTGTTTTATGAAGTTTATGGCTTAAAAATCTTTTTTCCAAACTTGAGAATTATTGGTTGTGCTATTCAATTGACTCGATTTGTTAAATTGACTTGCTTTTCATGTTTAATTTTGTTATATAACCTTTTTGCAAATAATGTCATTGATTATGTTATATTTCTATTTAAAAAAAATCTTACACTGCTCTTAGTTGTGTTGTGTACCAAAAAGGAACTGTTTATGACTTGGACTGCTATACACAAAGTTCGTATGGAAAAGACATTTAGGGACTCAGATAAAAATATGTTGTTTTTTTTCATAAGAAACTTCCACTACAACATATTTTTAATGTTTTTTATAGGTGACAATTAACTTCTAGTCACAAGATAATTGTAGTATTTGGAAAAAAATATAAATAAAAAAGTCAAAAACAAGAAAAGCAAGAAATGTTGACTTGTTGAGTTAAACATGTATTTTGTTATATATTGTTGTTTTTTACTTTGGGTAAGACAAGAACAGGACAAAACAGGGGAAAATGCAAACCTTATTCCATTTTTGTTATTATTTTTAAAAATTTATATATAAGCAAAACTTCTAAGTATCTAAAGAAATTTGATTTTGTTAAGTTGTTCAAAAGTATGATGCTACCCGTTAAGTTATTAAAAAGAAAGAAACAACAAAAGGATAATGAATAGGGGACTCAAACAAGTCGAATGGCGCCTTTTTGTGAGCATGTTTGTCCTATATGTTTTTTCTTCTCACTCCTGAGTATGTAATTCACTGACAGGTTGATTTCCTCTTTAAAAAAGTCACACTTAGACATACACTGTCGTTCTGATGTTGATAATAGTGGCTCGTCCAGTTTTACCAAATTATTGACACATTTTTACTTCTCGTCTACGCAAAGTGACGTAGATGTAGAACTGTTGGACTGTAGCTGTATCTTTACAAAAGCACACCAGCTTGGTACGTTTAAGGCGCTGCAGTGGATGTGTTTTTTTAAATAAAAGAAGCCAATGTAGCCCATGTACAGTAGCCAATCTCACTAGTGATTTGTAGTGTGACATCACACTTTGCTTAGCATTTCAAATTGATGTGCACTTAAAATTAATCGTAGCTCTTTGTGAAATCAAGCCCAGCTATTTTGAATTGTCAAAATGTGATTAACGTAAAAACACTATAAACATTATGTTAACTATTGAGGGTGAGGTCGTTCTCCAATGAGCTCCTCATCAGAAGAATGATCTATGACTCCAGGGTTGGACTCGAACCCACGACCTTTAACATAAGAGAACATAGTCTTAAGCGTTAGACCATTGGGGTCACCCGGTAACGAACTGACGTAACTAGTGCGTCGAGGAAAACATTGACATTGACAAAGTCTTGAAACGTAGAGAACAATTGTGCCAAAGTGGACATACATTTATATTATTGTTATCGGGCTTTACATATGAAGGGAGACATATACAAACATAAAAAGCACACTGACTTAACATGTATATGGGTGAGGGTTCATCTTTGTTTTTCAACACAAATGCAGTGAACAAGCTTCCATTAATTGTTAATGTATGTTTTATCAAAAAAAAAGGAAAAAAAATGGGTAAAAAACATTCACCACCAGATTAAGAAGTTATCAATGATTTGAATAATGTTTTACGTTTTCCATAAATAATAATAAAGGATTGGACGGTGTTTCAAATCATTTTAAAATGAAATATTATTCCAGATATCTGCTACAGTTACATGTACAGGATCGAACACGTTGCATATGAATCCTTGAAGTAAATATTTTGTTTTTCCCTTACACCTGTGAGTTTAAATTACTGTTTACTCAGAACTTTCTCGAGTCCTCTGAAAGAAAAGTTAATTACTCGAGTGGAAGTTCTATTAACATTCATTTTAATATCACAACCATATTTTTAATGACGTACTCGGATGATACTTATCTTGTGATAAATTTTTATGTTTCGCATTATTATATATGATTGTTGTTCCTTGTTGATTATTGATTGTTGATTATTGTTTGTTTTAAGTAATGGTACAATCTAATTCATATTTATTAAAAATTCACAAATTGAGGTGAATTTAATTTAATTTAGAGGAACATTAGAGTTTCTACCAAGTGAGCTATCCAGCCCTATGTTGGCGGTCTCCCTATTAGTCAATATCTTTGTTCGGGGGTGCAAGTCAGAAGCCATGCAACCGTTAACTGCCGTGTAGCCAGTGATTACACCCAAGTTTACGATACAACCTGGGAAGCGGCAGCCACGGGATCACCTTGAGGGGATGCGACTAAAGAAAAATTGATTGGAGCGGGACTTGAACCAACGACTTCCGGATTAACGTACCGGCGCTCTACCAACTGAGCTATCCAGCCCTATGTTGGCGGTCTCCCTATTAGTCAATATTTTTGTTCGGGGATTCATCTGACTCCAACATCCAAACAAATCGTTTTCTTAATAAAATGGGATCTCGAATTTTTCAAACGGACACTAATAACCTCGTTTGGTCATATGATCATATCCTATTACAGGCAAGATATTTAAATACCTATACTTTATTCAGAAAAAAAATAAATACATAAATAACTGCAAAAAGGTTGTGAAACAGAATGGGCCTGAAGTGTCGCCTAAAAACCAAGAGCTTGGATGCGTTTCAACTGCAATATAAGTATAAAAAACACACAGAGGATGTCACATTAGATCCGGGAAGTATAGTAAACCAAGATGTAATTTGACATACTCGGCTACAATAAATGTTGTTTTATAATGCTATTGGTTGGTCTGTTTTCATTCACCATGATGATTGATTGACAATTTGGCATACTTTGGTACTGTTTACTGGGAGGTACATCTGTTTTGATGGGAGTTGCGCAATAACATATACAATTAATAACTATTTTATATTATTTCTGAGTTCATTTGACATAACTTGCGTCCATGAATAATTATTATCGTAATCTTTTGGATTCATCTGATTCCAACATCCAAACAAGCCGTTTTGTTAATAAAGTGGGATCTCGAAACTTTCAAACGGACACTAATAACCTCGTTTGGTCATTTGGGTCACCAAAAGTAATGAGTTATAAAGAATCAGATGAAGAAAAAAAAAATGATGCTGCAAATTGTAATAACTTCAACTCAAGTCTGATAACGTCACATTTGTTTTAAATACAATAAGTCTAATAATATAAACTTTAGTTGTAGTCAAACATATCCTGATATGACTAAAAACTCAGTTTGTTTGAACTAAAACTCAGTTCTGGTCCCATCCGTCCACATTAATGAATATTGGAGGGATGCCCCCATCTGCCCCCCCCCCCCAAGGAAAAGACAACCCAACTGTCTTCAACATTCTCATATTGATCTTTGCATGCCCCTTTTTTAAAGAATGATAATTAAATAAACAATGCTAATTAGACACAAATAGACATTTCAGTGACAAGGAAGGAAGATAACTGAAAACAAAAATCAAACTAAACGACAGACTAATCTGTTAAGGAAATACAAACCATCTTTAAAGGTAGTGTCATAGATTGCAAAATTTTTAAATAATTAATGATCATGAACAATTTACTTGAGGATAAGCACTTCATATATTGAAAGTATAAAGTATTTTGAGAAAAGATGCCCTTCAAAGTAATATGGTTTTGATAATGTTTTGCCCCCAAAAGTCATGGTTGGTTGTGTCCGTTCGCCAATGCTCTGGCCAGAGATGCGGTTGGTACCCGCTCTCACCTCGCTAGTTGAGGTTCTTGTGAAAATACCATGACAGTTTGTTGTTGTTTTCTCAGCAAGTAGGCACTGTATTCAGCTGAAACTTTCACAGGTGACTTTTATTGTATCGTTCTTCACAATTTTGCCTATGAATCAGCAGAACGATGGCACAAAAACAATCTATGACCGAACCTTTAAAGTCTTGTTTTTGCCAAGAATGTAACTTAATTGAAATCGTTTCCCTAACTCAGGTTTTATCAAGCCAGATGTCTTCAACATTTCATATTTTGAATTGAGTTCTCGACTGACTTGTCCTAGGATCTCTAGTTTTCATATCAACGTAAAGACTGCAGTTTGCTGCTATTTTATTGCTCATTATACACGTATCAACAGCTACAATGTTTCTGCTCATTCTTGTTATGACTTCGATCTGTGGGTTGGGTGAGGCGACACTTTTCCAGACTCACCCAGTTGACACTCTCGCCTTGTCGGGTGAGCGTGTACCATTGACTTGTACACTCCAACATGTGCAATGTGGCGAACATGGAACTTATGAGTTACGCTGGCAACGAGGAGTGACCACCGCACCAGAAAACAATAGTTTCATTTTTAGCGGCACTTCAACGTATAGAAATTTCACAGGGATGGAGAGGTATAGGGTCCGGTCTGTTGCCTGTACGTGGACTTTATACATACGGATTGTAAATCAAACCGATGGAGGCAGATATTACAGCTGCTATGTCAGCAAGGTGAAACCGTCTTCACAAAGAACGGATAAATTTCTAAAGTAGCGAGCCTGACTGTAGTCGATCCGATAGACACTACTGTCATACCGTCTCAGATTGAGAGTTACGTGGGTCAAAATGCTACATTTCGTTGCCAGACTAGTCGATTGACAACGTATGACTTACAATTCAGTTGGCAAATGCAAATGCAAATGCAAGACGCATCTTGGTCAAGAGTAGAGAAGAAAGACTGGATGGTTAAATTTAAAGACGATGGAAAGAGCATGACTCTGAGGTTAGATATGGGGATGAATGGTTCTAAGGTAAGATGTGGAGTGCGTATTTTGCGATCATCGTCATTCAAATGGGCCAGAAAAATTGGTTGGATAATTGTTTCACCGAATGATGAGGGAACCATCGAAACTTCAACAGACTTGGTGACAATGGAACCAACACAATCACTCACAGATCCTCTTCTAATAAGCGACGCTGAACACATAACGAGTGAGCAGTTAGATCAGCAGTCAAAACCAGCTGCACCCCAGACCCCATCCCCTCTACCAACCAAGAAGCCAGACCCTGATCCTCTGAGTAGCAACCCTTCTTCAGGATCTACGGACTCTGCAGTCATATTAGTAGGAGGAGCTGTAGGAGCTGGTTTCTTATGTCTCATCATTGTAATCCTCCTGTACTTTCTTGTCTTCAGAGGACGATCTCAATTCAAGGCTATTGATAAGCGTAAATCTCACACACCTCAAGATGGTGGAGGAGAAAGTGAAGCAGACGGGGTATCAGAAACCCAACTGCACAATATCTTTGTTCGGGGGTGCAAGTCAGAAGCCATACAACCGTTAACTGCCGTGTAGCCAGGGATCACACCCACGTTTACGATTCAACCTGGGAAGCGGCAGCCACGGGATCACCTTAAGGGGATGCGACTTTTTAATATTAAATATCAAGTCATGAACCACAAGGGAAACTGACTGGGAAATTTTATTTAAATAGTTTGGGTTTGAACAAAGAAAAATTGACTGGAGCGGGACTTGAACCAACGACCTCCGGATTAACGTACCGGCGCTCTACCAACTGAGCTATCCAGCCCTATGTTGGCGGTCTCCCTATTAGTCAATATCTTTGTTCGGGGTGCCAGTCAGAAGCCATACAACCGTTAACTGCCGTGTAGCCAGGGATCACACCCACGTTTACGATTCAACCTGGGAAGCGGCAGCCACGGGATCACCTTAAGGGGATGCGACTTTTTAATATTAAATATCAAGTCATGAACCACAAGGGAAACTGACTGGGAAATTTTATTTAAATAGTTTGGGTTTGAACAAAGAAAAATTGACTGGAGCGGGACTTGAACCAACGACCTCCGGATTAACGTACCGGCGCTCTACCAACTGAGCTATCCAGCCCTATGTTGGCGGTCTCCCTATTAGTCAATATCTTTGTTCGGGGTGCCAGTCAGAAGCCATACAACCGATAACTGCCGTGTAGCCAGGGATCACACCCACGTTTACGATTCAACCTGGGAAGCGGCAGCCACGGGATCACCTTAAGGGGATGCAACTTTTTAATATTATTAAATATCAAGTCATGAACCACAAGGGAAACTGACTGGGAAATTTTATTTAAATGGTTTGGGTTTGAACAAAGAAAAATTGACTGGATAGCTCAGTTGGTAGAGCGCCGGTACGTTAATCCGGAGGTCGTTGGTTCAAGTCCCGCTCCAGTCAATTTTTCTTTGTTCAAACCCAAACTATATATATAAAACACGTTAAAATTCAATATGAATTCATCGATCCTAACTTGATTTGTGATTGTTGTCTTTATTAAAAAGTAGTTTGTACATAATGAGTTGCATCATGTACAAAAGGCTGAGAGAAGCCACGAGGTGGATCTCTGCTGCCCTGGTCTTGGCCTTTGTGTCCGATCAAGAGCTCCCATTTGCGTAACTATTTTACAATGGAAGTGCCCTTTGTAAAATGATGAAACTCCAGGCATCAAGGAACTATATTGAATTATTTCATGGATAAGATATATAGCTGTTGGAAACTGCTTACCAACCGTAAGGACGTATGGTAGAAATGCAAGACATAGTTAGTTGCCTGATGTTTGACCTTTGCAGAGTCTTTCTCTTCAAAGTTTCTGCTACGATACAAACGTCAGGCCACTAATTGCTTTTTTCGCGCCCATTTTATGAGTTTACTCAATGTTTTAAGATGCGTGGCTCGATCTTTTTGTTTACTAAACTTGTTCTACATACGATGTAATTATAACATATTTTTGGCCAAATGGGGAATTAAAACGTGCAACAATCAGTACGTCTTTGCCTGCTAACCAATCGGCCCTGAAATGTTTTGCGGTTTCGGGTAAACAAACACATACAAAAAAGGGAAGAGGAAATTGGAGGGAAAAAAGGAAATAAAGAAGAACAAACTTGTTTAAAAAGCAATCTTCAAAAGGTTTGTTTGTATTATAAAACCTGTTTTTCATTGACAACGGAGTGAGGTTTTATATCAGTGTTTTTGGATACGTTGGAAAATGAGTGGAATAATCTTTGGTTGAAATCAGTTAGACTTGAAATCCACTCGTTGCTTGGTGTAACTCATACGTACTTTAGTTATGTTTAATTTTCTGACCTGATTTCATATCCAAGTGAAAACTGCAGTTTGCTGTTATTTTGTCGCTCAGTCTACACGTATCAACAGCTACAATGTTTCTGCTCATTCTTGTTATGACTTTGATCTGTGGGTTGGGTGAGGCGACACTTTTCCAGATTCACCCAGTTGACACGTTCGCCTTGCTGGGAGGAAATGTATCCTTCAGTTGCACACCAAACAATACGTTGTATGGAAGGCATCTGATTGTATACTGGCAACGCAGTCCCTCAATGACACCGACATTGGATAGAACCATTTTTATGGGCACGAAGGTTTTTAGACGTTTTGAAGGTCGACTGCGGTATACCGTCTCATTTAGCGACTGTACGTGGACTTTGAAAATACGAAACGTTGAATCGTTAGATGAAAGATATTACAGTTGCTCTATCAACGATGGGTATTCGCAGGTAGCAAGATTGACTATTGTTGATCCGATAGACACTACTGTCTTACCGTCGCGGATTGATAAATACGCGGGTGAAAATGCCTTCTTCAGTTGCCACACGCAACCACTCGACCAGCACGGTCTGGAATATACTTGGGATGTGAAAACACAGGGAAGCTCTGAATGGAAAGAATTGTCGGAGAATAATAGTAGGATTGAATTTCACAATGACAAGACAACCATGACAATGCTTAGGTTAGGAATAGAGATGAATGGTTCCAGGGTCCAATGTTCAGTACACAGTGGATCATTGTCATGGCCAGGAATAAGACACAATGGCTGGTTGTTTGTGCATCCAGGCGAGGAAGTCATAAGAACCACTGTGACGTCAGACCCAGTTCCATCTCGAAGTCCAGTAGTCTCTACCGTCATTCTAGCAGGCTGGCCTCTAGCCGGTATTTTACTCATTCTCCTCATTGTAAATCTCCTGTACTTTCTTGTCTTCAGAGGACGATCTCAATCTAAGACTATTGATAGACGTAAATCTCACACACTTCAAGATGATGGAGGAGAAAGTGACGCAGACGGGATACCAGAAACCCAACTGCACGGAGTCACTCCGAGGTGTGATCAAGAAACTGACCACACTAGCCCTGCAGGTCAGAGGTCATCAGTTGAGTCCCTGAGGCTCACAGCTACTGGACAGACAGAGTTGATGTACGCTTTGGTGGATAAAAGTCGCTCCAAAAGTAATGCATTGGGCGCGATTTCCACTGGGGTAGCATCTTGGGAAATCTCCAGAGGCGGGAAGGATGGGTCGAAGCTGAATTGTGAAACAGACAAGGCTCAGACTTTGAGTAGTTATTCCAAACATGAAACTCCATCTGAGCATCAGAAATCAACCGTCGCTGTGAAGGACTTGCCGGTACCAGGATGCGTTGTTGACCGTCAACCGTCCGGTCAGAAACCCCCTCGCGTCATCCCGTACCGTCTCTCCAAACAAGCAGAAACAAGCACCACGACCCGAACCCATGTGGCACCAGAGCAGAGAGAAGACGGCGTTGAGGACGGTAATGTCGCTGATGAAAGTCTTCATTACGCTGACTTGGATCTATCGCGATGCTCGGCAAAAATAAAAAACCCGGAGGCAGCAACAAGTTATGCTGACATTGGAAACTAGAAGGCCGAGGGTAAGCTGAGGGAGGAGAGTACATAAACCACGCAGAAGATGATTTAACTCGTCTTCATACAAACTATAAAGACAAGTTCGAGGCAATAGCTGAAACATATTGCTATCCATGGCTAATTTTCTACCCAAATCACACTTTAAGATAACTGCGAAGTTTTCCCATAAAATGAAACACTACGGTTTTGTGAAGTTTTGTTTTATGAAGTTTATGTCTTAAAAATATTTTTTCCAAACTTGCGAATTATTGGTTGTGCTATTCAATTGACTCGATTTGTTAAAATTGACTTGCTTTTCATGTTTAATTTTGTTATATAACCTTTTTGCAAATAATGTCATTGATTATGTTATATTTCTATTAAAAAAAATCTTACACTGCTCTTAGTTGTGTTGTGTACCAAAAAGGAACTGTTTATGACTTGGACTGCTATACACAAAGTTCGTATGGAAAAGACATTTAGGGACTCAGATAAAAATATGTTGTTTTTTTTCATAAGAAACTTCCACTACAACATATTTTTAATGTTTTTTATAGGTGACAATTAACTTCTAGTCAAAAGATAATTGTAGTATTTGGAAAAAAATATAAATAAAAAAGTCAAAAACAAGAAAAGCAAGAAATGTTGACTTGTTGAGTTAAACATGTATTTTGTTATATATTGTTGTTTTTTACTTTGGGTAAGACAAGAACAGGACAAAACAGGGGAAAATGCAAACCTTATTCCATTTTTGTTATTATTTTTAATTTTTTTTATATAAACAAAACTTCTAAGTATCTAAAGAAATTTGATTTTGTTAAGTTGTTCAAAAGTATGATGCTACCCGTTAAGTTATTAAAAAGAAAGAAAAAACAAAAGGATAATGAATAGGGGACTCAAACAAGTCGAATGGCGCCTTTTTGTGAGCATGTTTGTCCTATATGTTTTTTCTTCTCACTCCTGAGTATGTAATTCACTGACAGGTTGATTTCCTCTTTAAAAAAGTCACACTTAGACATACACTGTCGTTCTGATGTTGATAATAGTGGCTCGTCCAGTTTTACCAAATTATTGACACATTTTTACTTCTCGTCTACGCAAAGTGACGTAGATGTAGAACTGTTGGACTGTAGCTGTATCTTTACAAAAGCACATCAGCTTGGTACGTTTAAGGCGCTGCAGTGGATGTGTTTTTTTAAATAAAAGAAGCCAATGTAGCCCATGTACAGTAGCCAATCTCACTAGTGATTTGTAGTGTGACATCACACTTTGCTTAGCATTTCAAATTGATGTGCACTTAAAATTAATCGTAGCTCTTTGTGAAATCAAGCCCAGCTATTTTGAATTGTCAAAATGTGATTAACGTAAAAACACTATAAACATTATGTTAACTATTGAGGGTGAGGTCGTTCTCCAATGAGCTCCTCATCAGAAGAATGATCTATGACTCCTGGGTTGGACTCGAACCCACGACCTTTAACATAAGAGAACATAGTCTTAAGCGTTAGACCATTGGGGTCACCCGGTAACGAACTGACGTAACTAGTGCGTCGAGGAAAACATTGACATTGACAAAGTCTTGAAACGTAGAGAACAATTGTGCCAAAGTGGACATACATTTATATTATTGTTATCGGGCTTTACATATGAAGGGAGACATATACAAACATAAAAAGCACACTGACTTAACATGTATATGGGTGAGGGTTCATCTTTGTTTTTCAACACAAATGCAGTGAACAAGCTTCCATTAATTGTTAATGTATGTTTTATCAAAAAAAAAGGAAAAAAAATGGGTAAAAAACATTCACCACCAGATTAAGAAGTTATCAATGATTTGAATAATGTTTTACGTTTTCCATAAATAATAATAAAGGATTGGACGGTGTTTCAAATCATTTTAAAATGAAATATTATTCCAGATATCTGCTACAGTTACATGTACAGGATCGAACACGGTGCATATGAATCCTTGAAGTAAATATTTTGTTTTTCCCTTACACCTGTGAGTTTAAATTACTGTTTACTCAGAACTTTCTCGAGTCCTCTGAAAGAAAAGTTAATTACTCGAGTGGAAGTTCTATTAACATTCATTTTAATATCACAACCATATTTTTAATGACGTACTCGGATGATACTTATCTTGTGATAAATTTTTATGTTTCGCATTATTATATATGATTGTTGTTCCTTGTTGATTATTGATTGTTGATTATTGTTTGTTTTAAGTAATGGTACAATCTAATTCATATTTATTAAAAATTCACAAATTGAGGTGAATTTAATTTAATTTAGAGGAACATTAGAGTTTCTACCAAGTGAGCTATCCAGCCCTATGTTGGCGGTCTCCCTATTAGTCAATATCTTTGTTCGGGGGTGCAAGTCAGAAGCCATGCAACCGTTAACTGCCGTGTAGCCAGTGATTACACCCAAGTTTACGATACAACCTGGGAAGCGGCAGCCACGGGATCACCTTGAGGGGATGCGACTAAAGAAAAATTGATTGGAGCGGGACTTGAACCAACGACCTCCGGATTAACGTACCGGCGCTCTACCAACTGAGCTATCCAGCCCTATGTTGGCGGTCTCCCTATTAGTCAATATTTTTGTTCGGGGATTCATCTGACTCCAACATCCAAACAAATCGTTTTCTTAATAAAATGGGATCTCGAATTTTTCAAACGGACACTAATAACCTCGTTTGGTCATATGATCATATCCTATTACAGGCAAGATATTTAAATACCTATACTTTATTCAGAAAAAAAATAAATACATAAATAACTGCAAAAAGGTTGTGAAACAGAATGGGCCTGAAGTGTCGCCTAAAAACCAAGAGCTTGGATGCGTTTCAACTGCAATATAAGTATAAAAAACACACAGAGGATGTCACATTAGATCCGGGAAGTATAGTAAACCAAGATGTAATTTGACATACTCGGCTACAATAAATGTTGTTTTATAATGCTATTGGTTGGTCTGTTTTCATTCACCATGATGATTGATTGACAATTTGGCATACTTTGGTACTGTTTACTGGGAGGTACATCTGTTTTGATGGGAGTTGCGCAATAACATATACAATTAATAACTATTTTATATTATTTCTGAGTTCATTTGACATAACTTGCGTCCATGAATAATTATTATCGTAATCTTTTGGATTCATCTGATTCCAACATCCAAACAAGCCGTTTTGTTAATAAAGTGGGATCTCGAAACTTTCAAACGGACACTAATAACCTCGTTTGGTCATTTGGGTCACCAAAAGTAATGAGTTATAAAGAATCAGATGAAGAAAAAAAAAATGATGCTGCAAATTGTAATAACTTCAACTCAAGTCTGATAACGTCACATTTGTTTTAAATACAATAAGTCTAATATTATAAATTTTAGTTGTAGTCAAACATATCCTGAAATGACTAAAAACTCAGTTTGTTTGAACTAAAACTCAGTTCTGGCCCCATCCGTCCACATTAATGAATATTGGAGGGATGCCCCCATCTGCCCCCCCCCCAAGGAAAAGACAACCCAACTGTCTTCAACATTCTCATATTGATCTTTGCATGCCCCTTTTTTAAAGAATGATAATTAAATAAACAATGCTAATTAGACACAAATAGACATTACAGTGACAAGGAAGGAAGATAACTGAAAACAAAAATCAAACTAAACGACAGACTAATCTGTTAAGGAAATACAAACCATCTTTAAACGTAGTGTCATAGATTGCAAAATTTTTAAATAATTAATGATCATGAACAATTTACTTGAGGATAAGCACTTCATATATTGAAAGTATAAAGTATTTTGAGAAAAGATGCCCTTCAAAGTAATATGGTTTTGATAATGTTTTGCCCCCAAAAGTCATGGTTGGTTGTGTCCGTTCGCCAATGCTCTGGCCAGAGATGCGGTTGGTACCCGCTCTCACCTCGCTAGTTGAGGTTCTTCTGAAAATACCATGACAGTTTGTTGTTGTTTTCTCAGCAAGTAGGCACTGTATTCAGCTGAAACTTTCACAGGTGACTTTTATTGTATCGTTCTTCACAATTTTGCCTATGAATCAGCAGAACGATGGCACAAAAACAATCTATGACCGAACCTTTAAAGTCTTGTTTTTGCCAAGAATGTAACTTAATTGAAATCGTTTCCCTAACTCAGGTTTTATCAAGCCAGATGTCTTCAACATTTCATATTTTGAATTGAGTTCTCGACTGACTTGTCCTAGGATCTCTAGTTTTCATATCAACGTAAAGACTGCAGTTTGCTGCTATTTTATTGCTCATTATACACGTATCAACAGCTACAATGTTTCTGCTCATTCTTGTTATGACTTCGATCTGTGGGTTGGGTGAGGCGACACTTTTCCAGACTCACCCAGTTGACACTCTCGCCTTGTCGGGTGAGCGTGTACCATTGACTTGTACACTCCAACATGTGCAATGTGGCGAACATGGAACTTATGAGTTACGCTGGCAACGAGGAGTGACCACCGCACCAGAAAACAATAGTTTCATTTTTAGCGGCACTTCAACGTATAGAAATTTCACAGGGATGGAGAGGTATAGGGTCCGGTCTGTTGCCTGTACGTGGACTTTATACATACGGATTGTAAATCAAACCGATGGAGGCAGATATTACAGCTGCTATGTCAGCAAGGTGAAACCGTCTTCACAAAGAACGGATAAATTTCTAAAGTAGCGAGCCTGACTGTAGTCGATCCGATAGACACTACTGTCATACCGTCTCAGATTGAGAGTTACGTGGGTCAAAATGCTACATTTCGTTGCCAGACTAGTCGATTGACAACGTATGACTTACAATTCAGTTGGCAAATGCAAATGCAAATGCAAGACGCATCTTGGTCAAGAGTAGAGAAGAAAGACTGGATGGTTAAATTTAAAGACGATGGAAAGAGCATGACTCTGAGGTTAGATATGGGGATGAATGGTTCTAAGGTAAGATGTGGAGTGCGTATTTTGCGATCATCGTCATTCAAATGGGCCAGAAAAATTGGTTGGATAATTGTTTCACCGAATGATGAGGGAACCATCGAAACTTCAACAGACTTGGTGACAATGGAACCAACACAATCACTCACAGATCCTCTTCTAATAAGCGACGCTGAACACATAACGAGTGAGCAGTTAGATCAGCAGTCAAAACCAGCTGCACCCCAGACCCCATCCCCTCTACCAACCAAGAAGCCAGACCCTGATCCTCTGAGTAGCAACCCTTCTTCAGGATCTACGGACTCTGCAGTCATATTAGTAGGAGGAGCTGTAGGAGCTGGTTTCTTATGTCTCATCATTGTAATCCTCCTGTACTTTCTTGTCTTCAGAGGACGATCTCAATTCAAGGCTATTGATAAGCGTAAATCTCACACACCTCAAGATGGTGGAGGAGAAAGTGAAGCAGACGGGGTATCAGAAACCCAACTGCACAGAGTCACTCTGAGGTGTGGACAAGAAACTGACCACACTAGCTCTGCAGGTCAGAGGTCAGTTCAGTTCCCGAGTGAAACAGTTATTGTTGTAGCGACACCAGCAGGCAGAGACAAAACATGATCAAGACGGTGCGGACAAACCTCTGTCCACTGAAACTGATGGATCAGTCAATGATGGGGAGGAGAAACGGATTGATACTCAGAATCATCATGAGTCCATGTATGCTGTGGTGGATAGCAGTCGCGCTAAGTACACAGCTACGACCGTGAGTATTTATTCTAAACATGAAATGCCGTCTGAGCATCAGAAATCAACCGTCGCTGTCAAGGATTTTCCGGTACCAGGACGCGTCGTTGACCGTCAACCGTCCGGTCAGAAACCCCCTCGCGTCATTCCGTACCGTGTCTCCAAACGCCGAGCGAGCACCGCAACCCAAGCCCTGGCCGCGCAAGAGCAAACGGCAGACCGTGGTGAGGACGGTCTCGTCAAGGATGACCCAAGACAGAGGAATGTGGAAGGTCTGATCTACGCTGACTTGGATCTATCACGAGGATCGGCAAGAGTCATCAACACGGAGGAGGAGACGGTTTATGCTGACATAGGATACAAGAAGGTGCTGTAAAACTTCCGGGTTAGTAAACCCACGAATCAAAAGGCAATGTGTCTTTAAGCTCAAAATCAACTCTCGAATGATAATATTATCTAATAATGTCTATTACTCTATAATTGTCATAATATTGGATAGTTAATGTTTTTCTGAATCTAAATTATTTAAAAGGGACGCTTAGAGCGTAGAAATAGAGAAGTTCAGAGTCAACCGCTACTTCATTAACAAACTACGCACGAATTAGAACTTAAGTCTCGTGTGCGGTTTTTGTGTTTCGCATGTCAAGCATCACATTCACTACTCAGTTACCAGTTATTGACTAAGTACTCGCTAATATCGACACATTATGCAAAGCTGTTTTATTTAAATTTGTGGAACTCGTTAAAAAAAATGACATCAGTTTAATACAAGATATAGCTTTTTATAGCTCAGATTATTTTCATCGGACTGACAGTCAAAATCAACCACTCCCTGCAGATTTGTTTCACTTATAATGTTTGGCAATAGAAAATTTATCACACTGCATGGCATTGAATAAAGTCGATTCTAATAGCAATCATTTCCTTGAGAACATTAATGTTGTCTTTCACAGGAAGCGGAAATGAATTATGACCTGATCTTCTCAAATGTCAATAAACTTGGATGACACAAAACTGCAAGTTAAGACAGAAAAACGGATTTTGAGGACGAGGTTGTCCTCCTAGAAACTCCTTATGTGGAGAATGATTTATGACGCGGAGGTTGGACTCGAACCCACGACCTTCCACTTAATATATGAACATTCTAAAAACTGACGGGGCAGAATTGACCCAGATTCCTGGTCTTTAGGCCCTGAGCCATTTCTCGGTCAGTGTGACCAGGAATCATTGTCAAACTGACCCAGAAATGGGTCAAACTGACAAAACCGAATTAAAATCTCCTTTGATTCAAAACCAGTGTCCGTGTCAGCCTGACCCAAGAGTGGTTCAAGCCCCACTGGGACCCGGAATCTTGCTCAGTTCTGCCATGGAGTGTTTAGAGTGTTAAGGGGCCTATGTATTTATCCAACATTTTATCGATTCGTTTAATCAGGAATATTTCCAGAAAAAAATTGCTAAAGTTGTTTAAATTAAATAAAACACGTCCACAGGATAAGTATATGCCATTTTCTTTATTGAATACTTGTTTACAAAGTTGGAGAAGTTACGACATAAGCATTTATAGTCAATTGTGTGATTTAATACTTTTCATATTGGTGTAATCAGTCTGGATTTTGTCCTGGGCAAAGTACCGCTCATGCTATGCTAGATTTGTATAAACATTTAACAGACCCTTTCCAAGCTTCTACATAGGTGTCTTCATGGACTTGGTTCTGCTGGTCATGATTTCTTGCTTAATAAGCTCAATTATTATGGGACTTGGTGAGTTTCACTTAATGTGTGTGTCTCTATCTTAACAAGCTTAGCCAGTATGTTCCACTGAACGGGCTGAATCCAACCATCGAGGTCCCCCAATGCTCTACACTTGGACCGTTATTATATTACATTGATGTTAATGATATGCCAATGTGTTGTTCGGTTGTAAAAGCCCCCCCCCCCTTTTTTTTGATGACACAACTCTTCTTGCTTCTGTGAATGAATGGAAGGAATTAGCTTTTTGGGGGAAACATAGATTGACTGGTTTTAAAAGACTGGCTTAGAGCTAATAGGTAAAAAGTGCACCCAGATAAAACGTATTGTATACATGTTATTCTTCCAGGCAAAATGAAAGGTGGTTACCTGATATATTGTTATTGCTATTGTTCGTTTGAAAATATTTTTAGTACTAGACTTTTAGGTTTTAAAACTGATACAAATTTGCTCTAGAAGGAACAGATATCCTATGTTTCTAATAAAGTACCCATAGTTAAATACATGCTTAAAAGAGAACCAAAATACTTACTAGGATTGAGAATAGTATTTCTGTCTACAGCGCAAAGGTTAATTCCTATTTAAGTTACAGGGTTTTAGCATTGTGTGGTTTGTTTAGAATTGATCTATCTTTCTTTGATAGGATTATTTCACGTCTAAAGGAATGAATTAGGAATGCCTACCATGCTAAATACAAAGCCCATACTTCACCTATTTGTTTTACAATTTAAAAATTCTCCAGAGGGAGTTGA
This sequence comes from Pisaster brevispinus, assembly GCA_023634235.1. Lineage (NCBI taxonomy): Eukaryota > Metazoa > Echinodermata > Asteroidea > Forcipulatida > Asteriidae > Pisaster > Pisaster brevispinus. The sequence continues at coordinate 687,103 of JAMKCF010000007.1, forward strand.
TGATGTTAAGTTTGGTTTACCCTTTTATGATGGTTATGAATAATTTCATAACCTACTTCCTGAAAACTTAATCAGTGACTTTTGTTTTCGTTGAACCAAGACACTCATTCGTATACTACCCGCCAAAAATGACCACATCCATTTTCATGGTACTTGTAGACACGGCATTGCATTGGCTAATTATAGATACGTTTTGTCTACCATTGTCAATTCTCTTCCACCTCTCTAAAGACGTGACTAAGCGAACTTGTCTAAAATGGTGTTCACGAGGCAATAAACGGAATTTTATTTGTACAAGTACATGGATTTCCCTGGTGCTAATCTTAACTGTTTTCTAGCCCGTATAAGGAGCTGGGCAATATGTACTCTTAGTTTTACATTGCTATTGTATGTATTAAACCCCTGAAGGAACTTGCCTTCAATTTGTATTGTGTTTTTCCAACTGATATAACTGTATGTTCGTAATTGCTATAATCTACTTGATCAAAATTTGACAGCAGTCTTGGGTGCTCCACTACAAAAAGCCCTTCTCTAAGGGCGATCATTGGGGCCAAAAAAGACAATTACAAAAATATATAGATTGCCAGAAATAAATCAATCCCAAGAAATATAAATCAATCCCCATAAGTATTTCAATCACCAGAAGAACATCAATCCCTTAAATATATCAATCCCCAGAATAAACCATTCCCCAGAAATATCGATCCCGGAAATATATCAAGCGGCTCAGGATACGAGTGATTTGCTATGCGGTTATTTTGTACACGGCCTATGAAGCAAGCGGAATCCACTATACGAGTTTATTTATAAATTATGGATTTGAAGCGCCCTATCAAGCGCCTGAAAGAAGAAGTTTGCCAGAGTTTTAAAATCACCACTTTAAAATTTGAATGAAGCAATATAGTTTTATTTTAAAATAACACCGAAAATAGACCGATTGCGCGACCAATGTCACAATACCTATAGTGGGTGTAAAACATAAACAAAACAAGGCGTCCTCCATAGGAAGGTGCCGTTGTTGTAACTTACGTGATGATTGTTTTATTTTGCTTATTTTGAGACTTTTCTGTCTTGAAATACCGGTAAGTGCAGAATATTTCAGAGTCTGTAACATACCGGTGGTTCTGATGGAAATGTTCCAGCAAGTATTGTAAATTTAACAATGAATTAATCTTTTTATAAGTTCACGAATTTCACGATCGACCGCATTTTTCAAAACAAGAATGTCAAAACTTTGAAGCTGAAATCATCTCAAAGAAAAAGGCTTTCCAAAACTGTTAGATTAATTTGTCTATTTGAAACTAAGTAAGACTAAACGCTTACCTTTCCAATGATTTATTTTCAGTTGGCAGAGAGACTATTAAGCTACACCGATTATACAACTCACTTATCCTTTGCCATAGCCCTATATAACTGTTGTTTCTGCCTTCCGAGGAATGTTCAAGCATTCTTGAGGCGTATCTAAGAGTCTCCTTGCCTTTGTTCACTCACTTTAGGCTCTCGCACGCATGCTATACACTCTTCTCAATCATTTCTAAATTTAACGTCAATGCTACACCTAAACAAGACTCAATTTCGATGAAGGAGAACAAGCTCGCGTCAAAAGAACTAAGCAAGTTGGGAACTTCGAATACGGCGGGAAGCTAGAAGTAGCGCTTGACAAATTCAAATTTGCCCTTTTCAGCAAATGCGATGTCGACTTGGTAATCGAAGCAGTGCAGGAGGCCAAGGACTTGATTGCCAAAAGGAAGAGAATTAAGATCAGAATAGCCGACGGGAGCAAGCCGGCTGGACCACGGTTGAACAGCTCGATAGAGCAGCTCAAAAGCGTCAGAGTCGCAGAGGAAGAGGCCGTAAAAGAACTTGAACAACCGATATGGCGCAGGGGTCTTTCTACCCACAGTCCATCCCTCAAGATCTTGCTTCTCGCCGTCTTTTTCATACTTTGTTAGTTCAATCTGCATATCGTGGATGCAGCCCTGTCCAATACTTGTTGATTAAAACTCTTGTCGTCCCACGCCGGTTGCATAACTCAAATAAAACCTCTCTGTGGTTGAATTTAATACTGCCAATTCATGAAACAGTAATGGGATTACAACAATGTCGCAACATACAACTTTAATACAAGGGCTTAGCAACTCTGTTATTATTTTCCACAAACAAACATTTTGAAAACTGGTTTTCTGCAAAAAAAAACACGAAAAAAACAACACACTTTTTTTAACAAAACCCTAATTATGAGGAAAAAAACTATCCATGGTGAAAATCAAATCAGAATGAAAACCCAAATATTTTAGGAGGGGAAGTGGAAAAGACTTTGTCACACAGTTAACCCTCTCCCCAAAATCATGAAAGTCCGCAAAATTAATATTTGCAATGGTGGACCCGGGGTATGGTTAGTCTTGTGCCTTGGGGGGGGGGGGGGGACTCCACGTCTAACGCTCGTATAGCGGGTTCAACTTGTTCCATATGCCGTGTACAAAATATCCGCATAGGAAATCACCCGTATCCTGGGCTGCTTGATAAATTCCCGGGATTGATACATTTCTGAGAAATGATTTATTCTGGGCATTGATATATTTCTGGGAATTGAAATTTTTATGTGGATTGAAATGTTTCTGGGGATTGAAATGTTTCTAGGGATTGATATAAATCTGGGCATTGATATATTTTGGTGATTGAGATATTTCTGGGGATAGATTTATATTTCTGGGGCTTGATTTATTTCTGGGAATCTCTTTATTTTTGTAGTTGTCTTTTTTTCCAAAATGGCCGCCCATATTCTCTATAGTTACATCAAGTTCTAGGAAACAGGAATAGATACAAGTTTCTAATTATAAAACAAATTATGCCAAATTGAACACACCTTTCTGATATTTCGTCTGGACATAAAGTATACAGGGAAACACAACCCAAACTAAAAGCACACTGACTTCTATAGCTGCTCAAAAGTCATGTGGGTAATTTGTTTTCGTGTATATCGATAAATGATTAGTTAAACTCCGACAGGCAAATATCTTACCAGTGGAATCTTGCATACTATTTGGCTACGGATAAAACTTTACTTTCCGAGCTTAAGCAAAGGGCAGAATCATCTTCTGTTTATAATTTTGTGTTAAAAAAAAAAAAATCAAATAAATAATAATAATCTGTCTAAATGTTAAGCTACAACAAGAGTGAGAAATGTGTTTGAATTTCAGTATAGATCACTCAAACAGCAAAATCCGATTTGGAAGATTGTGCTAAATTATAAATCTAAAGTTAACTTGCTTTTCTATACAAGTATAAATTCCAAACATTTTGTGTAGTGATGCTTTATTAGCATTGGCTGTTGCACTGGTTTGCATTTCTAAATCTGAACTGATTTATAGACTGACTCGTCATAGGATCTCTGGTTTCCGGACTGTCCCAGACGAGGTTGACTAAATTACAAGACGAATTATACAAATACATAGACCAATAATGGCAAGAACAACATGTAAACATCTTAACCGTTGAGTTGAAATGAATTGAAAAATGCAATCCTTCTCACATGAATCATCTGAAAGTGAGTGATTTTTTGGGGTAAAAATATTCAATAAAACAAAGAAGAAGTAGTCGACAATTAGAAATAAAGCAAAGTTTATGTTTTTTTTTTATTCGGTTTCCTGCTATTTGCCTCTTACATATGTATGCTTTATCTATATCCGTTGAATACGCTTACTGTTTGCTGGCGAATAAAATGAAATGAAATGATAATAATGTCAATACAAATATGTCAATCTACGTTTGATCTTTTTATTGAAATCATCAATTCAAACAAGTTGAATCTTGCGTCAACATAGAGAGAAGACTGGTCGGGGAAATGTTTCAATGTGCAATTGTTGACAACCCTAATGATGTTGTTTACAATAATTGTATGTAGGCCCAGACATGCTTAGGAGAGCTACATTGTGGGCTTTCCACAGGTGTTGTCTATGATCCCTTTTCTTTAATCTTTCCTGTTAAAAACATTGTGGGCACAGCCCCACAATGTAACAAAAGCCCACAACTGCTCATCCTACCTAAAACTCACCCCACAATGTATCTCTCGTCCGCCAATTGGGATATAACGGACGTGCAGACATAGAATTACACAGAGGCCACGGGGTGGAGGTCATGACCTCTGTTGCCCCTGGTTTTGGACTTGGTACCCAATTAACAGTTTCTCATAGACTTTAGCCTACAATTTTCCAATGAGCGTGCCGTTTGTAAACTTAAATTGGCTTTGTCATCTTAAAGTTGACATTCCAAGCATGGATGTGTTTGAAATGTGACACTAATAATAAACTGACACAAACAAATATTTACTCAAGAGACATGTAAGGAATTAAATTTGATTAGTTCATTTAAAACGAGTGGTTCAGCTTATATTTGATCATGTTGTTTAATTAACTTTCCTCCATGCGAGACGAAATCATAAAAGATGTATGGTCAAATTGGGATTTAAGTACAAATAAAAAAAAGTTGTTTCCGTAAACCAATTGGCCAAAAAATGATTTATAGTTTCGTGGTAAAAAGTAAAGCGGAAGTTGGGAGAAAAAAACCACCTGTTTAAAAAGCAATCTTCAAAAAGCTTGTTTTTATTATAAAACCCGTACTTCATTGACAACGGATCGAGGTTTTATCAGTGTTTTGGTTAAGTTTGAAGATGACTTGAAGAATCTATGGATGAAAACAATTAGATTTTGAATCTAATCGTTGCTTGGTGTAAAACATTAAGTACTTTGGTTAGGTTTTAATTTGTGACTTGAGTTCATAGCACTGTGAACACGGCAGTTTGCTGTTAATTCATCGCTCAGTCTACTCGTATCAACAGCTACAATGTTTCTGCTCATTCTTGTAATGACTTTGATCTGTGGGTTGGGTGAGGCGACACTTTTCCAGACTCATCCAGTTGACACCCTCGCCATGCGTGGAGGAGATGCATCCTTAAGCTGTAAACCAGTAAATGAATTTTGTGGAGGGCATCTGATTGTATACTGGCAGCGCGGTCCTAACATAACACCGAAATGGAATAAAACCATTTTTAACGGCCTCGATGTTTCTAGAAACTTTACCGGTAGAGAGAGGTATACCGTGTCAGTTAGCGACTGTACATGGACTTTACGTATAGAGGACATTCAACCAGTAGATGGAAGATATTACAGTTGCTATATCAACAATGGGTATTCCAAAGTAGCAAGATTGATTATTGTTGATCCGATAGACACTACTGTCTTACCGTCGCGGATTGATAGATACGCGGGTGAAAATGCCTACTTCAGTTGCCACACGCAACCACTCGACCAGCACGGTCTGGAATACACTTGGGATGTGAAAACACAGGGAAGCTCTGAATGGGAAGAATTGTTGGAGAAGAATACTAGGATTGAATTTCACAATAACAAGACTATCATGACAATGGTTAGGTTGGGATTAGAGATGAATGGTTTCAGGGTCCAATGTTCAGTACACAATGGATTGTCGTCATGGCCAGGAATAAGACACAATGGCTGTTTGTTTGTGCACTCAACACCATCTGCACCCCAGACCCCATCCCCTCTTCCGACCAAGAAGCAAGATCCCAATCCTGTCAGTAGCAACCCTTCTTCAGGATGCACGAACTCTACAGTCATCTTAGTAGGATGGTCACTAGCTGCTGTATTCATCAATCTCTTCTGCTCATCTCTGGTGTACATTATCGTGACCAAAATACGATCCAAAGCCAATCATAATTTAACCCGTGTAGTTCAGACAACTCAATATGATGAAGATGGAAACGCATATAAGGAATTGGAAACCCAACTACATGGGCAAGCTGCTTCTACTGGCCATAAAGAAACTGCACCATCCATCTATCAAGAACTGATATTTAAGTAGTATTTATTTTAAAGAGTGGGGCTTTCCCTAACTTTACTCATCACAAAACGAACACACTGTAAAAGACTGAGGTCAAATTCTCAAGTAAGCAACGCAAAATCATTTCCGTTTTGTCAGAGATTATTTGAAGGTCGCTTTGAAAGTTTATTTAAAGTGTTGTAGTGGTGATTGTAAGGGTCATACATTCCTACTTAATACATCATTTCAGATAATGCAAACTTCGCTACTTGTTATAATAGGAGATATTGCAGAACAGAACCCATGTTCATTTCAATAATAACTTACCTTGCATTGTACACTTAATTTTATTCCAAAGTTATGTTTCATACCAAATCATATCCATTTCACTGCTTTAAGCACCCAAGTAAACACTTAATGATACAAATCTTATGTTAAGTTTAAAGCTTTGCATGATGTAAATATAATAATAAATACACTTATATTGCTAGTAAATTTTGTGAGAGTCTTATGAAGACCACTAAAGTACACTCATTGAAACGTCGAAGTCAAATTGCCGGCTGTTCTCAGAGTCACATACAGTGTTCATGTTTTGTTTGATCCACCATATACGTGAAATAACAAACCGGTGAAAATTTGGGCTTAATCCATTGTGTGAGTCAGGAAAAAAAAAACAATGTAAAAATAATGCACAGTTTTCAGCATGTAAACACATTGTGTTTAATTTTGGTTGCAACATAAAAGTAGAACAGCCAATTTACCTCTTGCATAAAGGTTTTAAGATACAATTTTCACAAATATGTGACATCGATTCGAAGGGGAAACATTGCACAGAAAAAATATATTTTGACCATAAACAATAAGCGTTTAGACTAAAATTATTCAAAAATGTTTTTTATTCTTACCGATCCTGTAAAAATACCAGTAAGGAATTAATTTAATATTTATTTAATTTAATGTGAGGATAATAGCCTCTTGGCTCGGTCCTTTACACCACGGACTTGGCCCTGCCGGTTAGAAATGGCACTTGTAGACCCCCTCGTCACTCTTGTTTTCCATTTTAGTCAGAGTTACTTCTTTAATTTGATAATGATTCAAGCTAAAAACTTATGATACATTAGTTGGTCCCATGACAATGAAGTCAACGTATATGGAGATGATTTTTAATTTTTTCCTCTGAAATAATTTGGATAATGATGCAAATTATAATTTCATTAGTCTACCAAGAAAAAAAGAAAATAAAACAAGCTGTTTAAGTTTTACTTCATTTGGGTTTGGGTTTGAACAAAGAAAAAAACAACTGATGTGAGCGGGACTTGAACCAACGACATCCGCACTAACGTACCGGCGCTCTACCAACTGGCCTTGTAAAACACTTTACAACACAAATGACATCAATATATGTACAAGCTTCCATCAAACAATTACTGTTGTTTTATCAAACATTTTATGTTAAAACTATTTACCACGAAATTAAGGAGTTATCAATGATTGGAATAATGTTTAACGATTATCCATAAATAATAATCAAGAATTGGACGGTGTTGTAAATCATTTTGAAATGAAATATTATTCCAGATATCTGCTAAAGTTACGTATACAGAATCGAACACGTTGCATATGATATCAAGAAGTTAATATGTGGTTTAACCCTTACACCGATGAGTGTCAATCACTGACATATACTCAGTACTTTCAAGAGTCCTGTGAAAAAAAGGCACAAACAAATACTTGAGTGGAAGTTCAATTAACATTAATTTTAATAACAAAACCACATTATAAATGACGTTCTCGGCTGACATTATTGTTGTGATTACTTTGTTATGTTTTCCATTATTATATGTATTATAACCAAAATCATGTTTATTAGTAATTCACAAATTTAGGTGAATTGAATTGAAATGAAAGCAAGTTATAGTTTTGTCTTCACTCAAGTAATCTAAAACGTTGTTTCGTTGTTTTGTCTGCATTTTTTTTCTGTTTTTTTTTGGTGTTATTTTGGTAATTTAAAACGATGAGACTATAAATTGAAATACTAAAATTTAGATTGTACGGTAACTCTTTACACTTCAGAGGAATTAGTTCTTTCTTGAATTCTCGTCCTTTTTATGTTAAATACAACTTTGTGATTACAAATTGCCGCAAGATTCATTAGTTTTTGTCCCGTGTGCTTGCTTCATCGTTTTTTACACATGATCCGTGAGGTCTCAAATATTGCATTTGATGCTAAACTATTATTCCAATGACAGTCGAGGAAGCAAAGACAATTTTAGTTAAATTTAGCAATTTGTAGAATCACACTGGAGACTGTTTCCTGGATTATTGTTTCAGTTCTCTACACATGATATTGCATCGTAAATATTATTAATAACCAAACCTTAATTATTAAGTCAAGTGACGTAAACGGATTAATGCATATATTGTGACGAAAAGGTTGTAAATGCATTATTTTAGTGCCTTTATCATTCCATAATGTTGGTTTATTCAATATTCGGCTTCCAAGCTATCGTTTTACATTGAGACGCATTTGATGTTTGATTTCATATATTTATATACACAGGAAAGATATATTTATTGAGATCTAAAATATAAGAATACAAAAGAGGGATAGACATATGCGTTTCAACTGCAATGGACGTAGAATTAAACACACAAATGATGTCACATTAGATCCGGGAACTACTCAAAATTAAATCCGTAATCAATGTCACGTGACATACAAAATGATTGTTGTGGTTATTGTTCTATAAAGCCATTGACTGGTCTGATTTCATTCACAATATTGGTTGGTTTATTAATAATGTACGTTGTTTTAGTTTTATTTACTGTTGAGCGCAAATGAAATATTCCGCAATAGAACATGATTACTATAGTAGTATTCTTTTGAATGTGTTGTTTTCAGTCTGGCTCCAATAACATAATAACAATACATTGTCAATAAAATGTGATCTTGAAACATTTAAACCTACACAAATAACCATTGCAGTCACTGGACAAAACATAATAACAATATTTTAATAACGAGAAATAACATAATAAATAAAGAATGTAGCAGCAAAGCTTAAAACCTACAACTGTACAACCTTTGTCTTAAAATTACGTTAAGTATAATTGTCTAAATGTTGTTTATGATAAAATACATGCTGAGATGACAAATAATACTCAGTTCTTGTCTTCATCCTTCCACCTTCAGTCGACTTTGCCGTCCACAACGCATATTATAATTATTATCCTGATTAAAACAAACGGATGTATATGTCCAAAAACATTTAAAAGAGTAAAAAAAAAAAACCAAAACACGCACAAAAAACAAACAAACAACAACAACAACAAACCTGGGCATAAATATAAAAAAGAAACGGTTTTCATGGTAACAATAAAGTAACACTTGGCGAGTCAGATGAGAAGGGTGAGTCAGGAAGAGGTAGAAAACAATGTGTATAATGAAACTCAAATCAATCAATTTACTTCAAAGACTACCCAACTGTCTTCAACATTCAGTGTTCGATTGTCTCTCCTCAACATACAATGAAACTTTAGTTTTTATGCCATGTAACATCTTAATTGAACGCCTTTTATTTTAAAGAATGATTTGATTACACATAATATAGACATTACAGTGACAAGGAAGGAAGTAATCTGGAAGTTGATCAGAGCAAAACTAAACCGGAGTCCAACCGACTCGACCCACAAACAGCTCACTCCACCCCCTGATGATTCGGGTTTGAAGACCCGAACGAAACACTAAACATCCTAAGCTCCCTACTGGAAGAACAGGTCACATATACTGAAAACTCAACTCAGGATTAGAAATCCGCATTCGGATTTATTACATTTTACCTGAACCTAAGCGGAATACACAATTAATATGTCTCTCATGAGACATGAGACCTACGGATTCTATTTGAATCACCCACACGCAACTGATGGTTGCCAAGGAGGCATGGAAACATGTTATTGCTATACAGAGAGGATCTGAAAAAAATATCTTCACGGTCTCTCCCAAAAAATCCACCCTCTCACACATTTGTCAACATTTCCTCTGGTCCTGTCTATGTTTGTCAATTACCCCGGTCAATCCGACCAAAAATACAAACATGATACCCAGACGTAAACCATACCCATAAAACACGTAAAGCACAACTGTACAGTTTTATGTAAATCTCATGTCAACAGTGTGGAGCGTCACCGAATGGGACAGCGCCATCATTTATCTATAAAAAACACCCAAAACAACAACACACGACAGACTAATCTATTAAGGAAATACACAAATCGTTTAAGGTAGAGCCATAGAGTGGAAAATTCACAAAGAATTAATGACCATAAAAAACTTACTTGAGGATAAGCACTGCAGCTGTTGATAGTATAAACTATTTTGAGAAAAGATTCCCTTCGAAGCAATATGGTAGGACACAATTTTGCCCCAAAACATTTGAATCTGAGAACCAATTAATGCATGAATCGTTTCTAAGATTTATGTTGGTTGGTGTCCGTTTTCCATCGCTATGGCCAGATATATGGTTGGTACCCGTTCTTACCTCGCTAGTTAAGGTTCTTGTGAAAATACCATGACAGTTTAATGTTGTTTTCTCAGCAAGTAGACAGTGTATTCAGCTGCAACTTTCACATGTGACTTTTATTGTATCTTTCTTAATAATGTTGTCTATGAATCAGCATAACGATGACACAAAACGGTCTGTGACCAAACCTTTAAAGTCTTCTTTTCGCCAAGAATAATTGAAATCGTTTCCTGGATTGAGGGTTTCATATAAAGCTAATTATCTTCAACAATTCTTTATTTGAATTGAGTTCTCGATTGACTCGTCCTAGGATCTCTGGTGTTCACCATATCAATGTGAAGACTGCAGTTTGCTGTTAATTCATCGCTCATTCTATCAATAGCTACAATGTTTCTGCTCATTCTTGTTATGACTTTGATCTGTGGGTTGGGTGAGGCGACACTTTTCCAGACTCACCCAGTTGACACCTTCGCCTTGCCAGGAGAAAGTGTATCCTTGACTTGTACACTTCTAAATGTACAATGTGACGAACAAGGAACTTATCAATTGCGATGGCAACGAGGAGTGACCACCGCACCAGAAAACAATAGTTTCATTTTTAGCGGCACTTCAAAGTCTAGAGAATTCACAGGGATGGAGAGGTACATAGTCTATTCCACTGACTGCACGTGGACTTTAAATATACGGAATGTAGATCAAACCGATGGCGGCAGATATTACAGCTGCTATGTCAAGAAGGTGCAAACGTCTTCACAAAGAACGGATGAATACTCCCGAGTAGCGAGACTGACTGTAGTTGATCCGATAGTCACTACTGTCATACCGTCTCAGATTGAGGGATACGTGGGTCAAAAAGTAACATTTCGTTGCCAGACTAATCGATTTACAACGTTTGACTTACAATACAATTGGCAAATACAAAGGAAAGATGCTGCATTTTTGTGGTCAAGAGTAGAGAAAAAAGACTGGATGGTTGAATTTAAACAAGATTGGAAGAACATGACTTTGAGGTTAGATATGGGGATGAATGGTTCTAAGGTGAGATGTGCAGTGAGTATTATTAACAGATCTGTGTCATTTAAATTTGCCAGAAACGTTGGTAGGATAATTGTTTCACCGAATGAGGAAACCATCGAAGCTACAACAAAATTTTTGACATTGGAACCAACGCAATCACTCACAGATCCTCCTCTAATTAGCGACGCTAAACGAGTAACGAGTGAATTGTTAGATCGCCAGTCTACCCCACCTGCACCCCAAACCCCATTCCATCTACCAACCAAGACGCAAGATCCCGACCCTGAGATTATCAACACGTCTGAAGAAGTCATGGACATTACGTCAAATACGTTAAAACTAGACCGACAGTCAACGCCATCTGCACCCCAGACCCCATCCCCTCTACCCACCAAGAAGCCAGACCCTTATCCTGAGAGTAACAACTGTTCTTATTCAGCTGAAGAAGTCATGGAGATTACGTCAGATACGCTAAAACTAGACCGACAGTCAACGCCATCTACACCCCAGACCCAATCCCCTCTACCCACCAAGAAGCCAGACCCTTATCCTGAGAGTAACAACTGTTCTTATTCAGCTGAAGAAGTCATGGAGATTACGCAAGACACGCTAAAACTAGACCGACAGTCAACGCCATCTACACCCCAGACCCAATCCTCTTTAAAGACCAAGAAGCAATATCCCAATCCTGACAGGAGCAATCCTTCTTCAGGATCTACGGACTCTACAGTCATCTTAGTAGGAGGAGCTGTAGGAGCTGGTTTATTAGTTCTCCTCATTGTAATCCTCCTGTACTTTCTTGTCTTCAGAGGACGATCTCAATCCAAGACTATTGATAGACGTAAATCTCACACACCTCAAGATGATGGAGGAGAAAATGATGCAGATGGGATATCAGAAACCCAATTGCACGGAGTCACTCTGGGGTGTGATCAAGAAAATGACTACACTAGCTCTGCAGGTCAGAGGTCAGTTGAGTTCCCGGGAGAAACAGTTCCTGCTGTAGCGACATCGGATGACCCAAGACAGAGAAATGTGGAAGGTCTGATCTACGCTGACTTGGATCTATCGCGAGGATCGGCAAGAATCATCAACACGGAGGAGGAGACGGTTTATGCTGATATTAGATGCAAGAAGGTGCTGTAAATTTTCCGGGTTAGGGGGAAAACCACGCCTCAAAAAGGCAATGTGTCTTCAAGCTCAAAATCAACTCTCGAATGATAATAGTTAATAATGCCTATTACTCTATAAATGTCGTAATATTGGAATGTTAATGTTTTTCTGAATCTACAATATTTTAAAAGGGGCGCTTAGAGCGTATACATTTTGAAGTTCAGAGTCAACCGCTGTTTTATTTAACAAACTACGCACACATGAGAACCTAATTCCGAAGTCTCGTGTGAGGTTTTCGTGTTTCGCACATCAAGCGTCACATTCATTCAATACTCAGTTACCAGTTATTGACTTAGTGCTAGCTAATACCGACACATTATTTAAATTCGTTTTATTTAAATTCGTGGAACTCGTTAAAAAATGACACCAGTTTAATACCAGAAATAACTTTAGTTCAAGTTATTTTTATCGGACTGAGAATCTTAATTGATATGAAATGTTTACTTTATAAAATTCATCTTGAATTATGCTTTATTTGGATGAAGCTTACATAAGCAGGTTATGAACAAGGCTAGGACAAACCAGATAAAATCTGATTGAAGCTGATGATAAAAAAATGCTGTTAGATGCATTAACCCTTAATTGTTTTCAACGTCGTTGGACATTTTTTAAATTTTAGCGAGAGCAGATTTAAGTAAAATGTCCATGATAGAGACACATTTCACTGCAACTCTTCCCATCCTGGGCTACGGAACATAAAGCACCCCATTCTGCAGTACACCGCACCAGGCAAATGGGATCAGCCAGTCACAACTGCATCTTACATTTTCGCTCAAGTTATCTTGAGGGCTTGGTTGAGAGTTTGAGTTCAGTTTGACTTCCGTCAAACACCCTGATGCCGCCGTTAAATTATAAGTTTATATCAATCCTGATAGTTTATTTGGGGAACTTTTGAATTGGAATAAATGAGAATAATGATAATCAGTATTCGCATAACAAAAAACAACACTTCAATCAATTATATAAAATAAAGCCACTTACACCTTGATGCAGCCATTAAACCATTCCGAGGGAAAATAAATTGTTGAGTGTCTATCACGCCTGATAGTAAACTTGGGAAACTTTGAATTGGGATAAAGAAGAATAATGATAATCAGTGTTTGCATTAAGAATAGAAACTTCAATAAATAATATAAAAATAAAGCCACACAAAACGTGTAAATCTTTTCAATTTAAAAAGTTGAAATCAACCACTCCCTGCAGATTTGTTTCACTTATAATGGTTGGCATTAGGAAATTTATCGCACTGCATGGCATTGAATAAAACCGATTCTAATAACAATAATTTCCTTGAAACATTAACGTTGTATTTTACAGGAAGCGGGATAGAATTTGACCTGATCTTCTCAAATGTCAATAAACTTGGATGACACAAAACCGCAACATTGTAAAAACAGAAAAACGGGTTTTGGGGCGAGGTTGTCCTTCAAGAAACTCCTTATGTGGAGAATGATTTATGACGCAGAGGATGGACTCGAACCCACGACCTTCCATTTAATACATGAACATTCTACAAACTGACGGGTCAGAATTGACCCAGATTCCTGGTCTTTAGGGCCTGAGCCATTTCTCGGTCAGTGCGACCAGGAATCAGAGTCAAAGTGACCCAGAAATGGGTCAAACTGACAAAACCGAATTAAAATCTCCTTTTATAAGAACCCAGTTTCCGTGTCAGCCTGACCCAAGAGTGGGTCAAGCCTCGCTGGGACCCGGAATCTTGCTCAGTTCTGCCGTAGAGTGTTTAGACTGTAGGGGCCTATGTCTTTATCCAACATTTTATTGATTCGTTTAATCAGGAATATTTCCGGAACAAACTGAATTGGCTAAAGTTGTTCAAAATAATTAAAACATGTCCGAAGGATAAAGATAAGCAATTTTCGCTATTGAATACCTTTTTTTTTAAGTCGGAGAAGTCGCGACGTAGGCGTTTTCTTGTCAATTGTGTAGCAAGTATGTGCCACTGAACGGGTTGAATCCAACCATTGAGGTCCCCCAAGGCTCTACACTTGGACCGTTATTATATTACATTGATGCTAATTATTTGCCTTTGTGTTGTTTGGTTGTAAACGCCCATTTTATTTGATGATGACACAACTCTTCTTGCTTCTGTGAATGAATGGAAGGAATTAGCTGTTGGGGGAAAACATAGATTGACTGGTTTTACAAGACTGGTTTAATAGCTAGTAGGTTGAAAGTGCACCCAGATAAAACGTATTGTTTACATGTTAGTCATCCAGGCAAAATGAACGGCGGTTACCTGATATAATGCTATTGCTACTGTTCGTTTAAAATGGTTTCTAGTACTAGACTTTTAGTCTTTAAAACTGATTCAAATTTGCTCTAGAAGGAACAGATCTTGGCAAACTTGTCTTAAATGGTGTTCACGAGGCAGTAAACGGAATTTTATTTGTACAAATACAGGGATTTCCCTTGTGCCAATCTTAACTGTTCAATCTTAACTAAACTTTTCTAGCTCGCATAAGGAGCTGTGCAATATGTACTCTTAGTTTTACATTGCTATTGTATGTATTAAACCCCTGAAGGAACTATATTTGTATTGTGTTTTTCCAACTGATATAACTGTATGTTCGTAATTGCTATGATCTACTTGATCGAAATTTGACAGCAGTCTTGGGTGCTCCACTACAGAAAGTCCTTCTCTATGGGCGACCATTGGGGCAAAAAAGACAATTACAAACATATAGAGATTGCCAGAAACAATACAATCCAAAGAAATATAAACCAATCCCCCAAAGTACATGAATCACCAGAAATATATCAATCCCTTAAATATATCAATCCCCAGAATAAATCATTCCCTAGAATTATCGATCCCGGAATTACATCAAGCGGCTCAGGATACGAGTGATTTCCTATGCGGTTATTTTGTACACGGCCTAAGGAGCAAGTTTAACCCACTCTACGAGTATATTTTTAGACGCGGAGTCTCCTTACACTGTGCAAAAGCAATGTGAACAAGAATATAGCCGTATATTCCCGGTCCACCATTGCACATTTTGTGGATTCGAGGGGAAATTTAACGCCAATGCCACACCTAAACAAGACTAAATTTCGATGAAGGAGAACAAGCTCGCGTCAAAAGAACTAAGCAAGTTAAGCAATGTTGCCAAATTAGAATTCTGCGGGAAGCTGAAAATAGCGCTTGACAAAGTCAAACTCGCCCTTATCAGCAAATGCGATACAAACTTGGCAATCGAAGCAGCGCAGGGGGCAAAAGACTTGATTGTCAAAAGGAAGAGAATTAAAATCAGAATAGCTGACTGGAGCAGGCCGGCTGGGCCACGGTTGAACAGCTCAACAAAAAGGGCGCGGGATTGATACAATTCTGGGAAATGATTTATTCTGGGGATTGAAACGTTTCTGGGGATTGATATATTTCTTGGAATTGAAATGTTTCTGGGGATTGAAATGTCGCAACATACAACTTTAATACAATGGCTTAGCAACTCTGTTATTATTTTCCACAAACAAACATTTTGAAAACTGGATTTCTGAAAAAAAAGAAAGAAGAAAAAAAAACAACACACTTTTTTTACAAAACCCTAATTATGAGGAAACAAATTTCCATGGTGAAAATCAAAGGAAATATAGGAAACCACCCGTATCCTGAGCTGCTTGATATATTCCCCGGCTTTTATTCTGGGGATTGAAATGTTTCTGGGATTGATACATTTCTGGGGATAGATTTATATTTCTGGGGCTTGATTTATTTCTGGGAATCTCTTTATTTTTGTTGTCTTTTTTTCCCCAACGGCCATTTTGTCTGGACATAAAGTATACAGAGAAAACAAAACCAAAACTAAAAGCACACTGACTTCATGTGGGTAATTTGTTTTCGTGTATCAATAAATGTTTAGTTAAACTCCAATAGGAAAATATCTTACCAGTTGAATCTTGAATACTATTTGGCTACAGATAGAACTTTACTTTCCGAGCTTAAGCAAAGGGCAGAATCATCTTCTGTTTATAATATACATTCCAAACATTTTGTGTAGTGATGCTTTTTAGCACTGGTTGTTGCACTGGTTTGAACTGATTTCTCGACTGACTCGTTTTTTTCATAGGATCTCTCGTTTCCGGACTGTCCAGACGAGTTTGACTAAATTACAAGGTGAATTATACATACAAATACATAGACCAATAATGGCAAGTAAACAATTTAAACATCTTAACCGTTGAATTCAATTTAATTGAAATGAATTGAAAAAAGGCATTCCCTTCTCTTCTGAATCATCTGAAAGTGAGTGATTTTATTTGATTAAATGTTCAATAAAAAAAGAGAAAGCTAGCCGACAATTAGAAATAAAGCAAAGTTGATGATTTTGTCTTCGGTTGCCTGCTACTTGCCCTTATGTATGTTTTATCTATATCCATTGAATATGCTTATTGTTTGCAAGCGAAAAAAATGAAATGAAATGAAAAAAGAAATGTCAATACAATTATGTCAATCTGTGTCTGATCTTTTTATTTAAATCATCAATTCAAACAAATTGAATCTTGCGTCAACATAGAGAGAAGACCGGTCGGGGAAATGGTTCAATGTGCAAATGTTGACAACTCCAATGATGTTGTTTACAATTATTGTATGTAGGCCTAATGGGATATAACGGACGTGCAGACATAGAATTACACAGAGGCCATGGGGCGGAGGTCATGACCTCTGTTGCCCCTGGTTTTGGCTTTGGTACCTAATGACAAGTTTCTCCTAGGTTTTAAGATTTTTCAATTAGCGTGCCTTTTGTAAAATCAAACTCAGCTTTGTCCTCTTAAAGTTGACATTCCAAACTCGGATGTGTTTGAAATGTGACACTAATAATGAACTAACACAGACAAATATATACTCAGGAGACACGTACGGAATTAAAATTGATTAGTTCATTAGTTTAGTCATTATTTTAAACGGGGCGAGTGGTTCAGCTTAGATTTGATCTTGCTTAATTAACTCTCCTCCATGCGAGACGTAATCATAACAGAATTATGGTCAAATTGAGATTAAAGTAAAAATTGAAAATAAAGAAAAGTTTTTTCCGTAAACCAATCGGCCTAGACATGATTTATAGTTTCGTGGTAAAAAGTAAAGCGGAAGTTGGGAGAAAGAAAAAAAACCTGTTTTAAAAGCAATCTTCAAAAGGCTTGTTTTTATTATAAAACCTGTACTTCATTGACAACGGATTGAGGTTTCATCAGTGTTTTGGTTAAGTTGGAGGATGACTTGAAGAATCTATGGATAAACAGTTAGATTTTGAATCTAATCGTTGCTTGGTGTAAAACATTACGTACTTTGGTTAGGTTTTAATTTGTGACTTGATTTCATAGCACTGTGAACACTACAGTTTGCTATTATTTCATCGCTTATTCTACAGTACACCTATCAACAAATACAATGTTTCTGCTCATTATTGTTATTACTTCGATCTGTGGGTTGGGTGAGGCGTCATTTTTCCAGAATAACCCAGTTGACACTCTCGCCTTGCTGGAAGGAAGTGTGTCCTTCAGTTGTACACCAAACAATACATTCTGTGGAAGGCATCTGATTGTATACTGGCAACGTGGGCCCGAACTGACACCGATGCGGGATAAAACCACTTTTAACGGCACCGAGGTTTCTAGAAACTTTACCGGTAGAGAGAGGTATACCGTGTCAGTTAGCGACTGTACATGGACTTTACGTATAGAGGATATACGAGCAGTAGATGGACAATATTACAGTTGCTATTTCAACGATGGGTATTCCAAAGTAGCAAGATTGACTATTGTTGATACGAAGTCCAGATGTCCAGAAGTCTCTACCGTCATCTTAGCAGGCTGGCCTGTAGCCGGTATTTTACTCATCCTCCTCATTGTAATCCTCCTGTACTTTCTTGTCTACAGAGGACGATCTCAATCTAAGGTTATTGGTAGACGTACATCTCACACACTTCAAGATGATGGAGGAGAAAGTGATGTAGACGGGATATCAGAAATCCAACTGCATGGAGTCACTCCGAGGTGTGATCAAGAAAATGACCTCACTAGCTCTGCAGGTCAGAGGTCAGTTGAATCCCTGAGGCACACATCTACTGGACAGGCAGAGTCTATGTATGCTTTGGTGGATAAACGTTGCGCCAAAAGTAAGACTTTGGGCGCAACTTCCACTGGAGTAGCATCTTGGAAAGTCTCAAGAGGCGGGAAGGATGGATCAAAGCTGAATTGTGGAACAGACACAGCTCAGACCTTGAGTATTTATTCCAAAGATGAAACTCCGTCTGATCATCAGAAATCAACCGTCGCTGTGAAGGATTTGCCGGTATCAGGACGCGTCGTTGACCGTCAACCGTCCGGTCAGAAACCCCCTCGCGTCATTTCGTACTATCTTTACAAACAAGCAAAAGCAAGCAACACGACCCGAACCCATGTGGCACCAGAGCAGACAGGAAACAGCGTTGAGGACGGTAGTGTCGCTGATGAAAGTCTCCAATACGCTAACTTGGATCTATCGCGAGGCTCGGCAAGAATCACTAACCTAGAGGAGGAGTCAATATATGCTGACATTGGAAACTAGAAGGCCGAGGGTAAGCTGAGGGAGGGGAGTACATAAACCACACAGAGGATGATTTTAAATCGTCTTCATACAAACTATAGAGACAAGATCGAGGCAATAGCTGAAACAACTTGCTCTATATAGTTCTATTTTTACCCAATGTTTTCGAACATTGCATATAAAGGGAGACAAAAACAAATCTGATTGCGCTAAGACTTTTTGTTCATGTGGGTAAGGGTTCATTTTTTTCAAGAAACTATTACTAAAACGTCAATAAAGCCAGACCTAACAAGTGAAATCTTATAAATCTTTTGGTTGAAGATCAAATTACATATTTGAGCTTGTAAAACAACGAAGGGGCACAATCTGTTTATAGTTTCGTAATTTATTAAAAATATATTAACATATAATAGCAAACATGGGCTGGCTACTTTACACTTCAGTGACCGCCACATGATAAAAATGATTAATCCGTTTTGCATTTTGGATTTGTTCCCTTAGATCATCTAAAACAAAACATTGTTAGTTTTTATATTTTTAGGGTTCGAACAAAGACAAAAAGAAATATGACTGGAGCGAGACTTGAACCAACGACCACCGGATTAACGTACCGGCAGTCAACCAATTGCCCTTGTGGTTTATTACTTGATAGTTGTGATTTAGTTCAAACATTTTTCAACACAAATGCAATGAACAAGCTTCCATCAAACATTTAAGTTTGTTTTATCAACCATTTTATGTAAAACCATACACCACAAGAATAAGGAACTATCAATGATTTGAATAATGTGTTACGTGTTTCAAAGATTGGACGGTCAAGCAAATCATTTAACAATGAAATATTATTCCAAATATCTGCTACAGTTACATAGGGATCGAACACGTTGCATATGAATCCAAAAGTTAATGTTTGGTTTTTCCCTTACACCGATGTGTGTCAATCACTGTATACTCAGAACTTTCCAAATTCCTGTGAAAGAAAAGTCACAAGGAAAATACTCGAGTGGAAATTCCATTAACAATGATTTTAATATTCAAACCACATTTTTTAAGACGTACTCGGATGATATTAATGTTGTGATAATTGTTTATGTTTTCCATTATTATATATGATTAGTCTAAGTAATTGGTACAATCTAATTCATATGTATTAATAATTCACAAATTGAGTTGAATTGAATTGTAAACAATATTAAGTTTCGTCTTCACTCAAGTAATTTCAAACTGTATATTTGGTTGTTGTTGCTGCTGTTGTTGTTGTTTTGGGGGTGTTATTTTGTTAATTGGAAACAATGAGATTAATTAGATTGAAATGCTAACATTCAGATTGTAGGGGTAACTTTTTACATGTCAGATGATTTAGTTGTTTCTTGAATTTTTGTCTTTTTTATGTACAATACACCTTTATGATTACAAATTGCCGCTACATTCATTAGTTTTTATCCTGTGTGCTTAGGTCTCAAATATTGCATTTAATGTTAAACTATTGTTCCAATGATAGTCAAGGAAATAAAACTTCATTTATTGAATATATAAATTCGTAGAAAAACACTGGATACTGTTTCCTGGATTATTGCTTCAGTTCTATACACTTGACATAGCATAGAGAATAGAGAAGTAAATATTATAAATAACCAAACCTTAAATATTAAGTCAAATGACGTACTCGGATAGATTGAATAATTATTGTGATAAAAATGTATTTAACTCTTTGTGACACCATACAAAAAATCACACCATTTCGCCATGCCTTACTTGTTGAGTAACAGTTTAATTTTAGCGTGTAATACATTTCTGTGAAAAAACAAACCACTTTTAAATCAGCCACAGCATTAGATATAGACCCTTTTGACTAAATAAAATCAATTCAAGCAAAATTGCATTTTGAGATGAGCCCACATGTCTCTTTCTGCTCAATCAACCATTTCTTTGACTAACGCCCTTTATTTACACAACTTAGCAAGGCTGAGTAATTGCTGTACAATTCCTATGGGAATTCGTGGAGAGCGGGTCAATGTTGGATTGTGTTAGTTAAAAACAAACCCCGGGTAGTAATAAGACATTTGGCATGCTTTTTGCAGTTGAAGAACTTGTAATTTTTTAGATTAAAAAAAAATAAAAAATGGCGGACTTATTACTTTTTAATTAAAAACTGTTACTCAATAAGTGAGCGATGGTGTCACGGAGGGTTAATCCTTTACTTTAGTATCTTAGTCTGCTATTATTCCATAATGTCAGTTTATTCATTATTTGGCTTCCAATATATCGTTTTATTATGATACGCATTTGATATTGTATTTCATATATTAATTTACATAGAAAATATATATTTATTCAGATCTATACTATAAGAATAGAAATAGTAGGAGACAGAAATATCAAGCCTAATTAATTGCCTTAAAACTAAAAGCTTGCATTGATGAGTTTCAACTGCAATGAAAGTAGAAATAACACGCATACGATGTCACACTAGATCAGGGAACTAATAAAAACCAAAACAATAATCAATGTCACGTGACGTACGGATTCAATGAATGTTGTGATTTGTTCCTATAATGCCACTGATTGGTCTGATTTCATTCACAATGTTGGTAGGTTTGTTAACAATTTGTTTGTTTGAACTAAAACTCAGTTCTTGTCTTCATCCTTCCACCTTCAGTCGACTTTACCTGCCACAGTGCATCTTATAATTATTATCCGGATTAAATCAATCAGATGAGTATGTCCAAATGCAGTTTAACAGAGTAAAACAAAACAAGAATTAAAAAGAAAAGTTGTGTTTGGTAAACACAAATGCCACGCAAGCCAGTCCATTTCACAACATTTGACCTATGTGGTCTAAAAATAGGAGGTGTCTGTATCCCGAGACCAAGCCACACACCAGTTCATATGCCAAGTCCTTTTAAAATTATCACTGGGACATCATTTTTTTTGTAGGCATAAAATAATAAATAGCATCAAAAAGGCAGCATCTGAAGCAAACAGTGTTCCCAAGTTAAAATACATGAAAAACATGTAGAACAGAGTGTTTTTTTCACAAACAATCTTAGCCAGCATGTGCAATGCTTGTGGATACTGTGTCATGTGGGTGGGGAAGGACCAATGGCTGAAGATGTGTACTCATACATACTACAACCCCCCCACCATTTCTACTATTTTTACATAACATTTTTATAAAGAAGGTTTAATCATTGTCAAGTGGGTTGGGTAGATGGCTGGGAAGGAAGGGTGGGATGAAGGATGGGTGTGGGAAGGGGGAGGAGGGGTGGAGAAAGAGGGTGGGGAACACGTGCAAGAAGGGGAGGATGAATGAAGAAGGGGTGTGAGAAGGGGTGGGGAGGGTTGGGTTGGAAAGGGGAGGGGTGGGGGAAGAGGGTGGGGAGGTAGAAGGGAACAATGGGTGGGGAAGGGGTTGGGGAGGGAGGATTGGGTTGGAAGGGGGTGGGGAAGAGGGTGGGGGAAAGAGGGGGAAAGGGGTGGGGAAGGAGGGGGCAAGGGGTGGGGGAAGGAGTGGGGGAAAGGGTGGGGAGGGTTGGGTTGGAAGAGGAGGGGTGAGGGAAGAGGGAGGGGAGGTGCAAGTAAGGGAGGATGGGTGGGAAGGGGTGGGGGAATGGGTGGGGGAAGGAGGGGGCAAGGGGTGGGGGAAGGAGTGGGGGAAGGGGTGGGGAGGTTGGGTTGGAAGGGGAGGAGGGGTAGAAGAAGATGCTGGGTGGGGAGGAAGGATGGGGAAGAGGTTTCATGGGGTGGGATGGGATGAAGTGGTGGGGACGGTGGGGGTCCCCATACATGAAAGTGGCAACACACCAAGTTGGGAGATAATATGCCATGTCCTTCAAACAAAGTTTGGAGTTGATATGACAAGTCCTAGTCGAGGTATTGCTCAGACAGCATTTCTTTTGTTTTAGCCATAATGACCTTGACATTTGACTGGGGGGGTCCACAAATCATAGACTTTTGAGGGACCCAAAGACCAATCCACAAACCAAGTTTGCAGTTAATATGCAAAGTCCATCTCAAGTTATCAAGTGTTTTAGCCATAATGACCTCGACATTTGACCTAAGGGGTATCAGAAACGACAGGCTTCTGGGGAGAATCCCATGGCCAATCCAAACACCAAGTTTTGAGTTGACATTTGAGTCCTCCTTGAGTTACAATTTGCATGCAAGCACACACACACACACACACAACCTTAAATTTCGCAGTTACGGGGTACTGCTATTGTTGTTCTATTATTCCCTTTTCTAAAGAATTCCCTTGTGGGGCCCAATTGTTCCTATTGAAATTACCTTGTGGGGTCCATTGTTCCATGGTTAAAAATACCCGTAAGTTGGCATGTGTAAGGGCACACACACACACAACCTTACGGATCCGGTTTGTGGGGTACTGCTATTGTTGTTCTATTATTCCCTTTTCTAAAGAATTCCCTTGTGGGGCCCTATTGTTCCTATTGAAATCACCTTGTGGGGTCCATTGTTCCATTGTTAAAAATACACCGTAAGTTGGCATGTGTAAGGGCACACACACACACTCGGAAGGACATGTCGGAAACAGTATGCCCCTTCGGTGGCTTCGACAACCGCGGGGCAAAAAAATCAACAACCAAAGAAACACAGGAATCGGCTCTACAATATTGAAATGACAAAACAGTCTTTCTCACACCTCCTTATACCATATTATACCACCTCCATCCCTCCTAACTACTTACACTACCCTTCCTTACACCCCTCACACTGCCCCTCCTTTATACCCTTCCTTACACCCCTCACACTGCCCCTCCTTTATACCCTTCCTTACACCCCTCACACTGCCCCTCCTTTATACCCTTTCTTACACCCCTCACACTGCCCCTCCTTTATACCCTTCCTTACACCCCTTCCTTTTACAACTCTTCTCCCTCTCCCATTATCTCCCCTCCCCTTCCAATTGTACCACCTCCTAAACAGCAGAAAATGGAAATTTGCTTAAAAGCCGAATGGAATAATTTGGATAGAAACACTAGCAGCATTACTTACTGGAGGTCGAGAGTACCGGGCGACGAACCCCCTGGTCTGGCTAAGGCAACTGGCTCAGGTAGTACGGATGATTATTTAATTGACACGGTGGTAGTCAGGAAAGTAGCTGTCCACGTCCTGAGTCCGGCCACACCTTGGAAGTCTTCAGGGTCGGGCGTCCACATCGGGCATCGTCTACTCCCCACCGTGTCAATTGGTACTTCACCGTACTCCCGAATTTCCCCAAATACTACTAGGTGTAGACAAAAGGTACACCTGACATACAGTACTAATCACCTATCACCTATACAAGTTACACCTTACATACCGTGCTAACTACCTACATCACCGGTGCCTATAGTACAACCAACTTTCGCTACTTCATTTATGTTGGAATGTTATAATACCATAAGGAATGTGACGTGACAAAACCCTCTCCAGATACGGGTCCCCCTATAACAGTTTAAGTATTTAAACAATTCGAGCTATAGTTGGCACGTATTCAAGATTACGAATACTTTAATTTGTTGGCACTTATGACACATACCACGGCAGTGTCTTTAGCGTATCTTTTTTTACCGTGAGGTATGCGTAGGACAGTTAGACTCTAGGTCTTCCTTCGTAAAACATATGGTGAATTAACACTGCTAATTACACCACCGAGATGCTGGATAAGCTATTCAACCAACTAAACCATCCCTTCTAGTATTGATTTTTACTCCAACCTTTTTCATTCTTCATACCTTCCTTCTTTTCAAGCTTTCTATCCACGCCCACTTGCCACACCCCCTTCCTACTCTTAAGTCTCCATCACTACACTTACACTCCATTTTATAACCAACTATCACACATGTACCACAATCCCTCTTAACCTAACACTACCCTACAAACACCACCCTGATTCACCTACCTACCCCACCTTTCCCCTACATTATAACCCATACCCCTTCCTTATATCCTATCCACAAATCCCTTCCCCCACCCCTTCCCTAACACCCCTCATTACACACCAACCCTTATTCCCCTCCCTCCACCCCTACATTAAACCACTTCGAACACCCCTCCCGCCACCCCTACGCCACTTCTAACACCAATGGCGGCGGCGGCGTTGAAGGGTGCGGCGACGACGACGGCGACGACAACAACTCGCTCATATAACACCTATCATTTTAGCTCGACACGACGACCAATATTATCCAGAATCATCCACAAGCTGATGCTAATTGTTTTCAAAGCACTCATTGGGCGAGCACCAACGTACATCATGGACATGAAGTCTTGAGTAGTTAGGTCTCGTCAAAATTCTCTCCCAGACCGTAAAAAAAGGAAATACTTTCTGGAAAGTACTCAAACTATTTTTGAAATCCAAGCGACTTTTAAAACAATCTTCTATGAAAACCACTCATTCATGAATACGGGTTAGCGCCATCAACGATGGGGTCAACGGTCATACACAGAGAATGATTAACACTGGCTGTTTTGTTCAAGGGCGTTGTACTGAGATTTTCTTGTCATCATTTGGCAACTTTCTCGAATCTATTAAAATAGCAATTACACAATTAGCTGCAGTATCGGCTGCTTACCAACCAAAATAAACTCTGGTATAAATGCAAAGAATAGTTAGTGGCTTGACGTTTCGACCCTAGCATAGTCTTTCTCGAAGGTTAAAGAAAGCTGTTGAGAAAGACTCTGCTAGGGTCGAGACGTTAGGCCAATAAATATTCTTTGTATAAGTTTTGGGGTCAAACTGGACCTAGAATCTTGATATTTGAAGTTAGACAAATATTATGTAAATACATTGAGTCAAAACTGAAGTTTCCTTTTTTGTAGAGGAGGTATTAAATAGCAATATTTACTTTTCTTTCGTTTAAATGGTCTGTATACGTTTGGTAATGACTCTGAAAACTAATGGGAAAAAAACCTGACTCTTTAAGAAGTACATCAACTTTTGTAAGTATAGTGCAGTTTGAGAAACATTCTACTTCGAAATAATGTGGTTACAAAAAAGATTTTACTTTTTGTCCCCCAAAACTTGAATATAAGAAACGTTACTCACACATTGTGTATTCCTATGGGGATTTGTTCTTCATGCGTAGACAATATTTCCACCGGATTTTCGGCGATATCTAAAAACTACAACCACTTTTAGATATGAGATTTTCACAGGTTATTTTTATTGTATATATCACTGTTTCAAAAACCAAAGGCATACTTTGCCTTTAAAAGAAGGGAGAGAAAGTTTACAAACTGTAAAATAATGGTTGGCCATTATATCCATAATGGCTGGCCATTATATCACACAGTTGACACCCTCGCCTTGACGGGACAAAATGTCACAAACGGGGATCATAAATATAGCTTGTATTGGAAACGCTCAAAAACGATGACGTTTCCATCGCAACCGTACATTTCAGATGGCATCACGGTGTATGAGCAAGGAGGTGAGAGATACACAGTCACATTAAGTGATTGTATGTGGACTGTACACATACAGAACGTCAGAGCAATCGATGAGGGATACAACGGATGGTATGTCTACATGGCTCAAACCTCGTCCCTAAACGATTCTGATGTAGAGAGACTGACTGTTGTAGTTGATCCGATAGACACTACGGTCATACCGTCTCAGATTGTGGGGTTAAACGCGTGAATTGAAAAAATGCACTCCCTTCTCATCTGAATCATTTGAAAAAGAGCGAATTTTGTTTGTTTATATGTTCAATAAAAAGAGAAGAAGTAGCCGACAATTAGAAAAGCAAAAGTTATTCAGCGTGGGTGAATAACGAACAGATAAAAGAACAGAGGGAAAACAGCAACAGACAAAGTAAAACCAATGAGTCATCTGTTTCCAGAAGCAACACTTTAAGAAAGTAGTTAAAAGCAATATCCCTTAGGATGAACACAAATGGGAGTTGAATGAAGTTCAGATTTAGGCCCAAGGAGGACGTAGCTTTGGTGGGCACAGCCTGTTATTACAACATGATTATTAACTCAAGCATGACCACGTCTTGTAAGAAACAATAGAGCCATTAACCAAAAGCACCGGTGTAAAATATGAAACAAAAACTCTGCACAGCTCAGCCAACATGGGTTGGCTACCCTACACGTAGTGACCACAACACGATTAATCCATTTTGCATTTCCTCATGTAGACGTCATGAATTTGTTTCATTCGCCTCAGAAATAATAACATTGAAAAAAAAAAAAAAAATGAAAAAAATAATAATAATGAAGCAAAAATCTGAATTTCTGTTAAACATGTATTTGAATGCAATCAATAAAATGTGTTAAGATTTTGTCAAACATGCCTCCTTCTTTTCGGTTTTTGAAGAAGTTAATGATTTCTTCTTGTGTTTCTTGCTATTTTCCCTTATGCATCTACATGTTTTTTCTATATCCGTTGAATATGCTTAATGTTTGCCGGCGAGTAAAATACAATGACATGAAATGGACAAATGTCAATACAAAACACGTCAATCTGTGTTTGATCTTTTTATTGAAATCATCAATGGAAACATGAGAGAAATAGAACAGAACTAATGAGGATAATGGATATTGGATGGATTTGAGACCCTCTGTTGAATATTAGACTTGATGACAAGTCGTTAGTCAGTGTCTATTTGTCTGCCAGCGCTGCCTATTACAAACACACATCCTGCCGTTCATGCAACAGTCACAGTGCGATTGTACATTCATGCAACAGTCGTAGGTAGCGCGTGGCAAGGTCTGTCAGCTCTAAATGTAAATGTGTGTACCGCCGCAACTAGACCGCACAAATACCGACTTGATTTCAAGACTAGTTGAATATACGCCTAATAATTTTGAACTGACTCGAGATGGGGCTATTTACACAGAACAGGAACTATTGAGGAACAAAATACTTCCTGCGGTCATAATTCTTGATTTATTTTTTATTAAAACACCCGAATAAAGGCATACAATATGTTGACTTTAGAACGTTAAAATAGAAAGAAGATTGGAAAAAATTATGCTATCTAGCTTTCTATAGTAAACAAACAAACCTTGCTGGTCAGCATGGGAAGTTAGCGTACAATAAATTGTGTGAACAGATGCTCTAACAAATTCATAATTTCTGCAAACTTTTAAATACAAATCGCATCACAAGATTGGTTGCTTTGTTTCTGACAAACTCAACACTATTTGTATTTCTGTGTAACATTGTTACAAACTGTGGCTATTTGTCTTTGCTATGCATTTACGGCTTCCTATTGTTTTCCAACCTTGGTTGACAAAAACTCGGACTGTGGCGCTACATCAGACAATTCTGTACTGTCAAAATTTGAATCTAACTACGTCCTTAACGAGAAACGAAGAGAATACGATATTTGTTTTTGCTCCGACTGGCATTATATTTATGATACCTCAACGTATTGGACGGAAAAACTTGTCTCAAAGATTGACGTCTGTGAAGATTGAAGACACTATACAAAATAAACCTCAACAGAATTCAGAATCATCTTCAATCTGTCACTAAGGTGAATCTTTAATCAATCTAATTTGACGTAAACATTCAATACTTGTTCATCGATCATAACTTGCTTTGTGGCTGTTCTCTATATTAACTATAGCAGTTTTTACATGATGAGGTGCATGATGTGCAAGGGCTAGACTCGATGCGGGGGGGGGGGTTGGACACTTAGTAACGCGCCACCAACGTTGAACATAATTTATTTTGATTCTTCAATCGACCCAACCGGTCTCACCCAAAAACCTTGGTGCTTGCATAAATTCGTGTTCAGGATATAGTGATGCATGATGGGAATGATTGTACTGCGATCAACGCGATGCACGCATTCATTCTATACACACACACACGATATTATAATGTAGTCTCCATGGATAAAGACCTTGTAAACCAAAGTTACAAGACGAATGTTGCGATCGATCCCTGGTTTTAGTACAAAGCAAAGCATGTAATATTTATATGCAATGGATTTACATATTAGATATATGGCATTATTATTGATAATCGAATCTATCGTAAACATGAAGAGGAGACAGGGTTTTGGGTCGTGGGAATGGTTCAATGCGCAATTACTGACAGCCCCTTTCATGATGTTGTTTTTACTTATTGTACTATGGGTTATAACGGACGTCATACCAGGAATTACACGGAGGCCACGGGGCGGAGGCCATGGTCTATGTTGCCCCTTGTCTTGGCCTTGGTGCCCCTTCTAAGGTTTCCTATGAACTTAACACATTTCAAATAGAAGTGCTTTTTGCAAAATGAAATTGGCTCTTCCCTTTTAAAGATGAAACTCTAGGCATGGACGTGTTGGAGTGTGAAACTAAAAAGGAACTAACACAGCAAAATGAGTACTCCGGAAACAGGTCAGGAATTGCATTAGCTCATTAGTTTACTTATTACCAGTAGTTCAGCGTAGATTTGATCTTGTTGTTTACTGAACTGTTATTTTAAAAGATGGTTAAATGGGGAATTAAAAATACAAGATTCAGTAAAATGTTTCCCATCAACTAATCATTAGGTTCCGGGGTAAAAAAAGGGAAGGGGAAGTTTAAAAAAAAGAAAAAAAAGCAATCTTCAAAATGCTTATTTCGATTATAAAATTTGTATTTCAATATGTTTCACCAGATTGGGTTTTATTTCAGTGTTTTTGGTAAAAATGGAGAATGACTTGAAGAATATTTGGATGAAATCAATTAATCGATTTGAAATCTAATCGTTGCTAGGCGTTATTTTACGTTATTTGGTTTGTTTAGTTGTATGACTTGATTTCATATAAATGTAAAGACTGCAGTTTGCTGTTATTTCATCGCTTATTCTACACGTATGAACAGCTACAATGTTTCTTCTCGTTCGTGTTATGACGTCGTTCTGTGGGTTGGGTGAGAATAATTATAGGATTGAATTTCACAACAAGACTACCATGACAATGCTTAGGGTGGGATTAGAGATGAATGGTTCCAGGGTCCAATGTACAGTGCACCATGGATCATCATCAGTGACAAGAATAAGACACACTGCCTTGTTATTTGTGCATCCAAACGAGGAAGCCATGGAAACCACGTCAGTCTACCTAGACCTACAGTCAACTCCATCTGCACCCCAGACCCCATCCCCTCTACCGAACAAGAAGCAAGATCCCGATTCTGACAGTAGCAACAATTCTTCAGGATCTACGGACTCTACAGAAGGATGTCTGTAGCTGCTGTCTTCATCTGTCTCTTCATCCCATTACTGCTGGACATTATCGTGACCAAAAGACGATCCAAAGCCAATCCTAATTCAACCCGTATAGTTCAGACAGCTCAAGATGAAGATGGAAATGCGTATGAGGAAGTGGAAACCCAGCTACACGGGCAAGCTGCTTCTACTGGCCACAAAATGAAACTGCACCATCCAGCTACCAAGAACTGATTTTTAAGTAGTATTTATTTAAAGAACGGGCCATTTCCCATCATTTAATGATCCTTAATAAACGAACACACTCTGAAAATGCCTGAGGTCAAATTCTCAAGTAATCAACCTAAAGTTGTTTCAGTGTTGTCAGAGATTATTTACAGGTCACTCAATTTTTTTTAGTAAAAAGTAATTTAGGGTGCTTCAGCCGTGATTTTGAGAGTAATAAATTCCTCTTTAATAAACACCTAAATTTTACATTTATTTGAGAAATATATTTGGTTGTTATTGTTAAATGTTAGCTCTGCATGATGTTGATAGAAATAAGTTAATAACAGTGCTATCTTGCGAGAGCAATGTCAAGACCAAAACGTCAGCTGGTCTTAGAGCCAAAAGAGATTCACTCGTTGGTTGTAACAAAACATATTTACTTCTAAAATCGTATGCTTCAGATGAGAGTCCACAAAACATTAGATGGATATGACGTCAAACTGTTCTTTTAGTTTCTTCTTAATTATTATGATTCTGGATATACGGATCCACGAAGCATTAGTTGTTCACGTGGATATGACGTCACGATGTGTTTAGCTGGTAGTTGGGAATTGGTTTTATCCTTACACCGATATGTATAAAGAACTATACACTCGGTACTTAACACCCATTTTTAAATGTCCATTTAAGAACAACTACTTTAATGATAATTTTAGTCGGGCTGCAAAATACGGAAAAGAAAATATGTATAACTAAGTGAGGTTTGCGGTAACACCATGTGAAAATCTCGTTTGAATAGTGTAGGTTCTTAGTGTGTGTTTTTTGTTTCAATCCTGAGTATGTAATTCACTGACAGGTTAATTTCCCACACAGACAGACACTGTTGCTCTGATGTTTTTAACAGCTGCCTGTCTAGAAGTGTCATCAACTTATTGACGTATCTTTACTGCTCGTCTACACAATAGTGACGTAGATGTAGGACTGATGGACTCTAGCTCTATCTTTACAAAAACACATCAGCTTGCTAACTTTAAGGCGCTGCCGTGGGCATGGTACATTTCATAAAAAAAGTCAAAGTGGCTGTTGCCCATGTACAGTAGCCAATTCCAGTAGTTATTTGTAGTGTGACATCACACTTTGCTTAACAATTCAGATTGATATGCCTTTCGAATTAATCGCAGCTCTTTAAAAATGTAAGCGCCTGTACTTTGATTTTTCAATGCCATCAGATGTCAAAATGTGACTATTATAAAGACACAGAAAATGTAATATTAAATGTTGAGGATGATGTCGTTCTCCAATAAACTCCTTATCAGCAGAATGATTTACGACTCAAGGGGTTGGACTCAAACCCACAACCTTTAACATACGAACATTTTAAGCGTTAGACCATTTGGGTCACGCGGTGATGAACTGACGTAACTAGTGCATCAAGGAAAACATTAACATTGCCAAAGTCTTGAAACGTAAAGAACAATTGTGCCAAGTGGAAGAACATTTCTACCATTGTTATCGGGCTTTACATAAGAAGGGAGATAAAAGCAATTATGATAACACACATACCTAATAACCATGTGGGTGAGGGTTCATCTGAGTCAAGAAATGATTCGTTAAACGTCAATAAAGCCAGACATATTAACTAGTGTTTGGTCTCAGATCAACTTGCGATGTTTGAGCTCGTAAAGGACGAAGGCAACAACACAATCAGTTTATAATTTCATAAACTAATAAAAAAAACCAGTTTAAAACATGATAGCGAATGTCTTTCTTTCTTAATATAACTGTTTTTTTAACTACAATAAATAATAATTTACGATCAAACAAGTGTGTTTTATTTTATGAACGAGTGTGTTAAATGAGGAAGAGGAACAACATAATTTAGAATTCAAAGTTTGAAATCTAGGCCTAACCAGACTCATTTCCTGGATTGATGCTTTATTGATGCTGGTTTTCCTAAGCCATTCCAAGTTTGAACTGTTTCTTGTCAGGATCTCAGACTGCAGTTTGCTGTTATTCATCGCTCAGTCTACACGTACCAACAGCTACAATGTTTCTGCTCATTCTTGTTATGACTTTGATCTGTGGGTTGGGTGAGGCAACACTTTTCCAGACTCACCCAGTTGACAATATCGCCATACCGGGAGGAAATGTGTACTTCAGTTGTAAACCGAACAATACATTATGTGGAGGGCATATGAATGTATACTGGCTGCGCGGGCCCAAGATGACACCGACATGGAATAGAACCATTTTTAACGGCACCGAGGTTTCTAGATACTTCACCGGTATGTGGAGGTATAACGTGTCAGTTAGCGACTGTACATGGACTTTACGTATAGAGGACATTCAATCAGTAGATGAACGATATTACAGTTGCTATATCAACGATGGGTATTCCAAAGTAGCAAGATTGATTATTGTTGATCCGACAGACACTACTGTCTTACCGTCGCGGATTGATAGATACGCAGGTGAAAATGCCTACTTCAGTTGCCACACGCAACCACTCGACCAGCACGGTTTGGAATACACTTGGGATGTGAAAACACGGGAAAGCTCTGAATGGAAAGAATTGTTAGAGAATAATACTAGGATTGAATTTTACAATAACAAGACTACCATGACAATGCTTAGGTTGGGATTAGAGATGGATGGTTCCAGGGTCCAATGTTCAGTAAACAATGGATCATCGTCAATATCAGGGATAAGACACAATGGCTGGTTATTTGTGCATCTGGCCGAGGAAGCCCGACCGACCAAGAAGCAATGTCCCGATCATGGCAGTAACAACCCTTCTTCAGGATCTTGGGACTCTACATTAATCTTTTTAGGATGGTCTCTAGCTGCTGTCTTCATCTGTCTCTTCACCTCATCACTGCTGTACATTATCGTGACCAAAAGACGATTCAAAGCCAATCATAGTTCAACCCGTGAAGTTCAGACAACTCAAGATGAAGATGGAAATGCATATGAGGAAGTGGAAACCCAACTACGCGGGCAAGCTGCTTCTACTGGCCATAAAGAAACTGCATCATCCAGCTACCAAGAACTGATTTTGAAGTAGGCATAGTCTTTTTTTAAAGGAACAGGCCATTTCCTTCCTTATACATAAAAAAAACGAACAAAATGTAAAAAAATGACAGTTTTAAATCATTCAAGTAAGCATCCCAAAATCATTTCCGTTTGTCAGGTATTGTTTGCAGGTCGCTATAAAAGCTTCTTTAGGGTGCTGTAGCGGTGATTTTGAGGGTAAATCTTTATATATTTTTTCAGATAATGCAAATTTCGCTGGAGAACGACACACTACTGTCTTAGTGCACAATGGATACTAGACAAGGATAACACACAACGGCTAGTTATTTGTGCATCCAGGCGAGGAAATCAGAATAAACACAGCAGATTAATGGTGATGTCAGACTCATTTCCATCTCGAGGTCCAGAAAACTATACCGTCATCTTAGCACGCTGGCCTGTTGCCGGTATTTTACTCATTCTCCTCATTGTGATCCCCTGTACTTTTTTGACGATCTCAATCCAAGACTATTGGTACACTTAAATCTCACAGACCTCAAGATGATGGAGGAGAAAGTGATGCTGACGAAATATTAAAAACTCAACTGCACGGAGTCACTCGGGGTGTGATCAAGAAAAAGACCACACTAGCTCTGCAGGTCAGAGGTCAGTTGAGTCACCGAGAGAAACAGTTAATAGTGGTGGAATCGGACTTACACTAGCACGCAGAGACAAAACATGATCAAGACGATGTGGACAAACCTCTCTCCACTGAAATTGATGGACCCGTTAAGGATGGGGAGTAACGTAATGATAAACAGAATCATCCTGAGTCCATGTATGCTGTGGTGGATACAAGTCACGCCAAATGTAAGACATTTTGGCACCATTTCCACTGAGGAATCATTTGAGAAAGTCTCCGGAGTCTGGAAGGATGAATCGAAGCTGAATCGTGGTACAGACACCACTCCAACCTTGAGTAGTTATTCTAAACATGAAACGCCATCTGAGCATCAGAAATCAACCGTCGATATGAAGGATTTGACGGTACCAGGACGTTTCGTTGACCGTCAACTGTCCAGTCAGAAACCCCCTCGCGTCATCCTGTACCGTCTCTCCAAACGTCGAGCGAGCACCGCAACCCAAGCCCAGGCCGAGCTAGAGCAGACGGCAGACCATGGTGAGGACGGTCTCGTCAAAGATGACCCGAGACAGATGGATGTGGAAGGTCTGATCTACGCTGACTTGGATCTATCGCAAGGATCGGCAAGAATCATCAATACGGAGGAGGAGACAGTTTATGCTGATATTGGATACAAGAAGACTGCGGGTAAGATGAGGGAGGGGAGTACACTCAAGGCCACGCCCCTTAGGCAGTCCAAGACTAGGTTGACTCAGTTACAATGTGAATTATACAAAATAATTCACAGACTAATTTTTAACAGGTTTTTTTAACTGCATTTTATAATAATAATAAAAACATCTTCAAATTGCCTATTTACTTAAAATTGTCATTATAGTCCAAAAATTGCTATCGAAACATGAATTTAAAGCAAAACATTGTTGTTTTACTATTTTCTTCTTCAAATTGTTTTAAAACATGCTCAAAATTTTACAGATCAACCTAATTTGTAAAGGCTAACAATTAAAACATTTATAATTTATAGTTATATGATATAAATACATTGTACATTTTGTCATGTTCGAGGTTCAAGGGATTAAACAAAAATATATCCTCTCCTCTTTTCGCTTGGTTTGAGCAGCAAAGGATCATTTTTGTTTATCCATTCCACTTTTCGGCTAGGTTTGGGGAACAAGGGATAGAACTGTCTATCCTCTACTCTTTTTGGCCGGGTTTGGGCAGCAAAGGATACAACAATCACCCCCTCTCTTTTAGGCTGGTTTTGAGGAACAAGGGATACACAAATCTATCCCCTTTCATAAAATATTCCCACTCGAACCACAATTAAACTCTTGTTTTTGCAGTTTCGCAATAATGAAGTATACATTGTAAATAAAAATGTGTGTGTATATTGTTTGTTTTATTATGATGCAGTTAGTTTTGAGTACAACATGAGGCGTTTTTTTGCTAACAAAAACTAAAGGTATAAATCCAAAAACTTTTAAAAAGATTTGTTTCTGAAGTGCACTCCGGCAAACAGAAAAACAGCTTTATTTTTACACTTTGAAAACAACTTCAAGAAATGTTGTTAGACATTACAAAAACAAAATAAAATGAATGTTTTGTATTTAATTTGTTTTTGAACAAAGAAGAGCAAATAACTGGAGCGGGAATTGAACCAACGACCTCCGGATTAACGTACCCGACAACCAACCAACTGCCCTTGTGGTATATTATTTGATATTTATTATTATTCAAGTTAAAGCATTTTCAACAGAATCAATTCGTACAAGCTTCCATCAAACATTTCGTTTTGTTGTATCAAGAATTGTATGTACAAACTATTCACCACTAGATTAAGAAGTTATCAATGAATTGAATAATGTTTTACATTTATCCAGAAATAATCATTAAGGATTGGACGGTGTTGCAAATCATTTTATATCTACATGATTGAACACAATGCATATGAATCCAAGAAGTTAATGTTTGGTTTTACCCTTACACCGATGAGTGTCAATCACTGTATACTCAGAACTTTCCAGAGTCCTGTGAAAGAAAAGTCACAAGGAAAATACTCGAGTGGAAGTTCCATTAACATTAACTTTGATAACCGAACCACATTTTTAATGACGTAATCGGCTGACAATAATGTTGTGATTACTTGTTTATGTTTTAGATTATTATATATGATTGTTGTGTTTGTTTAAAAAAGTGGTATAATCTGACTCATATTTATTAATAATTTACAAATTTAAGTAATTTGAATTTAATTGAAAGCAAAACAAGAGTTTCGTCTCACCCAAGTCATTTTGAGACTAATTGAAATGCTAACATTTAGACTGTAGGGTAATTCTTTACATTTCAGATGAATTAGTTGTTTCTTGAATTGTCGTCTTTGTATGTAAAATACAACTTTATGACTACAAATTGCCGCAACAGTTATTAGTTTTTATCTTGTGCGCTTAATTACTTGGTCATTTTTACACACGATCAACGAGGTCTCAAATACTGCATCTAATGTTAAACTATTATTCCAATGATAGTCAAGGAAGTAAGGACAATTTTAGTTAATTTTGAAAAATATGTAAAATAGCACTGGAGGCTGTTTCATGGATTATTGCTTCAGTTCTACATACATGATATTGCATTGAGAACAGCGAATTGAATATGATTAATAACCAAACGTTAATTATTAAGTCAAATGACGTACTCAGATGGTTTAATCAATATTTGGCTTCCATGCTAAACATCGTACTTTGATTGGACATGTTTATTTACAAAGGAACGATTTTCTTATTTAAAAAGAAAAATAGTCGGAGGAGATACAGGATTGTCAAGCCTCAGGAATTGCCCCAAAGCAAAAAGCTTGTCTGGATGCGTTAAAAACTGTACTATAAGTAGAAACAACACGCGGGATCTCACATTAGATCCAGGAAGGAGTGGAAAACTAAAATGTCACGTGACGTACTCGGCTACAATGAGTGCTGTGATTATTGTTTTGTAATGGCATTGAATGGTATAATTTAATTCACAATATTGGTTGGTTGATTAATCATTTGTGATGTTTTGGTACTTTTTACTGGTAGATCCGTCTGTTTTAATGGGAACTACCCAATAATATATACAGTAAATAACAGTTTTACAAGTTACTCGTGAATTCATTTGATATAATTTGATGCCTTTTTCAAGGCTCAACCTTATTGCTGTATACAAGCCTTGGCGGCGACCCCTGAGTAGGCATAAGCCAAAAGGGCTAGCTGCCTCTTTCCCAGGCTGCAGGGCTGACCATTATGTAAATTACTTGTGTGGATCTTGAACCAATTAGGTTGGAATGTGGATCAAGCAAAAATGCAGTTTACTTCACGCAAAGGCGGGAAGACTCATATTCGGTACAGCTTTCATTGCTGGTTAACACACTGGCAAGCTGCCAAGGAATCCGGGGCTTGTAAAATGTTTTTGTGGCAAGCTGCTCCTTGATTTTGTTCTATTTCAGGTTTCATATTTTGCTAAACTGGTCATTGACCAGTGTCTGTTTGGTAATAAAAACAGTTTGAGCTGTGCCAAAAAGTCAATCAATTGATTTGTTTATCTTATTGGGGTCGTCTGAGAATAATTATTCTCGTATTCTTTTGGATTCTTTCTTTTTAGTCTGACTCCAAAAACCAAACAAATACTATTGTCATTAAAATGGGATTACGAAACTTTCAAACCGACACCAATAACCTCGTTTGGACATTTGAGTCGCCAAATTAAACAAAACAAAGAATCAGATGACGAAAAAAAGAAAAATAAGGGAAGCTGCAAATTATAATAACTACACCTATAAATTTTAACAGCGTAACATTAAAAAAAAAAAAAAAAAACCTCTAAGTCGAATTTTATAAATATTGTTCATGAACAAACTTATCCTGAAATGACAAAATACTCAGTGTGTTTGAACTAAGACTCAGTTCTTGTCTTTATCCTTCCGCATTCAGTCAACTTTGCCGGCCATTACGCATTTTATTATGTTACATAGATTAAACAAAACAATGATAAGATCCACAACAGTTTTACAGGGTAAAACATAATAATAATAAAGAAGAAAAAAAAGAAAAGAAACGGTTTTCATGCTGACAGTAGAGCTAACATTGAGAAAGTCTCATAATTTACTTGGGATCGGCCGTTTGAAAACACTCCAATATAAGAAGGGGATGCCACCCCCCATATATACACAATCGCACAATTCCCAAATATTGTGATAATAATATAAATTTTAAGATATTTGTTGATGGTATTATTATGTTATGACGATTAATATTCAAAATAATATTCTTTATTGTTTGTCTGATCTTAACTTTTTTTCAGCCGATTGCCTCAAAACTTTCAAGGTTGAGTCAGGAAGAGGCAGACAATAATTTGTATAATGAAACTCAAATCAATCAATTTACTTCAAAGACTACCCAACTGTCTTCAACATTCAGTGTTCGATTGTCTCTCCTCAGCATGCAATGAAACTGCAGTTTGTATGCCATGTAACATCTTAATTGAACCAAAGATCTCTTATATCGACCTGTGCACGCCTTTTATTTTAAAGAATGATTTGATTACACATATAGACCTTACAGTGACAAGGAAGGAAGGAATCTGGAAATTGATCAGAGCAAAACTAAACCGGAGTCCAACCGACTCGACCCACAAACAGCTCACTCCACCCCTTGATGATTCGGGTTTTGAAGACCCGAACGAAACACTAAACATCCTAATCTCCCTACTGGAAGAACAGGTCACAAATACTGAAGACTCAACTCAGGATTAAAAATCCGCATTCGGATTTATTACATTTTACCTGAACCTAAGTGGAATACACAAATAATATGTCTCTCATGAGACATGAGACCTACGGATTCTATTTGAATCACCCACACGCAACTGATGATTGCCAAGAAGGCATGAAAACATGTTATTGCTATACAAAGAGGATCTGAAAAAATATCCTCGCGGTCTCTTCCCCCAAAATCCACCCTCTGACACATTTGTCAACAGTTCCTCTGGTCCTTTCTATGTTTGTCAATTACCCCGGTCAATCCGACCACAAATACAAACATAATACCCAGACGTAAACCATACATATAAAACATGTAAAGCACAACTGTACAGTTTTATGTAAATCTCATGCCAACAGTATTGGAGCGTCACTTATCTGTCAAAAAAACCCAACAACAACAACAACACGACAGACTAATCTATAAGGAAATACACACATCTTTAAAGGTAGGGTCATAGAGTAGAAAATTCACAAAGAATTAATGATCCTAAAAAACTTACTTGAGGAGAAGCACTGCAGCTGTTGATAGTATACACTTTTTTTGAGAAAAGATTCCCTTTGAAGCAATATGGTATGGACACATTTTCGCCCCAAAACATTTGAATCTGAGAATCAAGTCATGCATGAATCGTTTTCTCAGATTTATGTTGGTTGGTGTGCGTTTGCCATTGCTATGGCCAGATAATTGGTTGGTACCCGTTCTTACCTCGCTAGTTGAGGTTCTTGTGAAAATACCATGACAGTTTGTTGTTGTTTTCTCAGCAAGTAGGCACTGTATTCAGCTGAAACTTTCACAGGTGACTTTTATTGTATCGTTCTTCATTGTTTTGCCTATGAATCAGCACAACCATGGCACAAAAACAATCTATGACCGAACCTTTAAAGTCTTGTTTTTGCCAAGAATGTAACTTAATTGAAATCGTTTCCTGGATTGAGGTTTCATATAAAGCTAATTGTCTTCAACAATTCTTTATTTGAATTGAGTTCTCGATTGACTCGTCGTAGGATCTCTGGTCTTGCCTGTATCAATGTGAAGACTGCAGTTTGCTGTTAATTCATCGCTCATTCTGCACGAATCAACAGCTACAATGTTTATGCTCATTCTTGTTATGACTTCGATCTGTGGGTTGAGTGAGGCGACATTTTTCCAGACTCACCCGGTTGACACCCTCGCCATACCGGGAGGAAGTGTATCCTTGAGTTGCACTCTACAAAAACTACGATGTAGAGACAAAGGAACTTATGAGTTACGCTGGCAACGAGGAGTTACCAACGCATCAGAAAACAATAGTTTTATTTTTAACGGCAATTCAACATATAGAGATTTCAAAGGGATGGAGAGGTACATGGTCTATTCCGTTGACTGTACGTGGACTGTATACATACGGAATGTGAATCAAACCGATGGCGGCAGATATTACAGCTGCTATGTCAACAAGGTGCAAACGTCTTCACAAAGAGCGGATGAATACTCCCGAGTAGCGAGACTGACTGTAGTTGATCCGATAAACACTACTGTCATACCGTCTCAGACTGAGAGATACGTGGGTCAAAATGCAACATTTCGTTGCCAGACTAGTCGATTCACAACGTATGACTTACAATACAATTGGCAAATACAAATAAAAGACGCATCTTGGTCAAGCGTAGAGAAGAAAGACGGAGTGGTTGAATTTAAAGAAGATGGGAAGAACATGACATTGAGGTTAGATATGGGGATGAATGGTTCTACGGTGAGATGTGGAGTGAGTATTAAGAGATCTACGTCATTCAAATTGGCCAGAAACGTGGGTAGGATAATTGTTTCACCGAATGAGGGAACCCTCGAGGGTACAACAGTCTTGGTGACAATGGAACCAACACAATCACTCACAGATCCTCCATTAATTAGAGACACTAAACGCATAACGACTGAGCTGTCAGATCGCCAATGTATCCCATCTGCACCCCATACCTCATCCCCTCTAACGACGAAGAAGCAAGATCCCGATCCTTCCAGTAGCAACCCTTCGTCAGGATCTACGGACTCTACAGTCACTTTAGTAGGATGGTCTTTAGCTGCTGTCTTCATATGTTACTTCATTTTATCACTGCTTTACATTATCGTGACCAAAATACGGTCCAAAGCCAAGCATAATTCAACCCCTGTAGTTCGGACAACTCAAGGTGAAGATGCAGATGCGTATGAGGAAGTGGAAACCCAACTACATGGGCAAGCTGCTTCTACTGGCCCTAAAGAAAATGCACCATCCAGCTACCAAGAATTGATATTAAAGTAGTGTTTTGTTTTTGAATTGGCCTTCCCGGCCGTTTACTCGTCCTAAAACGAACACACTGTGAAAATGACTGTGGTCAAATTCTCAAGTAAGCAACTCTAAACCATTGACGTTTTGTCAGGGGTCGTTTGTAGGTCGCTGTACAAGCTTATTAAGAGTGTTGTAGCGCTAATCTAGAGGTTTATAATTGTTGTTTAAATAATATTTAGATTATGCAAACTTTGCTGGTGGATGAAACTGGCTCACTTGATATAATCGGTAAAATTACAGAAGAACACATGCACATTTCAGTTATTACCCAGCGCATATGTTACACTTATTTGATAAGTATATTTAAAAAAAAAAACCGCTCTTTCTTCATTGTTTTTCTTCCGATTTACAACAAATGTGGGTTCATTTAATCGCTTAAACACCCACTTAAATACGTAATGTTGCAGCAAATATAATGTTATGTTTTTAAACTTTGCATGATGTTGATAAAAAAGAGAGGCTTGTCAGTAAATCTTGCGAGAGCCTGAAGACAAGCAAAGTATACTGCTTGAAACGTCGAGACTAAACCGTCGGCAGTTCTCAGAGTCAAAAAGGATTCACTCTATGGTTGTAACCGAATTATTTCATACTACTAACAACTTGATCTTATGTTTCAATAGAAGAATCCATGATGCACGTGGGTATAAGATTAACCTGGTAACCATTCAAACAAATTCCTTACAAGGATAATTAAAAGTAGAGGTACTATAATGGTATAGAACTGACAAAAAAGCCGCATGTTTTCCTGATCAACTGATTAAGTGTTTTAACAAACCGGTCAGTAAAAATGTTAACAACTCTTGCAATTGTGTTTAGCTTTTCAGGTTTTCAGCAGTTTTATCGAATATGACTTCATTTCAGTGGGAAACGTTTCACATAAAATTGGTTTTCTTATATAAACTTTATAATCAGTAAGCTTTGAGACTTATATTAATCAGTTTTGTTTATGCAATTTCATATTACGAGATCTGTTACGGAAAAAAAACAACCTCAAATATAAAAGCAAAGAGCGCTTAGATTACAATTTTCCCAAACGCGGTTGGATTCTGTAACTATTTAAAATGTACATTGATAAATAAACCATAAAGGGACCTTTGTTGAATTGAATTGGCACCCATTTGTATAATTTAAATTAATTTATTCTGCACAATGTTTAAAAACGGGCGTCCATATCGTTTACGTGTCTCTGCTTAACTCTTGCTTTTGGAAGTGTTCTTTTTATTTCATCTATTCTTATTTATTTTACTCATGTAATGTACAAGGTTTACCGAACGAATTTTGGTCTTGTGGGTCAAAATATTCTTTCGAATGAACTAAAACTAAGATTTAACAAATAGTTTTCCATTCTTCACAATTGATCAAATAAAAAAAGTAAAAAATAAAAACAAATAAAAAATAAAAAACGCTTATTAGACTACCACGTTCAAAAACCACTTTGAGAATTTAAAACAAGGAAGGATAGTCATTATACAAATAATGACATACATTTAAGTTATGTTTTGTTTAATGGTTGGTAAACGAGGAAGAAAAACAGCGAAAATGGTTGTTTAAAGTCCTTTCTAATATTTGTGCGATAATGTCAGTAATTTTGTAGTAGTTTGTTTTTAATATCTTATACTGCACTTAGTTTTGTTGTACTCCAAAACTCATGTTCTGAGTGCGCGTCAAAAGCTATGCTGAAAAAAAAAATTGAATACATAAATAAATAAAACCTATTGATGAACAAATATTTAAAAAAAAGCAAAACTTGTTATCGTATATAATAAGTTGAGAGTATTTATTCAGAGGTTTAGGCATGGTTAGGCTGCAGAATACGGAAATGAGAAATATGTATATATATATTTTTCCACAGGTTTCATAACTGTTTCTCTTTACAGGTCTTTAAGTAACCCGTTCTTTTTTCCACATGTTTTGTTAACTTGTTCTCTTTTCAGGTTTTGAAATAACCCGTTTTTCCACAGGTCTCCTAACTTGTTCTCTCTACAGGTCTCTTATTAACCCGTTCTTTTTCCACAGGTTTCATAACTTTTTCTCTTTGCAGGTTTTCAAATAACCCCTTTTTCCCACAGGTTTATTTACTTGTCCCTTTTTGTTACCCATACTTTCCACAGGAATTTTTTATTACAACTTCTCTCT
Source organism: Pisaster brevispinus (assembly GCA_023634235.1). Taxonomy (NCBI): domain Eukaryota; kingdom Metazoa; phylum Echinodermata; class Asteroidea; order Forcipulatida; family Asteriidae; genus Pisaster; species Pisaster brevispinus. The sequence goes on from JAMKCF010000007.1 coordinate 730,446, forward strand.
CGATATTCCTAGCTTTCTATGACATAACTCATGGCGCTCCCTACTGACACAAAGTGCATTTTCCGTAAGCTACGTAAGCTTAAAGAAAAGAACATTCGTTACTCGTCACATCTTGACAACTACCGCTTTTATCGTTTGTCTCGTATTCTGCCTAAAGGACTACAGATCAAGTGTGCCCCTTCCTTTGGGGACCTTGATCCCTCCTTTCTTAAGAAATGGAACAAGACACTCACTAACACGTCTTTCCAATTGCTTACACTGCTAGAAAATCAATGTCAACAATACATTGATAACCAGTTACTTGAGATAACAGACACTGAATCTCAACTCAAAGAGTCATGCTCTAATCAAGAGTTTGAACATTTACAGGATACCATTCTGTCTAACGTCAATCACCTACGGTCCACCCTATTGGACAAACAGAACAAGAAACGCATGAATGTCCAAGCTAACCATAAGAAATACATTCATAGGCGTTTCCACAGTAAGAGGCCAACTATTGTTCCTGATACTGACAGGTCACTAGTTGCACCACGTACAGTAGTTAGCCTATCTGACAAAGTTCTAACCGACCCACAGGTTAAACTCCTCTCAAGGAGTCTTAAATTTTGCCCCACACCCAGAGAACCGAACCAACTGTCTTTTCAACAAGACATGGCCCAATTCAACCGTAGGTTACGCCTACGTGAATATTTTCATGTAGAGCCCTCCACAGAGGACGAGTCATCTGTGGACGTCAACCCAACACCCGCAACCGCTTCAGGGAGAAAAGTCGTTGGGTACCCCCTAAGAACCGAGATGTGGCTCTTGATACCTACATCAATTCAGTCAGCTCCGAGGTTCTTAAGGTCCCTAACACCTTGGCACTAAACAACCTCCCCCAAGATGAACGTCATGCTCTAACACAGCTCCGCCAATCACCAGACATAGTGATTAAACGTGCTGACAAGGGGTCCGCAGTTGTAGTCATGAACACACATGACTACATAGCTGAGGGCCTCAGACAACTCAGCAACACTGATCATTATATTGAATGTGACACTGACCCTACTCAATTATTTTCGAAACAAATCAGTGACACCTTGGTTAGAATGCACAATGCCAACGGTATCGACAAAGATACCTTCAACTATCTCCTTCCACAGGACCCCCGTACAGCACGCTTCTACCTTCTACCTAAGATACACAAGCCCAACAACCCAGGCCGACCCATTGTATCTGGTAATGGTAGCCCTACAGAGCGCATTTCTGAGTTTGTAGATAGCTTTCTCAACCCCCTAGTCTCCGGCATCCCTTCCTTCATAAAGGACACCACAGACTTCCTCCATAAGCTAGAGGATGTCAAACATCAAATACCTGACTCTGCTTTTTTGGTTACTTTAGATGTTTCATCACTGTATACTAACATACCCCATAATGAAGGCATAAGTGCGTGTGTCTCTGCCCTCAGGGGCAACAAACAATCCCGCCCCTCAGTGATACATGTTAAGGAACTCATCAGCCATATTCTCACTAAGAACAACTTTTCATTCACTGACAGGCATTTTCTACAGATACAGGGTACCGCCATGGGTACAAAAATGGCGCCCTCATATGCCAACATTTTCATGTCTGACTTACAGTCAGGCCTTACGCATAAGACGTATCTGCTCCACAGATACCCTATACAAAAGGCGCTCATCGGACCTCAGGAAACACCTTGTTTCTAGAGGTCACAGCGAACGCAGGGTTCAACTTGCCATCAACAAGGCCCTCAGTATACCACGCCATACTCTTTTGGCCAACAAGGGGTCCAGAAAAGTCCCGACCAATAGAGTTGCCCTGGTCACCACCTACCACCCTAACCTACCCAAACTCTCCTCAATCCTCAATGGTAGAATGGATATTCTCCATTCATCTAAGAGGATGCGCTCAGCAATCCCTGATAACCCCATGGTTGCTTTCCGCCGCCCTAAAAACCTGGGAGACATTCTAGTCAGGGCCAAACTCCCCCAGGTACAGGCCAAACACCACCACTAACAGAGATACAGGGTTGTCACAAGTGTACCCGCTCTAAATGTAGAACCTGTCTCTACATCAAACCTGCACTTAAAGTGAAGAGTCATAGCACTGGCTCTTCTTACAATATCAAGACCGACTCCCTATGTAGCACACCCAATGTGGTCTATGTTATATCTTGTAAAAGATGTGGACTACAGTATGTGGGAGAGACTAAGACCAAACTCAGTCTACGCTTTGCAAATCATGTCTCTTCCATAAAGACCAAGAAACTGTACCCCGTATCCATCCACTTCAACAGCCTTAATCACAGCGTCAAAGATGTTGAACTCATCGTGATTGAGGCTTGCAACGGTGACGACACACACCGCAAACTCAGAGAATCACACTGGATTCACCAACTCAAGACAGTCCAACCCTTTGGACTCAACGTAAACACTGGTGTTAAATAAATTCCCATCACACTCCTTCCACCTTTCCTTTTTTTTTTGATACAAAATAAATAAAATAACTGTAAACAACAAGTTCTCTCCACTAGTCTATTTTTACGCTTTTTCTCTCGCTTACTTCATTGATACAAAATAGATACAGTTATTGTCATTTACATGTTCCCTACACTTCTTTTTTCTCTCTCTCAAAAAGTTTTGAAAAAATCAACCTGTCAATAACCCATTCCCTCTGCAGAGGAATTAATAACCTGCTCTCTCTGCAGGTTCCTCTTGCTTAGTTTTAACTTCTTACACTGATTCTTTTATTCTATAATTACTTTGATCTTGCCTCCTATTGATCTTGCCTCCCTTTCATGCTTCCCGCATTGTAATACCTACAATGCAGTACCACCTCTATGGTCCAGCGATCCAGCCTTTGACTCTGACCATCCTTTGTTCTCACCTCTTCACTCTTATTGGTTCTTAGCCAGTAAATTTACAACTCTGATTGGCTATATTTTCCCGCTTTTTTTCTGGATACTCTCCCTTAATCCTTTGCTCCTCTTTTTGCTATAAATGGATATGTTTGTGTTTGTTCTTGTTTATGCCTCTGACGAAGGTCCGGATTGGATCGAAAGCTAAGGCCATCTCCCCTACTAATTTTATATATCACCGGTCATCAGGATTATCCTGTTTGCAACTCTACGGTTTCAACAGACCCTCACCATTCGTAGTAAGAAACTTAATTTTCTGTTGTGGTATCCCTTCGTGGTGATCCCATTGAGTTGCTTGTCTTCTGTTTCTATTTGTTTTTACTGTATCCCTTTTAATTCCCCTACTCATCACCTGTTCTTTTCAGAACACCTTCAAATAATTGCATTTTTCCGCTTTTCACAGGCTTTTTTCTATTTACTTTTTCTACATGTACAGGTTTTTTTAATAATCTGTCCTTTCCACAGGTTTCTTAACTTTCTCTCTTTTCAGGTTTCTAAATAAACCATTTTTCCACAGGTTTCATAACTGTTTCTCTTTTCAGGTTTTGAAATTACCCTTTTTTCCAAAGGTTTTGTTAACTTTTTCTCTTTTCAGGTTTTGAAATAACCCGTTTTTCCACAGGTCTCCTAACTTGTTCTCTCTACAGGTCTTTAAGTAACCCGTTCTTTTTTTTCCACAGGTTTTGTTAACTTTTTCTCTTTTCAGGTTTCTAAATAACCCGTTTTTCCACAGGTTTCCTAACTTGTTCTCTCTACAGGTGTTTAAGTAACCCGTTCCTTCTTTCCACAGGTTTTGTATCTTTTCCTCTTTTCAGGTTTCTAAATAACCCGTTTTTCCACAGGTTTTTTAACTTGTCCTCTCTACAGGTCTTTAAATAACCCGTTCTTTTTTCCAAAGGTTTTGTTAACTTTTTCTCTTTTCAGGTTTTGAAATAACCCGTTTTTCCACAGGTCTCCTAACTTGTTCTCTCTACAGGTCTCTTATTAACCCGTTCTTTTTCCCACAGGTTTCATAACTTTTTCTCTTTGCAGGTTTTCAAATAACCCCTTTTTCCCACAGGTTTATTTACTTGTCCCTTTTTGTTACCCATACTTTCCACAGGAATTTTTTATTACAACTTCTCTCTCGATATTCCTAGCTTTCTATGACTTAACTCATGGCACTCCTTACTGACACAAAGTGCATTTTCCGTAAGCTACGTAAGCTTAAAGAAAAGAACATTCGTTACTCGTCACATCTTGACAACTACCGCTTTTATCGTTTGTCTCGTATTCTGCCTAAAGGACTACAGATCAAGTGTGCCCCTTCCTTTGGGGACCTTGATCCCTCCTTTCTTAAGAAATGGAACAAGACACTCACTAACACGTCTTTCCAATTGCTTACACTGCTAGAAAATCAATGTCAACAATACGTTGATAACCAGTTACTTGAGATAACAGACACTGAATCTCAACTCAAAGAGTCATGCTCTAATCAAGAGTTTGAACATTTACAAGATATCATTCTGTCTAACGTCAATCACCTACGGTCCACCCTATTGGACAAACAGAACAAGAAACGCATGAATGTCCAAGCTAACCATAAGACATACATTCATAGGCGTTTCCACAGTAAGAGGCCAACTATTGTTCCTGATACTGACAGGTCACTAGTTGCACCACGTACAGTAGTTAACCTATCTGACAAAGTTCTAACCGACCCACAGGTTAAACTCCTCTCAAGGGGTCTTAAATTTTGCCCCACACCCAGAGAACCGGACCAACTGTCTTTTCAACAAGACATGGCCCAATTCAACCGTAGGTTACGCCTACGTGAATATTTTCATGTAGAGCCCTCCACAGAGGACGAGTCATCTGTGGACGTCCAACCCAACACCCGCAACCGCTTCAGGGAGAAAAGAGACAGATGTGTTCTTACTTCAGTGACGTAAACGCGTACTAACTTCGGTGACGTGGCGCGCGTCACGCTTGCGCGCACTTTATAATTCGAAATAAGGTAAGATGCTACTTGTATTCTATTTTCGTCATTCTGCTGATGAGTGCCTTATGGTACGAAACAGTCTGTCCAGAAGAGAGATATGCCAGAGTTTTTTTAACTCATATTCTGAATTTATTACATATATATATATATATATAAATATCAAGTCATGAACCACAAGGGAAACTGACTGGGAAATTTTATTTAAATAGTTTGGGTTTGAACAAAGAAAAATTTACTGGAGCGGGACTTGAACCAACGACCTCCGGATTAACGTACCGGCGCTCTACCAACTGAGCTATCCTTAGCTTTCGACCGCCAACATAGGGCTGAAATAAAATTTCCCAGTCAGTTTCCCTTGTGGTTCATGACTAGCTATTATATATATATTATAAACAACAAGTTCTCTCCACTAGTCTAATTTTACGCTTTTTCTCTCGCTTACTTCATTGATACAAAATAGATACAGTTATTGTCATTTACATGTTCCCTACACTTCCTTTTTCTCTCTCTCTCAAAAAGTTTTGACTAAATCAACCTGTCAATAACCCATTCCCTCTGCAGAGGAATTAATAACCTGCTCTCTCTGCAGGTTCCTCTTGCTTAGTTCTAACTTCTTACACTGATTCTTTTATTCTATAATTACTTTGATCTTGCCTCCTATTGTTAGTTGCATTCTCTTATGTGGCTTGCCCTCTAATCCTACCCTATCATGCTTCCCGCATTGTAATACCTACAATGCAGTACCACCTTTATGGTCCAGTGATCCAGCCTTTGACACTGACCATCCTTTGTTCTCACTTCTTCACTCTTATTGGTTCTTAGCCAGTAAATTTACAACTCTGATTGGCTATATTTTCCCGCTTTTTTCTGGATACTCTCCCTTAATCCTTTGCTCCTCTTTTTGCTATAAATGGATATGTTTGTGTTTGTTCTTGTTTATGCCTCTGACGAAGGTCCGGATTGGATCGAAAGCTAAGGCCATCTCCCCTACTAATTTTATATATCACCGGTCATCAGGATTATCCTGTTTGCAACTCTACGGTTTCAACAGACCCTCACCATTCGTAGTAAGAAACTTAATTTTCTGTTGTGGTATCCCTTCGTGGTGATCCCATTGAGTTGCTTGTCTTCTGTTTCTATTTGTTTTTACTGTATCCCTTTTAATTCCCCTACTCATCACCTGTTCTTTTCAGAACACCTTCAAATAATTGCATTTTTCCGCTTTTCACAGGCTTTTTTCTATTTACTTTTTCTACATGTACAGTTTTTTAAATAATCTGTCCTTTCCACAGGTTTCTTAACTTTCTCTCTTTTCAGGTTTCTAAATAAACCATTTTTCCACAGGTTTCATAACCGTTTCTCTTTACAGGTTTTGAAATTACCCTTTTTCCCACAGGTTTTCTTAACTATCCCTCTTTACAGGTTTCTAAATAACCCGTTTTTCCACAGGTTTCTTAACTTTTTCTCTCTACAGATCTTTAAGTAACCCGTTCTTTTTTCCACAGGTTTTGTAACTTTTTCTCTATTCAGGTTTTGAAATAACCCGTTTTTCCACAGGTTTCCTAACTTGTTCTCTCTACAGGTGTTTAAGTAACCCGTTCCTTCTTTCCACAGGTTTTGTATCTTTTCCTCTTTTCAGGTTTCTAAATAACCCGTTTTTCCACAGGTTTTTTAACTTGTCCTCTCTACAGGTCTTTAAATAACCCGTTCTTTTTTCCAAAGGTTTTGTTAACTTTTTCTCTTTTCAGGTTTTGAAATAACCCGTTTTTCCACAGGTCTCCTAACTTGTTCTCTCTACAGGTCTCTTATTAACCCGTTCTTTTTCCCACAGGTTTCATAACTTTTTCTCTTTGCAGGTTTTCAAATAACCCCTTTTTCCCACAGGTTTATTTACTTGTCCCTTTTTGTTACCCATACTTTCCACAGGAATTTTTTATTACAACTTCTCTCTCGATATTCCTAGCTTTCTATGACTTAACTCATGGCACTCCTTACTGACACAAAGTGCATTTTCCGTAAGCTACGTAAGCTTAAAGAAAAGAACATTCGTTACTCGTCACATCTTGACAACTACCGCTTTTATCGTTTGTCTCGTATTCTGCCTAAAGGACTACAGATCAAGTGTGCCCCTTCCTTTGGGGACCTTGATCCCTCCTTTCTTAAGAAATGGAACAAGACACTCACTAACACGTCTTTCCAATTGCTTACACTGCTAGAAAATCAATGTCAACAATACGTTGATAACCAGTTACTTGAGATAACAGACACTGAATCTCAACTCAAAGAGTCATGCTCTAATCAAGAGTTTGAACATTTACAAGATATCATTCTGTCTAACGTCAATCACCTACGGTCCACCCTATTGGACAAACAGAACAAGAAACGCATGAATGTCCAAGCTAACCATAAGACATACATTCATAGGCGTTTCCACAGTAAGAGGCCAACTATTGTTCCTGATACTGACAGGTCACTAGTTGCACCACGTACAGTAGTTAACCTATCTGACAAAGTTCTAACCGACCCACAGGTTAAACTCCTCTCAAGGGGTCTTAAATTTTGCCCCACACCCAGAGAACCGGACCAACTGTCTTTTCAACAAGACATGGCCCAATTCAACCGTAGGTTACGCCTACGTGAATATTTTCATGTAGAGCCCTCCACAGAGGACGAGTCATCTGTGGACGTCCAACCCAACACCCGCAACCGCTTCAGGGAGAAAAGAGACAGATGTGTTCTTACTTCAGTGACGTAAACGCGTACTAACTTCGGTGACGTGGCGCGCGTCACGCTTGCGTGCACTTTATAATTCGAAATAAGGTAAGATGCTACTTGTATTCTATTTTCGTCATTCTGCTGATGAGTGCCTTATGGTACGAAACAGTCTGTCCAGAAGAGAGATATGCCAGAGTTAGCCAATCTCACTAGTAATTTGTAGTGTGACATCACACTTTGCTTAGCATTTCAGATTGATTTGCACTTACAATTAATCGTAGCTCTTTGTGAAATCAAGCCCAGGTATTTTGAGTTGTCAAATGACATCAGATGTCAAAATGTGATTATTGTAATGACACGATACATATATTATTTAACATTGAGCGTGAGGTCAATAAGCTCCTCATCAGAAGAATGATTTATGGCCCAGGGGATGGTTTGCAGGTCGCCATACGAGTTTAATGTTAGAGTGCTGTAGCTGTTACTTTTAGGGTCCAAAACGTCTACAATTTTTTGGATCATGCAAATTTATCTTGAGAATGACACACTACTGTCTCAGTGCACAATGGATAATAGACAAGGCTATTGATGTGTGCATCCAGGTAAAAAAATCAGAAGAATCACTGCAGATTAATGGTGACGTCAGACCCATTTCCATCTAGAGGTCCAGAAGTCTCTACCGTCATCTTAGCAGGCTGGCCTGTAGCTGGCATTTTACTTATTCTCCGCATTGTAATCCTCCTGTACTTTCTTGTCTTCAAAGGACGATCTCAATCCAATACTATTGTAAACCCTGAATCTAGCTGTCATCACCAGTAATTATTTTAAGAATAATTGTCCCTATTAGAAACACAGCCTCCTTCCAACCTTAACCCCATTATCCCCAATTATCAAGCTTCCGTCCACTTCCTTGACCATGCACTCAAGCCCATAAATGTCCACTTAAATCACCCAGGTGGTAGGCCCACCTGATACACCCATCGACCTGCACTGACCACCACTATTATTCGGTCAGTGACCAAGATTTACCAATCCTCTATATATTGTCCATATAGTTTAATTCTTAGTTCATTCTCTGCTTTTCTCGGTAGTCTGGTTAGCCCATGTGGCCCAATCCAGTTTTCTTTTCATCTAACCACCAGCCAGAAAGAATACAATAAAATACCGATACAGCCCAGTATACAGTACGTGTCTGCCTTCCTCTTTCTGTCGTCTACTGTATACCTGTAACATTTAGTTATCGGCCGCTCAAGTAGCACACAACAATATCTTGTGTTACACTATTGATAAAACGTAAATCTCACACACTTGATGATGGAGGAGAAAGTGATGCAGACGTGATATCAGAAACCCAACTGCATGGAGTCACTCCGAGGTAGGTGTGATCAAGAAAATTACGACACAAGCTATGCAGGTCAGAGGTCAGTTCAGTCCCCTAGATAAACATTAACTGTAGCAGTGGCATCGGACTTACACCAGCAGACAGAGACAAAACATGATGTGGACAAACATCTGTCCACTGAAACTGATAAATCAGTCATTGATGGGGCAAAACGCACTGATTAACAGAATCATCGAGAATCCTCGTATGCAGTGGTGGATAAAAGTCGCGCTAAAAGTAAGACATTGAGAGCCATTTCAACTGGCGGAGCATCTTGGAAAGTCTCCAGAGGCTGGAAGGATGGGTCGAAGCTGAATCTTAGAACAGACACAGCTCAGACCTTGAGTAGTTATTTCAGACATGATACTCCGTCTGAGCATCAGAAATCAGCCGTCGATATGAAGGATTTGCCGGTACCAGGACGCGTTGTTGACCGTCAACCGTCCGGTCAGAAACCCCCTCGCGTCATACTGTACCATCTCTCCGAGCGAGCACCGCGACCCAAGCCCAGGCTGGTGTAGAGCAAAGCGGCAGACCGTTGTGAGGGCGGTCTCGTCAAGGTTGACCCAATGCCGAATAATGTGGAAGGTCTGTTCTACGCTGACTTGGATCTATCACGAGGATCGGCAAGAATCATCCACACGAAGGAGGAGACGGTTTGTGCTGACATTGGGAACAACAAGACTGTGGGTAAGCTGAGGGAGTAGAGTTAAGGCCACGCCTTATTGTAAAAAAAAAACAAGCTCCAGATTATACAAATCAATCTAACTTTTCTAGGGTGACAACTTAAACATTGGTAAGTTCCAGTTTTAGAGGCATAGAACAATCTAACCCGTCCTCTTTTCGGCTGGTTTTGAGAAACAAGGGATACACAAATCTATCCTCTTTTTAAAATTATTACCACTTGAACCACAAATATAAATTGTTTTCAGCTTTCCCAATAATGAAGTGTACATTGTAAATAAAAAGGTGTGTGTATACTTTTTAAAATTATAATGCTGCAATAATAGTTTTGAGTACAACACGTGTAAATCAAAAGACTGTTAAAAACAAATGTACTAAAGTGCACCCAATTTTAACTTTGTTCCTCCAGCTATATTTTTATGAAGACAAACAACATGCTTTTCACATTTATAAAAACAACTTCAAGAAAAGTTGGTAAATATTATTTAAAAAAAAAAAATTGCTTAAAACAAACGTATTTTTCATGCACAATGATAACATTATTTTATCCTCAAACGAATCAATTAACTGAGCGATGTTGTTTGATTGAAGTTCTTCAATAAAAACGAGAAGAAGTTACTGACAATCAAATATTAAAGTAAACGATTTTCAAAGCCGATGAAAAACCAAAATGACAAGAAAGGGGCTAAAGAGCAACAGACACAACCAATGAGTCATCTGTTTACAGGAAGAACAATTCTAGAATTGTAGTTAAAAGCAATATAACATAATATGAACACAAATGAAAATATAATTGGGGTCGCAGCTTTGATGGGCGTGGCCAGTTATAGGTATTAACTCAAGCATGACCACGTCTTGTAAGAAAAAATAGACACATTAACAAATCACAGGTAAAGGAACTTAAATAAAAGCATTGCGCAGCTCAGCAAACATGGGTTGGCTACTCTACACTTCAGTCAACACAATACAACACAATAAATATTCCGTTTTGCGTTTTCTCTTAGACACGCCATTGTTAAATCTTGAGAGATTTGTTTTATTATGTTGCATACGAATCCGAGAGGTTAATAATATTTGGTTTTACCCTTACACCAATGTTTGTCAAATACTGTATATTGAGTACTTTCCCGAGTCCAGTGCAACAAAAAGTCACAAGTAAATAACTCGATTGGAAGTTTCATTAACGCTCATGTTAATAACCATACCACATTTTCAATTACGTACTCGGATGATGATAATGTTGTGTTTTGTATTGTTTATGTTTTACATTATCATATCTCAATATTTTGTTTTGTTTTAAGTGTTTGATATAATTTAATTCATATTTATTAATAATTCACAAATTGAGGTGATTTGAATTGAATTTGAGAGCAAGTTTGAATTTCCTCTTCACTCAAGTCATTTCAAACTGTATGTTTCGTTTTTGTTGCTGCTATTGTTGTTGTCTTGCTATGTTAAATTGTTAATTGAAAACTATGAGATTATTGAAATTGATTGAAATGCTAACATTCTAATTGTTAAAGGGTAACTTTTTGCATTTCAGATGAATTAGTTGTCTTTTGAATTGTCGTTCATTTTATGTCAAATGCAACTTTATGATTACAAATTGCCGCTACATAAAATAGTTTTTATCCTGTGTGCTTACTTCATCGATTTTGCACATGATCCGTGAGGTCTCAAATTTTGCATTTAATGCACCCAATGGCACTATCGCTGACTATCAAGTTCCACATCTTCACCTAGCCTAATAGCATGTCAATCGTCTTATTACCATCGGATGTGTTTTGGTCACTAAAACAATCCATCAATGACCAACTCTCCAGAAACTCCCATAGGAATTGAACAGAAATTACTCAACCTTGGTACTAATAATTAAAATCACTACTGGGTAAAACGAAGCACATTGTTTTTAGATTGCTTCTTCTCCAGACTCTTGGCTTTGCCCTGGTTGTTTATTTGGATAATTGAGCAGGATGATGTGACAAGGATTAACTAGACATTAGACCCTATTAAAAGATGTAAGAGATTGTGATGTTCTTTCTGAGTTGTGTAAACAAAGGGTGTTGTTCAAAGAAAAGGTTGATTGAGCAGAAGTGGTATAAACTTTACAAAGAGATACATGTTGGCGCATCTCAAAATAAATGTTGCTTGAATTGATTGTATTATGTCAAAGGGGTATACTTCTAATGCTTTGTGGGAATTAAAAGTGATTTGGTCCCCACAAAAGCGCATTACACGCTAAAATCAAAACTGTTACTCAACAAGTAAGGCAAGGTGTCTGAGTGTAACAGTTTTGTTTACGGTGCACAAAGGGTTAAACTATTATTCCAATGATAGTCAAGAAAGCAGAGACAATTTCAGTAAAATTTGTCAATTTGTAGAATAACACTGGAGACCGTTTCCTGGATTATTGCTTCAGTTCTGTACACATGATATTGCATAGAGAAAAGAGAAGTAAATATTATTAATAACAAACCTTAATTATTAAGTCAAGTGACGTAATCGCATTAATGCATATATTGTGACTAAAACGTTGTAAATGCTTTACTTTAGTGCCTTTATCATTCCATAATGTTGGTTTATTCAACATTTGGCTTCCAAGCTATCATTTTACTTTGAGACGCATCTGATGTTATATTTCATACATTTGTATACAGAGGATAGATATATTTATTCAGATCTAACATATAAGAGTACAAAAGGGGAGAGACAGATGAGTTTCAACTGAAATGGAAGTAGAATTAACACACATATGATGTCACAGTAGATCCGGGATATACTAAAAACCAAATCCGTAATCAATGTCAGGTGACGTACGGATACAATGAACCTTGTGACCACATTATTTGGCAAAGACCCCAAGTCAGCTCAGCCGTGATGCCTTTTTCAAGGCTCAACCTTACTTCTTTAAACAAGCCTTGGCAGCAACCCCTGAGTAGGGCATATGTCAAAAAGGTTAGCTGCCTCTTTCCCAGGCTGCAGGGCGGACCTTTATGCAAATTGCTTGTGTGGATCTTGAACCAATTAGGTTGGAATGTGGATCCAGCAAAAGTGCAGTTTACTTCATCACGCAATCCTTGATTTGTTCTCTTTCAGGTTTAATATTTTGCTAAATTGGTCATTGACCAGTGTCTGTTTGGTAATAAAACAAAATTGAGCTGTGCCAAAAAGTCAATCAGTTGATTTGTTTATCTTACATGGGTCGTCTGAGAACAATTATTCTTGTATTCTGTTGGATTCATTCTTTTCAGTCTGACTCCAATAAAAAAAAAATATAATAATACCATTGTCATTAAAATGGGATCACGCAACTTTCAAACCGACACAAACTACCTCGCTTGGTCATTTGAGTTGCCAAATTAAACAAAACAGACAAATAAAGAATCAGATGACGAAATAAAAAAAGGAAACTGCTAAGTATAATAACTACAACTAAATGTTAACAGCGTAACATAAACAATATTTTTATATACATATTTTTTTAACATTAAGTCGAATTTTTCAAATGTTGTTTATGAACAAATATATCCTGAAATGACAACATACTCAGTGCGTTTGAAACTAAGACTCAGCTCTAGTCTTCATCAACTTTGCCGGCCATTACGCATTTTATTATTGTACCTAGATTAAACAAAACAATAAGTAAGATCCACAACAGTTTTACAGGGTAAACATGGGTTTTTTTTAAATAGAAAAATAAAAGTAAATACCTGGGCACCAAGACAACAAGAAACGGTTTTCATGCTGACAGTAGAGCTAACATTGAGAAAGTCACATAATTTACTTGGGATCAGCCGTTTCAAAATACTCCAATATAGGAAGGGGATGCCACCGTGTTCCCTACCCCACAATTCCCAATTAGTGTGATACTAATATAAAGTTTAAGGAATTTGTTTATGGTGACATTTTTTTATGACGATTAACATTACAAATAATATTCTTTATCGTTTGTCTATTCTTAATTGTGTGTTTTTTTTCCAGCCAGAAAATAATTTTTAAAATGAAACTCAAATCAATAAATTTACATCAAAGACTACCCAACTGTCTTCGATATTCAGTGTTTTATTTTTTCTCCCCAGCATGCAATGACACTGCAATATGTATGTAATGTAACATCTTAATTGAACAAACGATCTCTCGTATCGATCTTGTACACCTTTTATTTTAAAGAATGATTTAATTACACATCTAGACATTACGGTGACAAGGAAGGAAGTAAACTGAAAAAAGAAGACCCCCCCCCCCACACACACACACACACCCACACACACACAAGTGTGTAAACACCTCCAATCGGGGACCTCCTATTGTCCCTCTTTTGTTTGGACTTTCACTTTTTGGCAACAGCTCCCAATGGTTTTGTACACAATTTCCAACTGGGGACTTTTACTGAACCGGGGACCCTATTGTCCTCTTTTGTTATAGGTCCCCGGTTTGAATGTGAAAACAAACTCAGACACACACACCCAACCTTACGGATCCGGTTTGTGGGGTACTGCTATTGTTGTTCTATTGTTCCCTTTTCTAAAGAATTCCCTTGTGGGGCCCTATTGTTCCTATTGAAATTGCCTTGTGGGGTCCATTGTTCCATTGTTAAAAGTACCCCGTAAGTTGGCATGTGTAAGGGCACACGACAGGCTTATCTATTTAGGAAATACACACAACTTTAAAGGTAGGGTCATAGAGTGGAAAATTCACAAAGAATTAATGATCATAAACAATTTACTTTAGGATGAGCACTGCAGCTATTGATAGTATACACTTTTTTTGAGATAAGATTTCCTTCGAAGCAATATGGTAGGACACAATTTTGCCCCAAAACATTTGAATCTGAGAATCAATACATGCGTGAATCGTTTCTCAGATTGTGGTTGGTTGGTGTCCGTTCGCAATTTCTTATGGCCAGAGATACGGTCGGTACCCGTTCTCACCTCGCTAGTTAAGGTTCTTCTGAAAATACCATGAAAGTGGTTAATTTCTCAGCAAGTAGACACTGTATTCAGCTGAAACTTTCACAAGTGACTTTTAGTGAATCGTTCTTTATAATTTTGCCTATGAATCAGCATAACGATGGCACAAAACGATCTATGACCGAACCTTTAAAGTCTTGTTTTTGCCAAGAATGTAACTTAATTGAAATCGTTTCCTGGATTGAGGTTTCATATTAAGCTAATTGTCTTCAACAATTCTTTATTTGAATTGAGTTCTCGATTGACTTGTCCTAGGATCTCTGGTCTTCACCGTATCAATGTGAAGACTGCAACTTGCTGTTAATTCATCGCTCATTCTGCACGAATCAACAGCTACAATGTTTCTGCTTATTATTGTTCTGACTTCGATCTCTGGGTTGAGTGAGGCGACATTTTTCCAGACTCACCCAGTTGACACTCTCGCCTTGCCCGGGGGAAGTGTATCCTTGAGTTGCACTCTACAACAAATACGATGTAGAGCCAAAGGAACTTATGAGTTACGCTGGCAACGAGGGTTGACCACCGCACCCGAAACCAATAGTTTTATTTTCAACGGCACTTCAACATATAGACATTTCATTGGGATGGAGAGGTACACTGTGCATTCCAATGGTTGTACGTGGACTTTACACATAGGGAATGTGGATCGAACCGATAACGGCAGATATTACAGCTGCTATGTTAGCAATGTGCAAACGTATTCACAAAGAGCGGATGAATACTCCCGAGTAGCGAGACTGACTGTAGTTGATCTGATAGACACTACTGTCATACCGTCTCAGATTGAGAGATGCGTGCGTCAAAATGCTACATTTCGTTGCCAGACTAGTCGATTGACAACGTATGACTTACAATACAATTGGCAAATACAAACAAAAGACGCATCTTGGTCAAGCGTAGGATGGTTGATTTTAAAGAAGATGAGAAGAGCATGACATTGAGGTTAGATATGGGGATGAATGGTTCTACGGTGAGATGTGGAGTGAGTATTAATAAATCAACGTCATACAAATTGGCCAGAAACGTGGGTAGGATAATTATTTCACCGAATGAGGGAACCCTCGAGGGTACAACAGTCTTGGTGACAATGGAACCAACACAATCACCCACAGATCCTCCATTAATTAGAGACACTAAACGCATATCGACTGAGCTGTCAGATCACCAATGTATCCCATCTGCACCCCATACCTCATCCCCTCTAACGACGAAGAAGCAAGATCCCGATCCTTCCAGTAGCAACCCTTCGTCAGGATCTACGGACTCTACAGTCACCTTAGTAGGATGGTCTTTAGCTGTTGTCTTCATATGTTACTTCATTTTATCACTGCTTTACATTATCGTGACCAAAATACGGTCCAAAGCCAAGCATAATTCAACCCCTGTAGTTCGGACAACTCGAGGTGAAGATGCAGATGCGTATGAGGAAGTGGAAACCCAACTACACGGGCAAGCTGCTTCTACTGGCCCTAAAGAAAATGCACCATCCAGCTACCAAGAACTGATATTAAAGTAGTGTTTTGTTTTTGAATTGGCCTTCCCGGCCGTTTACTCGTCCTAAAACGAACACACTGTGAAAATGACTGTGGTCAAATTCTCAAGTAAGCAACTCTAAACCATTGACGTTTTGTCAGGGGTCGTTTGTAGGTCGCTGTACAAGCTTATTAAGAGTGTTGTAGCGCTAATCTAGAGGTTTATAATTGTTGTTTAAAAAATATTTAGATAATGCAAACTTTGCTGGTAGATGAAACTGGCTCACTTGATATAATCGGTAAAATTACAGAAGAACACATGCACATTTCAGTTATTACCCAGCGCATATGTTACACTTATTTGATAAGTATATTAAAAAAAAACGCTCTTTCTTCATTGTTTTTCTTCCGATTTACAACAAATGTGGGTTCATTTAATCGCTTAAACACCCACTTAAATACGTAATGTTGCAGCAAATATAATGTTATGTTTAAAACTTTGCATGATGTTGATAAAAAAGAGAGGCTTGTCAGTAAATCTTGCGAGAGCCTGAAACAAGCAAAGTATACTGCTTGAAACGTCGAGACTAAACCGTCGGCAGTTCTCAGAGTCAAAAAGGATTCACTCTATGGTTGTAGTAACCGAATTATTTCATACTACTAACAACTTAATTTTATGTTTCAATAGAAGAATCAATGACGCACTTGGGTATAAGATTGACCTGGTAACCATTCAAACAAATTCCTTACAAGGATAATTAAAAGTAGAGGTACTATAATGGTGTAGAACTGACAAAACAGCCGCATGTTTTTCTGATCAACTGATTAAGTGTTTTAACAAACCGGTCAGTAAAAATGTTAAAAAACTCTTGCAATTGTGTTTAGCTTTTCAGGTTTTCAGCAGTTTTATCGAATATGACTTCATTTCAGAGGGAAACGTTTTACATAAAATTGGTTTTCTTATATAAACTTTATAATCAGTAAGCTTTGAGACTTATACTAATCAGTTTTGTTTATGCAATTTCATATTACGAGATCTGTTACGGAAAAAAAACAACCTCAAATATAAAAGCAAAGAGCGCTTAGATTACAATTTTCCCAAACGCGGTTGGATTCTGTAACTATTTAAAATGTACATTGAAGAATAAACCATAAAATGACCTTTGTTGAATTGAATTGGCACCCATTTGTATAATTTAAATTAATTTATTCTGCACAATGTTTAAAAACGGGCGTCCATATCGTTTACGTGTCTCTGCTTAACTCTTGCTTTTGGAAGTGTTCTTTTTATTTCATCTAGTCTTATTTATTTTACTCATGTAATGTACAAGGTTTACCGAACGCATTTTGGTCTTGTGGGTCAAAATATTCTTTCGAATGAACTAAAACTAAGATTTAACAAATACGCTTATTGGACTACCACGTTCAACAACCATTTAAAAATTTAAAACAAGGAAGGATAGTCATTATACAAATAATGACATACATTTAAGTTATGTTTTGTTTAATGGTTGGTAAACGAGGAAGAAAAACAGCGAAAATGGTTGTATAAAGTCCTTTCTATTGTTGATAAACAAACCGCCCTGGTTGGCATGGACGACCGAATGTTAACAAAACATTCAATCATGTTATCAGATGTTGAGACCAAACTCAACAATTTTGCCAACTTTCACTTAATAAGTACATTACACCAGGTTGCTTTGTTTTCAAGACGTTCAAAGCTTTATTGGTTAGCTGTGTTACAGTATTACAAACTGTTTTTGGCTTCCCATTGGTTGGCAAAACACTCGGGCAGTGACGTTACCATAGAAAAGAACTTTTCAAACCAACAACAACATCCTTGTTTGGTTTTTGAATTCACTGAAATTCATAAATTAAAAATAATCTGATAAAGACAAATAATCGCAATCAAGCAGCGCACATGATTTAGCTAGAAACCGCCACAATTCCTTAATAAACAAAATAATAAAAAAAACAATACAAAAAAACCTTAAATTGGAGTCATTGTAACTATGTGTAAAATTCCTGTTCATATTTGGTCCCCGTCTTGATTACGTTCATAATAGGTTAGCTTTGGAAAACCGTACTCCTGTCCTTGACAATGCTTAGGTTGGGGTTAAAGATGAATGGTTCCATGGTCCAATGTTCAGTAAACAATGGATCCTCGTCGTGGACAGGGATAAGACACAGTGGCTTGTTATTAGTGCATCCTGGCGAGAAAGTCATAAAAACCACTGCAGAAATAGTGACGTCATACCAATTTCCATCCCAAGGTCCAGAAGTCTCCATCGTCATCTTAGCAGGCTGGCCTGCAGCCGGCATTTTACTCATTCTCCTAATTGTAATCCTCCTGTACTTTCTTGTCTTCAGAGGACGATCTCAATCCAAGACTATTGATAGACGTAAATCTCACACACTTCAAGATGATGGAAAAGAAAGTGATGCAGACGAGATACCAGAAACCCAACAGCACGGAGTCACTCCGAGGTGTGTTCAAGAAACTGAACACACTAGCTCTGCAGGTCAGAGGTCAGTTGAGTCACCGATGAACACAGCTACTGGACAGGCTGAGTCTATGTATGCTTTGGTGGATAAACGTTGCGCCGAGACATCGGGCGCCATTTCAACTGGAGTAGCATCTTGGATAGTCTCTGGAGGCGGAAAGGAAGGATCGAAGCTGAGTTGTGGAACAGACACAGCTCAGACCTTGAGTAGTTGTTCCAAACATGAAACTCAGTCTGAGCATCAGGAATCAACCGTCGCTGTGAAGGATTTGCCGGTATCAGGACGCGTCATTGACCGTCAACCGTGCGGTCAGAAACCCCCTCGCGTCATCACGTACCGTCTCTCCAAACAAGCAGAAACAAGCACCATGACCCAGGCCCATTTGGCGCCAGAGCAGACAGAAGACAGCTTTGAGGACGGTAGTGTCGCTGATGAAAGTCTTCACTACGCTGACTTGGATCTATCGCGAGGCTCGGCAAGAATCATCAACCCGGAGGCGGTGACGAGTTATGCTGACATTAGATACTAGAAGACCGAGGGTAAGCTGAGGGAGGGGAGTACATAAATCACTCATGGGATAGTTTGAACCCGTCCTAAAACAAACTATAGAGACAAGATCGAGGCAACAGCTGAAACAACTAGCTCTCCATAGTTCCATTTCCACCCAAATCAAACTTTAAGATAACTACAAAGTTTTAACTAAAAAATCAAAAACTGTTTGGTAAAGTTGACATTAATAAAGCAAAATAGATACTGCGTTTTTTGTGTTTTGAAGTTTTGTTTCATGTGATCATTTTTTCCAAACTTGTGAAATATTGATTATGCTATAAACAATAATCGATTCGTTAAATTTGCTTGCTTTTCTTTTAAAATTTTGTATGATATTTGTGCGATAATGTCAGTAATTGTGTAATATTTGTTTGTTTTTAATATCTTAACTGCACTTAGTTTTGTTGTACTCCAAAACATATTTTCTGAGTGCGCGTCAAAAGCTATGCTGAACAAAAAAATTGAATACATAAATAAATAAAAACTATTGATGAACGAAGATTTTAAAAAAGCAAAATTGGTTATCGTAGATAATAAGTTGAGAGTATTTATTCAGAGGTTTAGGCAAAGTCAGGCTGCAGAATACGGAAATGGGAAATATATTTATATATATTATTTTCATTTTGCAATCACAACCACATAGTAACGAAATCAAATGTCATTATTTGGTTGTAGATTGTTGTTGCACCAAATGTGTTGATGTTTACATGAAATTTTGCAAAAACCAAACGGATTATGAAGCAAATATTATGTGTCAGTCTAACGAGATCTTACCAGACTAATCGGCAGTTCATTAAAAAAAGCAATGTTATTGTTTCGGTAAAGTTATTGTAGTTTATGAGAACACCGTTACATGACCTGTGTAACTCTTTGGCTAAAAAATAAACCGAGTCTCGCAAGTACTTCAACTTCTTTGGAAGCAAAAAGAAGCATACCTGAAAGACTTTGTAAGAAACTGAAGTGTTGCAGATTCGGATTTCTACACACAGTTGATTTGGAAAAGACATTAGGGACTCAGATAACCATATGTTTTGTTTTACAAAAAAATTTCACTACACATTAAATTGTTCCTGTTTTCTCTAGTGACATTGGTCTAAAGGCCAATAAGGATACGTTAAGCATTTAGATTCTTTTTTTTAATTAATTTTTTTTCGAAGCACGAATTTTCATAAATCTGTTTATTAGAAAATAAATAAATATATTTGAGTAAAACCAGGGAAAACAACAGAGGGGCATCTCATTTCCGTGACAATTATGCACCTTTCAGTCAACTATTTATTATTTTTGAAGGTAAATAACTTCGAAGTTATCAAGGACGTTTGTTCTTTTTGGAAGTCAAACCTTTTATGCTACCCGTTTACTTACAAAGAAGAAAAGAAAACAAAGGAACGTGAATAGGGGACCTAAACAAGTTTAATGGCGCTCTTTTGGAGGCATTATTATTTTATTATGTTTAATCCCGAGTATGTTATTTACTGACAAGTTGATTTCCTCTCTAATAAAGTGACACACAGACAGACACTGTCGTTCTGATGTTGATAATAGTTGCTTGTCTAGTGTCACCAAACTGTTGACATACGTCTTTACTGCTCGTCTACGCAACAGTGACGTAGATGTAGGACTGTTAGACTCTAGTTCTATCTTTACAGAAACACATCAGCTTGTACGTTTAAGGCGCTGCCGTGGGCATGGCACTTTTCATAAAAGATTGATTTGCACTTCAAATTAATCGTAGCTCTTTGTGAAATCAAGCCGAAGTATTTTGAACTGTCAAATGCCATCAGATTTCAAAATGTGATTATCGTACAAACACGATAAACACGAATAACTATTGAGGGTAAGGTCGTTCTCCAATAAGCTGCTCATCAGAAGAATGATTAATGACTCAGCGGTTGGACTCGAACCCATGACCTTTAACATACCAGATAAAAGTCTTAAGCGTTAGACCATTGAGCTCAACCGATGACGAACTGACGTAACTAGTGCATCAAGGAAAACAAAAATATTGCCAAAGTTTTGAAACCATAACAAAAACTGTGCTAAATTGGAAACAAATTTCTACCGTTGTTTTTGGACATTACATATGAAGGGAGACAAAAGAAACTATGATTGCACGCTGACTTAATATTCATGTAGGTGAGGGTTCATCTTTGTCAAGAAATGATTAGTTAAACGTCGATGAAGCCAGACCTAACAAATGAAATATTATATATCATTAGGTCGCAGATCAAATTATATTTTCTGAGCTTGTACAACAACGAAGGGTAGCAACACAATCTGTGTATGATTTCATTTGTTTTATTGTATTTAAAACGTATTAGCAAGCATGGGTTGGCTACTTTACACTTCAGTGACAACAGAATGATAAAATGGTTAACCCCATTTGCATTTTACTGATATAGACGTCAATCTTTAATCTCAAAGGGGTTTAATTCATTAGTCTCGAAGATCATTTTGAAAACAAATGCTGTTTAGTTTTTATTTAACTTGAAAAGAAACCCCAAATGACTGCAGCGGGAATTGAATCAAAGAACTCAGAATTAATGCACCCGGCACCCAACCAACTGCCCTTGTGGTTTATTACTTGACAGTTGTTTTTTAGTTGAAAAGCTTGTCAATACAAATGCAATCAATGTATGTACAAGCTTAAATTAAATTAGATTAAATTAGATTAAATTGTTTGAAATGCTAACACTTAGACTGGAGTTGTAATTCTTTACTTACAGATTACTTTGTTGTTTCTTAAATCATCGTCCGTTTTATGTAAAATACAACTTTATGATTACAAATTGCCTTTTATTAGTTTTTATTCCGTGTGCTTACTTCATCATTTTTACACATGATCCCTGAAGTCTCAAATGTTGCATTTAATGTAAAACTATTATTCCTATGATGGTCAAGGAAGTAAAGGCAACTTAAGTGAATTTCAGAAATGTTTACATTAACACTGGAGACTGTTTACTGGATTATCGCTTCAGTTCTATACACAATATATTGCATTGAGAACAAAGAAGTCAATATTATTAATAAACATACCTTAATTATTGAGTAAAGTGACGTACTCGAATAAATTGAATACTCATGTGATTAAAAATGTATAGATGATTTACTTTGTTGTCTGTTTTCATTCCGTAATGTTAGTTTATTCAGTTGTTTGCTTCCAAGCTATCGTTTTACTTTGAGACGCATTTGATGTTTTATTTCATCTATTAATTTACCAAAGAAAGTTATGTTTATTCAGATCTAAAACATAAAAATACAAAAAGTGGGAGAAACAGATGCGTTTCAACTGCAATGGAAGTAGAATTAACACACCTGTCACATTAGATCCGGGAACTACTAAAAACCAAATCCGTAATCAATGTCACGTGACGTACAAAATGATTGTTGTGATTATTGTTCTACAATTCCATTAATTGGGCTGATTTTATTCACAATATTGGCTGGTTTAATTTATGATGTTTGAGGGGTTTTAGTTTTTTTTTTACTGTTAAGCGCACATGGAGTAATCCGCAATAGAACATAGGAACTACATTATACATATCGCTTTTATATGTTATCCCTGAGTTCATTTGGTAAAACACAATAATAACTATTATTGTATTGTTTTGAATTCATTATTTTCAGTCTGACCCCAGTAACCACATAAATTACACTGTCAATAAATTTGAATTAACAAAATTTTAATAAAGAACACAAAATAAAGTAAAGACAAACACAAAGCAGCAAAGTTTAATACCTACGATTCTGCAACCTTTTTAAATAAAAAAACCCAGTAAATATAATTTTGTTGATGCTGTTTTTGATCAATTACATCCTGAAATGACAAATAATACCCAGTGTCTTGTCGTCATCCTTTTAACCTCAGTCGACTTTGCCGGCCACGGCGCATCTTTTAATTATTATCCAGAATCAAACAAATGAGTATATCCAACAGCAGTTTAATTAACAAAGTACTTAAAAAAAAAAACATTACAAACTTGAGCATTAAGATAACAAGAATTGGTTGTCATGGCAACAGTTCGGTTAACACTAAGTGAGTCAAAATATGTTGAAATGACAAAAAACTCTCCCCACACGTCCTTATACCACTTTCATCCCACCCAACCACTCACACTATCCTTTCTTACAGCCCTCCCATTAACTCCCCATCCCTTCTAATTATACCACCTCCTTTTACCACACCAGCATTCCTTCAAAAAAAACTCCCTTACCCCATCTCTCCCAAACCCCTCCGTTATATCACATTTTGATTTAGCCCCCACCCTTACAACCCTCCCTTATACCACCTTTAAGATGGTGGTGGAAAAAATGTTGCAGACGGGATAACACCATCCCCTAACCTTTCCCTTTTATCACGCCTATACAATCACAACCCTTCATTTTAATTTGTATTCCCCTCCACCCATCCCTTAGAAGTTTCCAACCATATATTTTACCCTCCCATACACCAAATATTCATGCCTAGTGTATACAATGTCTAGATATTTTATAGATAGTCGTTACACTCATTCTATGCATACTATCGCTTAGTGAAATCCTTTATACCACGGCGGTTTCTTTAACGTATCTTATTTTACCGCGAGGTATGCGTAGAACAGTTAGACTATAGGTCTACCTTCCTAAAATATATGGTGAATCAACGCTGTTAATTACACCACCGAGATTCTGGATAAGCTAATTAACTAACTAAACCATCACTTCTAGTATTGATTTTCACTCCAACCTTTTTCATTCTCCATCCCTTCCTTCTTTTCAAGCTTTCTATCCACGCCCACTTGTCACACCCCTTTCCCACTCGTTATTCTCCATCTCACACACATCACTTACACTCCATTTTATAACCAATTATTATACATGTACCCCACCCTCTTACCCTTACACTACCCTACAAACACCACCCCGAATCACCTAACTACCCCACCTTTCCCCTACATTATACCCCATACCCATTTCCTTACACCATATACCCCTTCCCCAACCCTCTTTCCTTGTACCCCTCCTTACTCACCAACCTTTATTCCCCTCCCGCCACCCCACATTAAACAAATTCCAACACCCCTCACGCCACCCCTACACCACTTCTAACACCAACGGCGGCGTTGAAGGTGGCGGCGTCGACGACGACGACGACAACATCTCTCTCATATAACACCCATCCTTTTAGCTCTACACAACGACCAATAATATCCAGACTCATCTACAAGCTGATGTTGATTGTTTTCAAAGCACTCAATGAGCAAGCTCCAAGGTACATCATGGACATGAAGTTTTGAGTAGTTGGGTCTTGTCGAAAATGTCTCACAGCCCGTAGTTAAATGATTTTAAATATTTTTTTGGAAAGCACTTAAACTATTTTTGAATTTACAGCGACTCCTAAAACAATCTTCTATGAAAATCACTCATTCATGAATACGGATTAGCGCCATCAACGATTGGGTCAACCGTCATACACAGAGAATGATTTACACTGGCTGTTTTGTTCAAGGGCTTTGTATTGCGATTTTCTTGTCATCATTTGGCAACTTTCTCGAACCTATTAAAATAGCAATCACAAAATTAGCTGCAGTATTGGCTGCTTACCAACCAAAAGAAACTCTGGTATAAATTTCTCGATGGTTATACAACCTTTGAGAAAGACTCTGCTAGGGTCGAGACGTTAGGCCACTAAATATTTTTTGTATAAGTTTTGGGGTCAAAGTGGACCTAGAATATTGATATTTTAAAATGGACAAATAGGGCTAATATGTAAACAAATTGAGTCAAAACTGAAGTTTACTTTTTTGTAGAGGATGTATTAAATATCAATATTTACTTTTCTTTCGTTTAAGGGTCTGTATACGTTTGGTAATGACTAATGGGAAAAAAAACCGACTCGGTAAGAAGTACATCAGCTTTTGTAAGTATAGTGCAGTTTGAGAAACATTTCTCTTCGAAATATTGTGGTTATATTATAATATTACTTTTTTTCCCCAAAAACTTGCATCTAAGAAACGTTACTCCCACATCGTGTATTCCTATAGGGATTTGTTCTTCATGCTTAGACAATATATCCTCCGGATTTTTGGCGTTATCTAAAAACTACAACCACTTTTATAAATGAGATTTGCACAGGTTAGTTTTATTGTATTTATCACTGTTTTAAAAACCAAAGGTAAACTTTGCCTTTAAAAGAAGGGGGACAAAGTTTAAAAACTGTAAAATAATGGCTGGCTATCTTGACTCAATATTTTACTTTATTAAGCTGAGTATATTTCATTACTTGCAATATTTTGTAAACGTGTGACTCGTAAGGATCTGCAGATTGCTGTTATTTCATCGCTCACTCTACACGTATCAACAGCTACAATGTTTCTGCTCATTCTTGTTATGACATCGATCTTGGGGTCACGTGGGATGTCATACTTCAAGAGTCACCCAGTTGACACCCTCGCCTTGACGGGACAAAATGTCACAAACGGGGATCATAAATATAGCTTGTATTGGAAACGCTCAAAAACTATGACGTTTCCATCGCAACCGTACATTTCAGTTAGCATCACGGTGTATGAGCAAGGAGGTAAGAGATACACAGTCACATTAAGTGATTGTACGTGGACTGTACACATACAGAACGTCAGAGCAATCGATGAGGGATACAACGGATGCTATATCTACAAGGCTCAAACCTCGTCCTTAAGTGAAGATTTGGATGTAGTTTGACTGACTGTAGTCGATCCGGTTGACACTACGGTCATAACTGCTCAAAATGCAAGTGGGTAATTTAAATTTTTTCGATAAGTGATTGGATAGACCAATATCTTACCAGTGGAATCTTGCATACTATTTGGTTACAGATGAAACTTTATTTTCCGAGCTTGAGCAAAGGGCAAACAAATATTATGTTTATAATTTTGTATTTTATTTAAAGTGAGAAATGTGTTTGAATTTCTGTATGAATTACTCAATCAGCATATACAGATTTGGACAGAAACTAACTAAACTATAAATATAAAGTTACTTTTGCTTTCTTAAACAAATTTGAGATCAAATAATTTTCTGTAGCGATGCTTGATTAGCACTGGTTGTTGCACTGGCTTGCATTTCTAAATCTGGTCTGATTTTTCGACTGACTCGTCATAGGATCTCTGGTTTCCAAACTGTCCCAGACGAGGTTGACTAAATTACAAGGTCAATTATACATAACGTCATGGATTTGTTTCATTCGCCTAAAAAATATAAAAATAAATAAATAGTAGTAATGAAGCAAAAATCTGAACTTCTGTTAAACATGTATTTGAATGTAATCGATAACATGTGTTAAGATTTTGTCAAACATGCCTCCTTCTTTTCGGTTTTTGAAGAAGTTAACGATTTCTTCTTGTGTTTCCTGCTATTTTCCCTTATGCATCTTTACGTTATTTCTATATCCGTTGAATATGCTTAATGTTTGAATTGAAATGAACAAATGTCAATACAAAAATGTCAAACTGTGTTTGATCTTCTTATTAAATTCATCAATTGAAACATGAGTGAAATATAGCATAACTAATAAGGATAATGGATATTGGATGGATAAAGACCGTCTGTTGAGTATATGCTTGTTGACTTTGAACTGACTAAAGACGAGGATGTTTACAATATCAGAAGAGGAACAAATGATGAAAAAAGTACTTCCTGCGGTCTGAATTAACGAGCAACATTGAACTATTATAACACCAAAGTAAAGGCTACATGATGCTGACTTAAGAATATACAAATATAGAAAGAACAATAATTCTGCAAACTTTCATATAAAAAATGCATTTATGGCTTCCTATTGTTTCCCAACCTTGGTTGACAAAAACTCGGACTGTGGCGCTACATCAGAAAAATCTGTACTGTCTAAAAATAAATCTATCAACGTCCTTCACGAAAAACGAAGTGAATACGAGGTTCGATTTACTCAGACTGGTATTATTGATGTAACTTCAGCGTCTTTGACTGGGAAACATGTCTCAAAGATTGCTGTCTGTGAAAAATTAAAACAACATAAAAAAAACCTCACCAAAATTCAGAACATCTTTAATCTGTCACTGAGGGAATCTTTCATCAATGTTATTTGACGTAAACATTCAATACTTATTCATCGATCCTAATTTGCTTTGTGACTGTTGTCTTTACTAATCTGTAGCTTGTACATGATGATGTGCATCATGTATGAATGGATAGTACTAACGCGGCGGGGGGGGGGGGGGGGACCAGTAACGCGCCACCAGCGTTGAACATAATTTCATTTGACTCTTCACCCTACCCGACCGGTCTCGTCCAAGATCACTGGTGCTTACACAAACTTCGTGTTGAGGATGAAGTGATGCATGATGGGAGCGATTGAACTGCGATCAGCGCGATGCACGCATTCATTATATGTACACACATAATCTTATAATGTAGGCTGCATGGATAAAGACCTTTTTCAACCAAAGTTACAAGAAGAATGTTGCGATCGATCACTAGTTTTATTACAAAACAAAGCGCATGCAATAATTATTTGCAATGCAAGTAAATAAAAGACCTATGGCATTATTATCGATTGTTGAATCTATCGTAAACATGAAGAGGAGACGGGGGTTTGTAGGTGCGGGGAATGGTTCAATGCGCAGTTGTTGACAACCCCATTGATGTTAATTTTGGTTTTACCCTTACACCGATGTGTGTAAGCACTGTATACTCAGTATTTCCCCAAGTTAAAACACAGGCATGTTACTTGGGTGGGATTCGAACCTACGACCTTTGCAATTCTAGAGCAGTCATGTCTTACCAAGAAGACATAACTTTCACAGAACTCGGGAAAGTATTGAGTATACAGTGCTAACACACATCGGTGTAAGAGTAAAACCAAAATTAGTATTCTTTATCCCTGATGCAAAATTAAAACCCAATGACGTTGTTTACAATTATTGTATGTAGGCCCATTGGGATATAATGTACGTGCAGACATAATTACACGGAGGCCATGGGGCGGAGGTCATGACCTCTATTGCCCCTGGTTTTGGCCTTGATACCCAATCAAAATGTTCTCCTAGACTTTAAGATTTTCCAATAAGCGTGCCTTTTGTAAACTTAAACTGGCTTTGTCCTTTTAAAGATAAAATTCCAAACATGGATGTGTGTGAAATGTGAAACTAATAATTAACTAACACAGACAAATATTTACTCAGGAGACACGTCAGGAATTAAATTTAATTAATTTGATGGTTCACTCATTTTTTTAAGACGAGTGGTTCAGCTGAGATTTAATCTTGTTGTTTTATTAATGTCCATCACGAGAGATTTAATTATTTTAACATATTTCTTGGCAAATGGGGAATTAAAAATACGAAATTAGTTCCAATGTTTTCCATCAACCAATCAATAAAGATGGTTTTATGGTTTTGGGTTTAAACAAGGAAGAGGGGAAAACAAAACATGTTTGGAATTTATTTCAGTGTTTTGGTTAAGTTGGAGAATCACTTGAAGAATCTTTGGATAAAATGAGTTAGACTTGAAATATAATCGTTGCTTGGCATAATGTTGCATACTTTAGTTAAGTTTTATTGTGTATCTTGATTTATCAATGTGAAGTCTGCAGTTTGCTATTAATTCATTGCTCAATTTACACGTATCAACAGTACAATGTTTCTGCTCATTCTTGTTATGACTTCGATCTGTGGGTTGGGTGAGGCGACATTCTTCCAGACTCACCCAGTTGACACTCTCACTTTCTTGGGAGAAAACGTATCTTTCAGCTGCAAACCAAACAATGCACTCTGTGGAGGGCATCTGATTGTATACTGGCAGCGCGGTCCATCAATGATACCGACATGGGATAGAACCATTTTTAACGGCTCCGAGGTTTCTAGAAACTTTACCGATAACGAGAGGTATACCGTGTCAGTTAGCGACTGTACATGGACTTTACGTATAGAGGACATTCAACCATTAGATGGAAAATATTACAGTTGCTATATCAACGATGGGTATTCCAAAGTAGCAAGATTGACTATTGTTGATCCGATAGACACTACTGTCTTACCGTCGCGGATCGATAGATACGCGGGTGAAAATGCCTACTTCAGTTGCCACACGCAACCACTCGACCAGTACGGTCTGGAATACACTTGGGATGTGAAAACACAGGGAAGCTCTGAATGGAAAGAATTGTTGGGAAATAATACTAGTATTGAGTTTCACAATAACAAGAATAAGATGACAATACTTAGGTTGGGAATAGAGATGGATAGCTCATTGGTCCATTGTTCAGTACACAATGGATCATCGTCATGGACTGGAATAAGAAATAATGGCAGGTTGTTTGTGCATCCAACACCATCTTCACCCCAGACCCCATCCCCTCCAACGACCAAGAAGCAATATCCCGATCCTGAAGTTGGCAACCCTCCTTCAAGATCTACGGACTCTACAGTAAGCATAGTAGGATGGTCTGTTGCTGTTGTCTTCATCAATTTCTTCTGCTGATCACTGGTGTACATTATCCTGACCAAAATACGATCCAAAGCCAATACTAATTCAACCCGTGTAGTTCAGACAGCTGAAGATGAAGATGGAAATGCTTATGAGGAATTGGAAACCCAACTACGCGGGCAAGCTGCTTCTACTGGTCATAAAGAAACTGCACCATCCAGCTACCAAGAACTGATTTTGAAGTAATCTTTTTTTAAAAGAACGGGTCATTTCCATCCTTATCCATCACAAAGTGAACAAAATGTAAAAAGTGACAGTAGTAAAATTCGCAAGTAAGCAACGCAAAATCAGTTCCGTTTTGTCAGGGCTGGTTTGCAGGTCGCCATACGAGTTCAATGTTAGAGTGATGTAGCTGTTACTTTGAGGGTCCAAAACGTCTACAATTTTTTGGATAATGCAAATTTATCTTGAGAATGACACACTGTCTCAGTGCACAACGGATAATAGACAAGGATAACACAGAAGAATCACTGCAGATTAATTGTGACGTCAGACCCATTTCCATCTAGAGGTCCAGAATTCTCTACCGTCATCTTAGCAGGCTGGCCTGTAGCTGGTATTTCACTCATTCTCCGCGTTGTAATCCTCCTGTTCTTTCTTGTCATCAAAGGACGATCTCAATCCAATACTATTGATAAAACGTAAATCTCACACACTTGATGATGGAGGAGAAAGTGATGCAGACGGGATAACAGAAACCCAACTGCATGGAGTCACTCCGAGGTAGGTGTGATCAAGAAAATTACGACACAAGCTATGCAGGTCAGAGGTCAGTTCAGTCCCCTAGAGAAACATTAACTGTAGTAGTGGCATCGGACTTACACCAGCTGACAGAGACAAAACATGATGTGGACAAACATCTGTCCACTGAAACTGATAAATCAGTCATTGTTGGGGCAAAACGCACTGATTAACAGAATCATCCAGAGTCCATGTATGCTATGGTGGATAAAAGTCGCGCTAAAAGTAAGACATTTGGAGCCGTTTCAACCGGCGGAGCATCTCGGAAAGTCTCCAGAGTCTGGAAGGATGGGTCGAAGCTGAATCTTAGAACAGACACAGCTTAGACCTTGAGTAGTTATTTCAGACACATGATACTCCGTCTGAGCATCAGAAATCAGCCGTCGATATGAAGGATTTGCCGGTACCAGGACGCGTTGTTGACCGTCAACCGTCCGGTCAGAAACCCCCTCGCGTCATACTGTACCATCTCTCCGAGCGAGCACCGCGACCCAAGCCCAGGCTGGTGTAGAGCAAGCGGCAGATTGTTGTGAGGGCGGTCTCGTCAAGGTCGACCCAAGACAGAGTAATGTGGAAGGTATGATCAACGCTGACTTGGATCTATCGCGAGGATCGGCAAGAATCATCCACCCTGAGGAGGAGACGGTTTATGCTGACATTGGAAACAACAAAACTGTGGGTAAGCTGAGGGAGTAGAGTTTAGGCCACGCCTTATTGTAAAAAAAACAAACTCCAGATTATACAAATCAATCTAACTTTTCTAGGGTGACAACTTAAACATTGGTAAGTTCCAGTTTTCTTAGCAATATATCACACATGTTTTTCTTGTTTGAGGTTCAAGGGTTAAAACACAAATATATCCCGTCCTCTTTTTTGCACTCTGTTTGAGCAGCAAAGGAAAATTGTTTTTATCCATTCCACTTTTCGGCTAGGTTTGGGGAACAAGGGATAGAACAATCTAACCCGTCCTCTTTTCGGCTGGTTTTGAGAAACAAGGGATACACAAATCTATCCTCTTTTTAAAATTATTACCACTTGAACCACACATATAAATTGTTTTCAGCTTTCCCAATAATGAAGTGTACATTGTAAATAAAAAGGTGTGTGTATACTTTTTAAAATTATAATGCTGCAATAATAGTTTTGAGTACAACACGTGTAAATCAAAAGACTGTTAACAACAAATGTACTAAAGTGCACCCAATTCTAACTTTGTTCCTCCAGCTATATTTTTATGAAGACAAACAACTTGATTTTCACATTTATAAAAACAACTTCAAGAAAAGTTGCTAAATATTATTTTATAAAAAAGTGCTTAAAAACAAATGTGTTTTTCATGCACAATAATAACATTATTTTATCCTCAACCGAATCAATTAACTGAGCGATGTTGTTTGATTGAAGTTCTTAAATAAAAACGAGAAGAAGTAACTGACAATCAAATATTAAAGTAAACGATTCTCAAAGCCGATGAAAAACCAAAATGACAAGAAATGGGCTAAAAACCAATGAGTCATTTGTTTACAGGAACAATAATTCTAGAATTGTAGTTAAAAGCAATATAACGTAATATGAACACAAATGAAAATAGAATTGGGGTCGCAGCTTTGATGGGCGTAGCCAATTATAGGTATTAACTCAAGCATGACCACGTCATGTAAGAAACAATAGACACACTAACAAAACACCGGTAAAGGAACTTTAATAAAAGCATTGCGCAGCTCAGCAAACAAGGGTTGGCTAGTCTACACTTCAGTCAACACAATACAATACAATAAATATTCCGTTTTGCATTTTCTCCTGGACACGCCATTATTTAATCTTGAGAGATTTGTTTTATTAAGTTGCATACGAATCCGAGAGGTTAATAATATTTGGTTTTACCCTTACACCAATGTTTGTCAAATACTGTATATTGAGTACTTTCCCGAGTCCAGTGCAACACAAAGTCACAAGTAAATAACTCGATTGGAAGTTTCATTAACGCTCATGTTAATAACCATACCACATTTTCAATTACGTACTCGGATGATGATAATGTTGTGTTTTGTATTGTTTATGTTTTACATTATTATATCTTAATATTTTGTTTTGTTTTAAGTGTTTGATATAATTTAATTCATACTTATTAATAATTCACAAATTGAGGTGATTTGAATTGAATTTAAGAACAAGTTTGAGTTTCGTCTTCACTCAAGTCATTTCAAACTGTATGTTTCGTTGTTGTTGTTGCTATTGTTGTTGTCTTGCTATGTTAAATTGTTAATTGAAAACTATGAGATTATTGAAATTGATTGAAATGCTAACATTCTGATTGTTGAGGTAACTTTTTGCATTTCAGATGAATTAGTTGTCTTTTGAACTGTCGTTCATTTTATGTCAAATGCAACTTTATGATTACAAATTGCCGATACATTAAATAGTTTTTATCCCGTGTGCTTACTTCATCGATTTTGCATATGATCCGTGAGGTCTCTCAAATTGTGCATTTAATGCACTCAATGACACTATCGCTGACTCTTGAGTAACCGTTTTTAATTAAAAAGTCGGAACTCCGCCAAGTTTTTATTTTTGTTAATCTAAAAGTGTTCAAGTTTCACATCTTCACCTAGCCAAATAGCATGCCAATCGTCTTATTACCATCGGATGTTACTTGGTCAATAAAAAAATCCATCAATGACCAAGTCTCCAGGAACTCCCGTAGGAATTGTACATAAATTACTCAACCTTAGTACTAATAATTATAATCACTACTGGGTAAAACGAAGCACATGGTTTTTAGATTGCTTCTTCTCCAGATGTAAGAGATTGTGATGTTCTTTCTGAGTTGTGTAAACAAAGGCTGTTGTTCAAAGAAATGGTTGATTGAGCAGAATTGGTATAAACATCACAAAGAGACACTGTGGGCTCACCTCAACATAAATGTTGCTTGAATTGATTGTATTATTTCAAAGGGGTATATATGTAATGCTTTGGGCGATTTAAAAGTGATTGGGTCCCCACAAAAGCGTATTAAGCCCGGTTCATACTTCCTGCGAATGCGAATGCGAAGCGAATTTTGACGTCACAGGGCCATTTTCGCAGCGAATGTTTCGCAGGAGTTGAGCACATTTCAACTGCTGCGAATTATTCGTTGCGAATTTGTGACGTCAATATTCGCTTCGCATTCGCGTTCGCAGGAAGTATGAACAGGGCTTTACACGCTAAAATCAAACTGTTAATCAACAAGTAAGGCGAGGTGTCCGAGTGTAACAGTTTTGTTGACGGTGCACGCAGGGTTAAACTATTATTCCAATGATAGTCAAGAAAGTAAAGACAACTTCAGTAAAATTTTG
The DNA here is from genome assembly GCA_023634235.1 of Pisaster brevispinus. Classification (NCBI taxonomy): domain Eukaryota; kingdom Metazoa; phylum Echinodermata; class Asteroidea; order Forcipulatida; family Asteriidae; genus Pisaster; species Pisaster brevispinus. The sequence goes on from JAMKCF010000007.1 coordinate 764,181, forward strand.
GAATTTGTAGAGTAACACTGGACACCGTTTCCTGGATTATTGCTTCAGTTCTGTACACATGATATTGCATAGAGAAAAGAGAAGTAAATATTATAAATAACAAATCTCAATTATTAAGTCAAGTGACGTAATCGGATTAATGCATATATTTTGACTGAAAGGTTGTAAATGCTTTACTTTAGTGCCTTTATCATTCCATAATGTTGGTTTATTCAATATTTGGCTTCCAAGCTATCCTTTTACTTTGAGACGCATATGATGTTTTATTTCATACATTTATATACACAGGATAGATATATTTATTCAGATCTAACATATAAGAGTACAAAAGGGGAAAGACAGATGAGTTTCAACTGAAATGGAAGTAGAATTAACATACATATGATGTCACAGTAGATCCAGGAGATACTTAAAACCAAATCGTAATCAATGTCACGTGACGTACGGATACAATGAACGTTGTGATTATTGTTCTACATTATTTGGCAAAGACCCCAGGTCAGCTCAGCCTTGATGCCTTTTTTAAGGCTCAACCTTACTTCCTTAAACAAGCCTTGGCGGCGACCCCTGATGAGTAGGGCATAAGCCAAAAAGGCTAGCTGCCTCTTTCCCAGACTGCAGTGCTGACCGTTATGCAAATTGCTTGTGTGGATCTTGAACCAATTAGGTTGGAATGTGGATCAAGCAAAAGTGCAGTTTACTTCACGCAAAGGCGGAAGGGCTAATATTCGTATAAGCTAAGTATAATAACTACAACTGAATTTTAACAGCGTAACATAAAAAAAAATAAAAAAAATAAAATAAAAAAAAAATAAAAAAAAATTAAGTCGAATTTTTCAAATGTTATTTATGAACAAAAATATACTGAAATGACAAAATACTCAGTGTGTTTGAAACTAAGACTCAGTTCTAGTCTTCATCTTTCGCATTCAGTCAACTTTGCCGGCCATTACGTATTTTATCATTGTACCTAGATTAAACAAAACAATAAGTAAGATCCACTAAAGTTTTACAGGGTAAACACTCCAACATAAGAAGGGGTGCCACTGTCCCCGACCCCACATAAACCCAATCGCATAATTCCCAATTATTGTGATAATAATATAAAGTTTAAGGAATTTGTTTATGGTGTTATTTTTCTATGACGATTAACATTAAAAATAATATTCTTTATCGTTTGTCTGTTCTTCGACATTCAGTGTTTTATTTTTTTCTCCTCAACATGCAATGAAACTGCAGTATGTATGCAATGTAACATCTTAATTGAACAAACGATCTCTCGTATCGATCTTGTACACCTTTTATTTTAAAGAAATATTTAATTACACATCTAGACATTACACTGACCAGGAAGTATAAAACTGAAAAAAGAAGACCCCCCCCCCCCCCACACACACACACGACATATTTATATATTAATGAAATACGCAAATCTTTAAAGGTATGGTCATAGAGTGGAAAATCCAAAAATAATTAATGATCATACACAAACTTACTTGAATAAAAGCACTGCAGTTGTTGATAGAAGAAACTATTTTAAGAAAAGATTCCCTTCGGAGCAATATGGTATGGATTATTTTTTGCCCCCAAAACATATGAATTTTGAGAATCAATTCATGCGTGAATCGTTTCTTAGATTTCTGTTGGTTGGTGTCCGTTTGCCATCGCTATGGCCAGAGATATGGTTGGTACCCGTTCTCACCTCGATAGTTGAGGTTCTTGAACAGTTTGCTGTTGTTTTCTCAGCAAGTACTTAGCTGTATTTAGCTGAAACGTTTACAGGTGACTTTTATTGTATCGTTCTTCATAATTTTGCCTATGAATCAGCATAACGATGACACAAAAACAATCTATGACCGAACCGTTAAAGTCTTGTTTTCGCTAAGAATGTAACTTAAGTGAAATCGTTTCCTGGATTGAGGTTTCATATAAAGCTTATTGTCTTAAACAATTCATTATTTGAATTCTGTCTCGTCCTAGGATCTCTGGTCTTCACCGTACCAAAGTGAAGACTGCAGTTTGCTGTTAATTCATCGCTCATTCTACACGAATCAACAGCTACAATGTTTCTGCTCATTCTTGTTGTGACTTCGATTTGTGGGTTGGGTGAGGCGACACTTTTCCAGACTCACCCAGTTGATACCCTCGCCTTGCCGGGAGAAAGTGTATATTTGACTTGTACACTTCAAAATGTGCAATGTGACGAACAAGGAACTTATCAATTGCGATGGCAACGAGGCGTGACCACCACACCAGAAAACAATAGTTTCATTTTTAACGGCACTTCAAAGTCTAGAGAATTCACAGGGATGGAGAGGTACATAGTCTATTCCACTGACTGCACGTGGACTTTAAACATACGGAATGTAGATCAAACCGATGGCGGCAGATATTACAGCTGCTATGTCAAGAAGGTGCAAACGTCTTCACAAAAAATGGATGAATACTCCCGAGTAGCGAGACTGACTGTAGTTGATCCGAGAGACTCTACTGTCATACCGTCTCAGATTGAGAGAAACGTGGGTCAAAATGCAACTTTTCGTTGCCAGACTAGTCGAATTACAACGTATGACTTACAATACAGTTGGTATATACAATTGAAAGGTGTTTTTTTTGTGGCCAAGAGTAGAGAAGAAAGACTGGATGGTTGATTTTAAAGACGACGAGAAGAACATGACATTGAAGTTATCTATGGGAATGAATGGTTGTAAGGTGATATGTGCAGTGAGTATTAAGCCATCTACGTCATCCAAATGGGCCAAAAACGTTGCTAGGATAATTGTTTTACAGAATGATGAATCTATCGAAACAGACTTGGCGACAATGGAACCAACACAACCACTCACAGATCCTCCTCTAATTAGCGACGCTGAACGAATAACGAGTGAGCTGTTAGATCGCCAGTCTACCCCACCTGCACCCCAAACCCCATTCCATCTACCAACCAAGAAGCAAGATCCCGACCCTGAGATTATCAACTCTTCTTATTCAGCTGAGGAAGTCGTGGAGATTACGTCAGATACGCTAAAACTAGACCGACGGTCAACGCCATCTACACCCCAGACCCAATCCCCTCTACCGACCAAGAAGCAATATCCCAATCCTGACAGGAGCAACCCTTCTTCAGGATCTACGGACTCTACTGTCATCTTAGTAGGAGGAGCTGTAGGAGCTGGTTTCTTAGCTCTCTTCATTGCAGTCTTTGTGTACTTTTTTGGCTTCCGAGAACGATCTCAAATCCAAAGACGTAAATCTCACACACTTCAAGATAATGAAGGAGAAAGTGATGCAGACGGGATATCAGAAACCCAACTGCATGATCAAGAAAATGACCGCACTAGCTCTGCAGGTCAGAGGTCAGTTGAGTTCCCGAGAGAAACAGTTACTGCAGTAGTGTCACCGGACTTACACCAGCAGGCAGAGGCAAAACATGATCAAGACGGTGTGGACAAACCTCAGTCCACTGAAACTGATGAATCAGTCAACGATGGGGAGAAACACAATGATAAACAGAATCACCCAGAGTCCATGTATGCTGTGGTGGATAAACGTAAGACATTTGGCGCCATTTCCACCGAAGAAGCATCTTGGAAAGTCTTTGGAGTTGGGAAGGGGGGACCGAAGCTGAATTTTGGAACAGACACAGCTCAGACCTTGAGCAGTTATTCCAAACATGAAGTTCTGTCAGAGCATCAAAAAACAACCGTCGCTGTGAAAGATTTGCCGGTAACAGTTCGCGTCGTTGACCGTCAACCGTCCGGTCAGAAACCCCCTCGCGTCATTCCGTACCATCTTTCCAAAAGCAGAGCAAGCACCAAATCCAAAGCCCAGGCCGGGCTAGAGCAGACGGCAGATCGTGGTGAGGACGTTTTCGTCAAGGATGACCCAAGACAGAGGAATGTGGAAGGTCTGATCTACGCTGACTTGGATCTATCGCAAGGATCGGCAAGAATCATCCACACGGAGGAGGAGACGGTTTATGCTGATATTGGATACAAGAAGGTGCTGTAAATCTTTCAGGTTAGGGGAAAAACCACGCCTCAAAAAGGAAATGTGTCTTTAAGCTCAAAATCAACTCTCGAATACTAACATATTATAATGCTTACTACTCTTTAAACGTTGTAATATTGGACTGTAAATGTTTTTTTCTGAATCAACATTATTTTAAAAGGGGCGCTTACAGCGTAGAAATAGAGAAGTTCAGAGTCAACCGCTTTTTTTCACAAACTACGCTCAATTCAGAACTTAATTCCAAAGTCTCATGTGCGGTTTCCGTTTTTCTCACATCAAGCATCACATTCGATACTCAGTTACCAGTTATTGACTTAGTGCTAGCTAATATCGACGCATTATCTTAAGCTGTTTTATTTAAGTCAAAATCCACCACTCCCTGCGGATTTCTTCACTTATAGGCCTAATGTTTGGATTTAGGAAAATTGTCACAATGCTTGACATTGAACGAAACCGATTCTGATGACAATAATTTTTTTTTAGAAAATAATGCTCTCTTTCACAGGAAGCGGAATTGAATTTAACCGGGTCTTCTCAAATGTCAATGAACTTGGATGACACAAAACCGCAACATTGTATAAACAGAAAAACGGGTTTTGAGGGCAAGGTTTTCCTTCAACAAACTCTATATGTTAAGAATGATTTTATGATGCAGAGGATGGATTCGAACCCACGACCTTCCACTTAATACGTGAACTTTCGTAAAACTGACGGGTCAGAATTGACCCAGATTTCGTGTCTTTAGGGCCTGAGCCATCTCTCGGTCAGTGTGACAGGGAATCATAGTCAAAATGACCCAGAAATGGGTTGATGGATTGAAAACGTTTATAATGTTCAAATTGCTTCAACCTATTATGACTATTTTCAAAACCTGTTTCCTGAAAACTTATTCAGTGCTTTTGTTTTCCATTGAAACAAGATACTCAATCGTATCCTATTCTCCAAAATTATCACATCCATTTTCGAAAAGCTTGTAGACATGACATTGCATTGGCTATATATAAATACATTTTGCCTACCATTGTCAATTCTCTTCCACCTCTATTAGGACGTGACTAAGTGAACTTGTCTAAAATGTTGTTCAAGAGGCATTGCAAGACATTTTATTTAGACAAAAAACAGGGATTTCCCTGGTGCTAATCTTAACTGTTTTTTCTAGCCCATATAAGGAGCTGGGCAATATGTACTCTCAGTTTTACATTGCTATTGTATGTTTCAAACCCCTGAAGGGTCTATATTTTATTTTATTTTGTCCAACTGAAATAAATTGCAAGTTCGTAATGTTGTTGTAATATACTTGATCAAAATTTGGCAGAAGTCTTGGGTACTCCACTACAAAAGTAGCTTCTTTTGGGTGTCGTGAAGTTTTTGACAAATGTAAGCCAAACGGGACACCCCTTTCTACTATTTTGTATGGACAAATACCATACTGGGACACTTCTACAACTGCGCAAAATTCATGTGGTTAATCTTTTACTTGTATCGATAAATAACTCCATTAAGCAAATATCTTACCAGTGGAATATTGCATACTATTTGGCCACAGACACAATTTTGTTCCGAGTTTGAGCAAAGGACAAAAACACATTATGTTCATAACTTCGTTCTTTATTAAGAAAATAATTAATTGCTAGTATTACTTTTAATTTTAATTTGAGTTATAAGATTTTTAAAAAGGTAGTTATAAGCAACATTACACAGGATAAACACAAATGGAAAAAGGAGGCCCATGAAGGAAGTACTTTTGATGGGCACAGCCTTTTATTACAACATGATAAATAACCCAATCATGACCACGTCTTGTAATAAACAATAGAGCCATTAACAAAGCAATGGTAGACAAAATTAAACAAAACTCTGCACAGCTCATCCAACATGGGGTGGCTACCCTACACGTAGTGACCACAACGCGATTAATCCGTTTTGCATTTCTTCATGTAGACGTCATGGATTTGTTCAGTTCACCTCCAATACAATTAAAGTAACAAATACCAATACATTATATATACCAAATACCTGACTCTGCTTTTTTGGTTACTCTAGATGTTTCATCACTTATTAAAACCCTGCGCTGCGCAGTAACACAATCAACACACATTAGAACAGTATACCAGTTTCCAACTGGCAGTGCGTAACTAAATGAACGCGGGGCACATACCCCTGCATAAATGGACTGTAAGCATTTCCAAATGCTGTCCGAGGGTCTACAGATTGTATATAACCATTTCAGGGGCGTCAGGGGCGGATAAAAAAAAAATACTATCAAAAGCGTGCCCACAAAATAACAGACATCGCTCCAACTCCCAATTGCTCCATTTCATCAACTTGAGTCAAACAACTGTTCAGGCAGGCAACTTCAAAGCACCGCCGGCTACCCCCCCCCCCCACACACACACACACACACACACACGAGATTATAAACAGCCCATTCATAGAAACCAAAGGCCTGGCTTCACTCTCCTCCATGCTTCAACTAGGGCAGCTTTGCAACAAAGTATCAATTACCCCACACCCAGACGCCAAGGCTTGTTTAGGTTTGTACACAGTCAATGGGAATTCCTGGTGGCTTGTAACTGATCCAGCAGGTGAATGAACTTACCCAGGCCACTCAAATTCTACAACTTGTTTCTCTAGCGTAATATGTACAAAGTCATGAAAAATGAGATTTCGAATGAATTCATAAGCAGAGTAATTAACAAAAACGCATAATTAGCCAGTTTTCAACTGGTAGTCTTTCGCAGCGCAGGGTTTTAATGTGACACTCATACATTGGGTCGGGACGCTATTCTGAGGTTCGGTAAATCTCTTTATTTCTTGTATTTCTTGTAACCTGTAAAATGAAGCCAGTGATGAAGCACACGTTAAAGCTGTCTTCACAGAGGAATTATATCTTAAACACTGTTTAATCAATGTTAACAAGCTACGATCATAAACGACTATAAACGAGAATCAATAAACTATCAAAACACTTCGTAAAGGAAAATAATTAAAGTGAATATGCGGTTTCCGCCAAAGCTTTCGGTGGGCCGCCGTCTTGGATTACTAATAAAACGGCAATATCTATAAAACGCAACCAAACTACAAGCATAAACATCAGATTCTAAATACATCAAATAGCTTAGGTAATAAACTTAAACGACTTTTGAATGATATTTATATGGTACAAAAGGGGGAAATTTACCTGTAAAATGAAGACAGTGAGGAAGCACAGAATGAAAATATGGAAGCGCCCGGAAACCTGACGTGGAGGGCGCTCGATTTAATTTAAATATCACATGAATTAATTAAAGGAATTAACTAGGACAATAATAAAACCGAAAGTTAATGGGGGCATCTTTCATACCTGTCACACTAACATACCCAATAATGAAGGCATGCATGCATGTGTCTCTGCTCCCAGGGGTAAGAAACAATCCCGCCCCTCAGTGATACACATTAAGGAACTCATCAGCCACATTCTCACTAATAACAACTTTTCATTTACTGACAGGCATTTTCTACAGATACAGGGTACTGCCATGGGTACAAAAATGGCGCCCTCATATGCCAACATTTTCATGTCTGACTTTGAGGAAAAACTGTTGTCCTCTGCCCCAAACCGCCCACTAGTTTGGTGGAGATTTATTGATGGTATTTTCTCTATCTGGTGTGGTAGTCAAGACAGCTTGGATGAGTGTATCGACCATATTAACTCATTCCATCCAACCATGAAGTTCACTACTAAATACTCTCTAACAAGTTTTAACTTTCTATATGTAACAATAAGTAAATCCCCTAGCGGCATTGCTACGGATGTATACAGCAAACCCACTGATACCCACCAGTACCTTCTCTCCAACAGTTGCCACCCTGTCACTGTAAGAAGGTAATTGCTTACAGTCAGGCCTTGCGCATAAGACGTATCTGCAGCTCCACAGATACCCTATACAAAGGCGCTCATCGGACCTCAGGAAACACCTTGTTTCTAGAGGTCACAGCGAACGCAGGGTCCAACTTGCCATCAACATAATATATACAGTTATTCAGGGGGATGGCCTTACCTTTCGATCCAATCTGGACCTTTGTCAGAACTAACACAAACATATCCATTTATAGCAAAAAGAGGAGCAAAGGATTAAGGGAGAGTATCCAGGAAGAAGCGGGAAAATATAGCCAATCAGAGTTTAAATTTACAAACAATGGGGTGGCTAAGAACCAATCAGTGTAAAGAAGTGAGGACAAAATGATGGTCAGTGTCAAAGCCTGGATCACTGGACCATAAAGGTGGTACCGCTTTGTAGGCATTACAATGCGCTGGAAGCATGAAATGGTAGGATTAGAGGGCATAAGAAAATGCAACTAACAATAGGAGGCAAGATAAAAGTAATTATAGAATACAATAATCAGTGTAAGAAGTTAACACTAGGCAAGAGGAACCTGCAGAGAGTGCGGGTTATTAAATCCTCCGCAAAGGGAATAGATTATTGACGGGTTGACTTTTAAAACTTCTTGAGAGAAAGAAGCGTAGAGATGGATCATTGGAGAAAACATGTAAATGGCTATAACTGTATTAACTTTACATCAGAGAAGTAAGCAAGAGAAAGAAGCGTAAAAATAGAACAGTGGAGTGAACATAGTTATTGTATTTATTTTATATCCAAAATGTAAGGAGGGTGATGGGAATTTATTTAACACCAGTGTTTACGTTGAGTCCAAAGGGTTGGACTGTCTTAAGTTGGTGAATCCAGTGTGATTCTCTGAGTTTGCGGTGTGTGTCGTCACCATTGCAAGCCTCAATCACGATGAGTTCAACATCTTGGACGCTGTGATTAAGGCTGTTGAAGTGGATGGAGACGGGGTACAGTTTTTCGGTCTTTATGGAAGAAACATGGTTCGCAAAGCGAGGACTGAGTTTGGTCTCTCCAGCATACTGTAGTCCACATCTTTTACAAGATATAACATAGACCACATTGGGTGTGCTACGTTGGGAGTCGGTCTTGATATTGTAAGAAGAGCCAGTGCTATGACTCTTCACTTTGAGTGCAGGTTTGATGTAGAGACAAATTCTACATTTAGAGCGGGTACACTTGTGACAACCCTGTATCTCTGTTGGGGATGGTGTTGGCCTGTATACCTGGGGAGTTTGGCCCTGACTAGAATGTCTCCCAGGTTTTTAGGGCGGCGGAATGCAACCGAGGGGTTCTCAGGGATTGCTGAGAGCAACCTCTTAGAGGAATGGAGAATATTCATTCTGCCCTTGAGGATTGAGGAGAGTTTGGGTAGTTTAGGGTGGTAGGTGATTACTAGGGTAACTCTATTCGTCGGGAATTTGTTTGGATCCCGTGTTGGCCAAAAGAGTATGGCATGGTATGCTGAGGGCCTTGATGAAGTTGGACCCTGCGTTCGCTGTGACCTCTAGAAACAAGGTGTTTCCTGAGGTCCGATGAGCGCCTTTTGTATAGGGTATCTGTGGAGCAGATACGTCTTATGCGCAAGGCCTGACTGTAAGCAACTGCCTTCTTACAGTGACTGGGGTGGCAAACTTTCCATTTTACATATGTATGTTTTATCTATATCCGTTGTATATGCTTAATGTTTGCCGGCTTTTAAAATAGAAATGGAATAGAACTAATGAGGATAATGTATATTGGATGGATTAAGGCCGTCTGTTGAATGTATGCTTGATATTTTTGAACTGATTCAGGACGGGGATGTTTACACATATCCATAGAAGAGGAACTAATGATGAAAAAAATACTTCCCGCGGTCATAATTATTGAAAAACATTTAGCATTAAAACACCAAAATAAAGGCATACTTTATGCTGACTTTAGAATGTAAAGTAGAAAAAGTTTGAACAAAATATGCCATGTAGCTAGTTATTGTTAACAAACAAACTTTGCTGGTCAGCATGAACCGACCGAAATGTATCAAATCGTGTTAACAAATGCTTTGATCAAATTCATAATTTCTGCAAACTTGTGTAGAGACACGGGAAGGAGGCCGGTCCTCTAATTAATAAAGGACGAGGATTCGCCAAAAAAACAATCAACTATAATAAATGCAATCAATGACGTCTAAAATGAAATAAACTCTCCTGTACTGGTTTAATTTCTCCAATACAATAGCACAAAATATGCAATACAATGCAAAAAGTCACAATATAATAATATACTACACAACTACACAATGGCAATGCACTGTCAAGAGAAGGTCACAAAAGGTCAGCACACACGATCTGGCTTCATACAGTACACGGACGCACGTGTGACGGTGCTGCCTGGCAAATACACACATGGTTTTAATACAATGATTCCGATCAAAATAGAGCCCTAAAAATCACAATAGTTCAGGTATAAATGAGGGTTTGCATACAAAATAATACTCACAGATATCTTTACACCTCTATTTCTCCCATATAAATAGCTTTTTGGAGCATGGCCAGAGCCATGCTCCCTATAAAAATAGAGAGAAATACCACTAAAATAAAATGTGCTCTTTTAAGAAACGAAGCTATAGAAAAGGAGAGCGAATGTCATGTGACATCCCCAAAAGTAAACTTTTTAGAAGTTCAACACTGAGGGCGCACTTGGGATCCCTACAGGTTCCCTACTTTATAACCACGCGACCCGAGTGGTCTAAACAAAACAAACACAAGTGCGACCTGAAATTATTCAGGAAAATACAATTTACCAAGATAACCCATAATCATCTTACAAATTGATACACAAGATCCATCCTGTAAAGATGGATTCTGAATCCTTTACACATCATAAAACACAAAGCAAAATAATATCCACTGATTGTTTACTAAAGAGTCTTAGTAAGACCAGGTTTTCTATGTGTATACCACACAAGCCAAACAATCTTAAACCCAATCTCAAATAACAAATTGATACAATGTAATACATTGAGGTCAATCAGAGGGTTGAACAGACATAATACACGGTAGGAACTTTCTTATCTCCACACACTATGACATAAATAAATGGTGATTCAAGACTATCAAAGTTCTACACAACACTTGGTATACAACAAGTAGTCTTAAAACCGCATGGACAAATCATAAAGTTTTTTTTTTATACATTAATCTACTTCAGGCAATCTATACTCTAACATGAACAATTGGATTTTAAAAGGCAGGCAAAACAGTACTTAAGGCAACAACAAGTGAGTAGGGAATTTAGCACAAAAACAATCCCTTCCTGAAAATGGTCCCATCAAAGACAGCGTGCATGGTGGAAGATGGTCAGACTTACATATCTCACTCCAAAAGGTAATACAAAAATATCCCATAAACCGGTGAGTACAAAACAGTAGTACAAAACTACAAAATTGCTGACACAAATATTATTCCACTTAGCAAAAACTTAAAGTAGGAACTTAAATTTTCGTCACAACAAATTCTTAGGGTACACATCTGGAGAGGCACTAAAATTGTGAAAAATAAGTACATAGTATGCCACAAATTACTCCTTGAGCCAATCTTTAAAGTATCTGCCTTAATATCAAAAACCATAATCATCCAAAAGTCAGTAAAATACATTATCATGTGAACATTTTGTCCCTAAAATACCGACATGGCAAAATCCACTATACCATTATGAAAAGCAAATCACAAACATGTGAATACAATTGAACTATTTTAGTTCAAAAACAATACAAGCACAGTGATCTTTAAACAAAGTTCTAATTCAGGTCATAAATTAGAGGAACTGGAGAACAAACTATTATGGCTCACATTATATAGCACTTGAAATATCAAACAATCACATTACATTCCTCTTTAAACTGTATAAGGCCCAAAAATGTCAAGCAAAACTGTCTCAAACACACTGAGAACACAGAGCTGGATACACTACCAACTTCAAAATCATCCTTTTACAGGAGTAAAATGCTGACTGAAAATCTGCCTATCAAACTAGAGGAGCAACGCCCATCACTTAAAGTATGAAGGGTCACAAAAATAGGAATTGGAAGTCAATGAAAATACACACATCTTGATAATTTGTCAGACAATACATGCTGAACACAACCCGTCACTATAAGTACGTAGGGAAAACTGAAACTCAAATTGAAGTGTACACAGAATGACTCCAAACCCATAAATATAGTGATTGATACATAACAAAAATAGCACTTAAATTTATCCAAGAACACTCTAAGATCACAATAGAATATGAACCTGTACCAGAAACTCAATTATCTGTTCTTCCACATGAAGATCCCAATTTCAAAATACAAGATTCAAATAACACCATTACCCCCATGGGCACATATAAATGCATGGTGAAAAAGCTTCACCTGTTAACACAAATTACAAAATAGGCCTAAACAACTCGTAGAGGAAGCTAAACGCATGTTCTCTCACCTAAAGTGTACAGACGGTCCTCTGTTATTTACACCTAAGCAAAGACAACAAAGTGTGCATGTTTTCTTCCAATATAATTCTAGAAAAACTTAAGTAATAGCATTTGGCCACTGGCCCCAGATAAAATATACTGTGGGCCTACCGATGGTCACCGTTACTGCCAACACAGGTACATGAAAATAAATTACAATCCCCAAATACAAGGGAGACTTCCCTACTTTTTCCTTAGCTTTGCCATCTGGCAAACAAAATGAGTGGCTACTATAAACACTGAGGCTCTGGGAAACTGCATGGTGGCTATCATTTAAAACATTCACTGTAGGAGAAACAAAAACTCCTCCTGCCACCTCTAAACTACAAACAATAGCAGCTCCAAAAACAACTGGCTCACAAACTAGTGACTCAGCCTCTACAAAAATAGTATCAACCACCTCAACTGAATGGGAAAATGTAATAGGGTCAGGTGACTGCAATTTATCACTGTCTACAACAGGCTTTTTGAAAAGCTTTAAAATGGCAGATGTATTATAATTTAGTATGGCTTGAATGCTATCCTCTGCACGTTTACATAATATATGGCTGACATAATAATCATCTTCATCTTCATCCAATACTGCATCCTTAATGGCACTGGCCAAATTTCTAGCTATCGCACTATTTGACTTCAAAATTGAATCTGGCAAAGACATGGTTGGAATAATACTAGCAATGTACACTAAAAATACAACTTGACAAAATTCAACTGAGGCCTAAATCAATGACCTACAAAACCAGTCTGCACATAAACAGACATTATAAGTACAAGTCCAAAATAGTCTAACCACAGTGTAGACCAAACGTACAATTGCTACTCAAAACTTTCCACCTGACATACAGTCTTAAAAAGACTTTAAATTTACATAATGCCAAGATAATTGAAATACACAAAGTCACAAGAAGTCATAAAATACACCACTCACACAGGTGCAAAAAGAAAGATGCAATTAGCTGAAAACTCAGTTACAATAATATGTGTGCATCAAGAAAACTATTTGGCTAAAAAAACCTTTATCCAAAGCACAGGCCTACAACTGGCTCTAAAATTATCTGTTCCTCAAAATATTGAATCTTTAAAAGACTCACAAAAGACACAACTGCCTTTAAACTACAAATACAACAGATCTAAAAAGCTTGGATATAAATTGTCAAATTACAAACAATTCTACAAATAGAATTTTTACAATGAAAGTTGCACAGCATAAAATGTAAACCAAAATGCATAAACATCCGTAGATGAAGACCTCACGTCGATGCAGGGGGCAAAAGTCAGATGGTGACCATCACATCCATAGATCGCGACAAAAATGTGAAATCGATAAAATAAATCATTTTTCCATTCCGATCCACTCGAAGAAAAATCTAAAATCCGGGTTTATATAAACCAGACCGACGTCATAAAATAGCCAAAAAGTTCTACTCCATGTTGAAGCGTAGAAAATCCAAAATGGCAAAAAGGCAAAAATAAAATGACAAAAATACAATGGCGAATGCTCAATCCTGTCTACGACGCCATTTGTAGAGACACGGGAAGGAGGCCGGTCCTCTAATTAATAAAGGACGAGGATTCGCCAAAAAAACAATCAACTATAATAAATGCAATCAATGACGTCTAAAATGAAATAAACTCTCCTGTACTGGTTTAATTTCTCCAATACAATAGCACAAAATATGCAATACAATGCAAAAAGTCACAATATAATAATATACTACACAACTACACAATGGCAATGCACTGTCAAGAGAAGGTCACAAAAGGTCAGCACACACGATCTGGCTTCATACAGTACACGGACGCACGTGTGACGGTGCTGCCTGGCAAATACACACATGGTTTTAATACAATGATTCCGATCAAAATAGAGCCCTAAAAATCACAATAGTTCAGGTATAAATGAGGGTTTGCATACAAAATAATACTCACAGATATCTTTACACCTCTATTTCTCCCATATAAATAGCTTTTTGGAGCATGGCCAGAGCCATGCTCCCTATAAAAATAGAGAGAAATACCACTAAAATAAAATGTGCTCTTTTAAGAAACGAAGCTATAGAAAAGGAGAGCGAATGTCATGTGACATCCCCAAAAGTAAACTTTTTAGAAGTTCAACACTGAGGGCGCACTTGGGATCCCTACACTTGTAAGTACAAATCACAACAAAAGATTGATTGGTTTGTTTCTGACAAATTAAACATTAATTGTAGTTTTACATTGTTGCGAACTTTGACTATTTGTCTTTGCTGCGCATTTATGGCTTCCTATTGTTTTCCAACCTTGGTTGACAAAAACTCGGGCTGTGGCGCTACATCAGACAAGTCTGTACTGACAAAATATGAATCTAACTACGTCCTTAACGAGAAACGAAGAGAAGACGATATTTGTTTTTACTCAGACTGGCATTATTTATGATACCTCAACGTATTGGACGGAAAAACATGTCTCAAAGATTGCTGTTTGTGAAGATTGAAGACACTTTCAAACAACCCTCACCAGAATTCAGAATCATCTTTAAACTGTCACTGAGGGGAATCTTTTATCAATCTAATTTGACGTAAACATTCAATATTTATTAATCGATCAGAACTTGCTTTGTGGCTGTTCTCTTTATTAATCACGAGTTTTTACATGATGACGTGCATTATGTGCGAAGAGCTAGTCTTGATGCAGGAGGGTGTGGACACCAGTAACACGGCACCAACGTTGAAAATAATTTCATTTAACTCTTCACTTGACTTAATTACATGTATCACACTTATCATGTCACATTGTACGATTCCCTTCAGTAAGGCAACAAGACGCAAGGTACATGTTTCTGTTATAATTATTGTTTAATTGTATCAATTATTGTTTAATTGTAAGAATTATTGCATTGCATTACCCAGGTGCCTTGTCTCGTGTAAGCCTCGGCTTTCTATCAGACACCTCCATACTTCTACTTCTTTAAAACTTTATACCCTATGTAAACATTGTATTTTGACTGATGTATGGGAAATAAACCAACAATAAACCATCAACCAGTCTCATCCTAGACCACTGGCGCTTGCGCAAATTCTTGTTCAGGATGAAGTGATGCTTGATGGGAGCGATTGCACTGCGATCGGGGAGATGTACACAATCATTATATGTACACACGATATTATAGTGTGGGCTCCATGGAAACATACATTGTAAAACCGAAGTTACAATAAGAATGTTGTGATCGATCCCTTGTTTTAGTGCAAAGCAAAGCATTTAATAATTATTTGCAATGTATTTACATAACAGACCTATGACATGATTATATGTTATAGTCAAATCTATCGTTACATGAAGAGGAAATGGGGTATTTAGGTCGTGGGAATGGTTAAATGCGCAAATACTTATAGCCCCTTTAATGATGATGTTTATACTAATTGTACTCTGGGTTATAACAGACGTGCAGGTCTTTGTGGTCCGAGTCTTGGCTTTGGTGCCCCTTCTAAGCTTTCCTATGGACCTAATTTGTTTTCGATGGACGTGCCTTTTGCAAAATTAATCTCGCTTTGTCCTCTTTAAGATGAAATTCCAGACATGGACGTGTTTGAAATGTGAAACCAATGAGGAACTAACACAGACAAATATATACCCAGGAAACACGTAAGAAATTAAAGCGGTTCAGCTTAGATTTGATCTTGCCATTTATTGAACATTGTTTACATGGAATGTAATTATAACCAATTCATTCCAATGTTTCTCATCAACCAATCAGACTTAACAATGATTTGTTGATTTCGAGAATAAATAATGGGAAGAGGAAATTTGAAATAAAATGTAAAAACTTGTATAAGAAGCAATCTTCAAAATTGTGTTTATATTATATAGTTTGTATGACATTCAATGTGTTTTCCCGGATTTGGTTTTTATTTGACAAAAAAGACTATGTATTCAGATTATTGATACAATTTGTAAATATTGATGACAAATCTAACGTAAGATTCGCATTCAGAGAGTCCGTGCAACCGAAGCGTGTTTACGGCGCACCAGCATGGGAGCTAGCGGAACGTAAACCTTGGGGCATATCCCGCACAGTCTGTGCCGTGTCTCGTGGGGCCAGAGAGACAAGCCCGGGCATGAACTCCCCAGCTTGCCGGACTAGCCGTGAGCTTGGGAGCTTGTCGGAGGGGTAGGGAGCCAGACCAACAATTACGTTTTTTAGGAGGGTTTCAGTCTGATACCATAGCTATTATCCCCTAACTCCTGCAACGTGTTGCCTGCGCTACACACGCGGGACGACGACGGGGAATATTTATCCCATACAGCTGGTCTACTTCTATGATAGCTGCACAATGTCCACCCCCTCCCCAATTGCTGCTTTTGCTGGCTTTCACTTTGGATTTATCGTTGTTTTTTTAACTTTTTACTTTTCGTTGGACCACCTTCTGGGTGTTTTTCCTTGCGATGTTTTTTGTACCGATCCTTGGATGTCGAAGAAACGTTCTCCATTGCAAGTACACATAATATAGTACGTTGTCGTACACAGAATACAGGTTTGGGTGCGTTTTCGCGGTCGTAACCAACAACTGTTTCAATGGCAAGTTCAACCGAAACAGTTATTGGTTACGACTTCGACTAGGACTGACCATAGAGCAAGGAACCGTCCCTTGGACTGACGTCCGTTCATGTCCGTTTTTTAATTTACACGTGAATTTGTGCTTGATTGATATGAAGTCTGGATCCTCATGCCTCGCCATTGTTATAATTGATACATAAACACGAGTACGAGTCTACTTACAACATTGCGCAACATTGTACGTAAACTTGACAGTTACAACGGCTGGAAAAGCGTATAAGCTGACCTTTGACCGCGTTTTTTTCTTCTTCTTCACATTTTTCGTTAATTACGTGATATTTGGATGATTTTTTTTTTACAACCATCTAAAAATTGTTGTCTGTCATTCCACATCACTATATTGAGTAAACAGTAAGCCGGTGTGTCCCTTTAACTTCACTACTGAGATGCTGGATAAGCTATTAAGCTTACTAAACCACCCCTTCTAGTTTTGATTTTCACTCTAACGTTTCATTCTCCATCCCATTCCATCCCATTTTTCAAGCTTTCTTTCCACGCCCACTTGTCACACCCCTTCCTACTCTTTAATCTCCATCTCACACACATTACTTACACTCAATGTTATAACCAACTATCACACATGTACCCAAATTCCTCTAACCCTTACACTACCCTAGAGACACCACCCCCAATTTACCAACCTACCCCACCTTTCCCCTACATTATACCCCATACCCCTTACTTACACCACTATTCACACATCCCTTCCCCAACCCTTTACCTTACACCCCTCCTTGCTCACCAACCCTTATTCCCCTCACGCCACCCCTATATTTAACCACTTCCAAGACCCCTCCCGCCACCCCTCCCACCACCCTTCCCACCACCCTTACACCACTTATAACACCAACGGCGGCGGCGGCGTTGAAGGTGACGGCGACGACGACGACGACGACAACAACTCTCTCATTTTACATCCATCATTTTAGCTCTACGTCGACGACCAATATTATCCAGAATCATCTACAAGCTGATGCTGATTGTTTTCAAAGCGCTCAATTGGCAAGCACCAACGTACATCATGGACATGAAGTTTTGAGCAGTTAGGTCTTGTCGAAAATCTCTCACAGCCCGTAATTAAAGGATTTTAAACACTTTTCTGGAAATTACTAAAACTATCTTTGAATTTCCAGCGACTTCTAAAACAATCTTCTATGAAAATCACTCATTCATGAATACGGCCTGGCGCCATCAACGATGGGGTCAACCGTCATACACAGAGAATGATTGACACTGGCTGTTTTGTTCAAGGGCGTTGTACTGCGATTTTCAATCATTTGGCAACTTTCTCGAACCTATTACAAAAAAGAGCTGCAGTATTGGCTGCTTACCAACCAAAAGAAACTTTGGTAGAAATTTCTCGAAGGTTAAAAAAAAGCCTTTGAAATAGACTCTGCTAGGGTCGAGACGTTAGGCCAATAACTATTCTTGGTATAAGTTTTGGGGTCAAAATGGACCTAAAATCTTGATATTTTAAGTTAGACAAATATTATGTAAATAAATTGAGTCAAAAGTGTATTTTTTGGGAGAGGGGGTATTAAATATAAATATTTACTTTTTTTTCGTTTAAAGGGTCTGTATACGTTTGGTAATGACTTTGAAAACTAATGGGAAAAAAACCTGACTCCGTAAGAAGTACAATCAGCTTTTGTAAGTATAGTGCAGTTTGAGAAACATTTCACTTCGAAATACTGTGGTTACGAAAAAAGTTATTGCTTTTTATCCCAAAAAACTTGCATCTAAGAAACGTTACTCCCATGCGTAGACAATATTTCCTCCGGATTTTCGGCGATATCTAAAAACTACAACCACCTTTATAAATGAGATTGCACAGGTTAGTTTTATTTTATATATAAATGTTTTAAAAACCAAAGGTATACTTTGCCTTTAGGGAGGGGAGAAAGGTTTAAAAACTGTAAAATAATGGCTGGCTATCTTGACTCAATATTTTACTTTATTAAGCTGAGTATCTTCCATTACTTGCGAGATTTGGTAAACGTGTGACTCGTAAGGATCTGCAGTTTGCTGTTATTTCATCGCTTACTCTATACGTATCAACAGCTACAATGTTTCTGCTCATTCTTGTTATGACGTCGATATTGGGGTCACATGGGATGTCATACTTCAAGAGTCACCCAGTTGACACCCTCGCCTTGACGGGACAAAATGTCACAAACGGGGATCATAAATATAGCTTGTATTGGAAACGCTCAAAAACGATGACGTTTCAATCGCAACCGTATATTTCAGATGGCATCACGGTGTATGAGCGAGGAGGTAAGAGATACACCGTCACATTAAGTGATTGTACGTGGACTGTACACATACAGAACGTCAGAGCAATCGATGAGGGATACAACGGATGCTATACCTACAAGGCTCAAACCTCGTCCCTAAACGATTTTGATGTAGAGAGACTGAGTGTTGTAGTTGATCCGATAGACACTACGGTCATACCGTCTCAGATTGTGGGGTTAAACGCGACTTATCATTGAAAACAAACTTAAAGACACATTGAAAAGGTTTTTAGCACTAGACAACTGTTTAGAAAACTGTTTAAATGGGTAACAGCTTATGGATTGTAGATTATAAGACAAAGTTAAGCCAAATTGGACACACCTTTCTACCATTTTGTCTGGACATTACATATAAATGGAAACAAAAACAAAACTAAAGGCACAATGTCTTCTATATGCTCAAAATTCAAGTGGGTAATTGTTTTTCGAAAAGTGATTAGTTAAACTCCGATAGACCAAGATCTTACCAATGGAGTCTTGCATACTATTTGGTTACAGATAAAACTTTTAGAGCTTGAGCAAAGGGCAAAAAACAAATTTTAATATTATTTTGTTATTTATTTAACTACAATAAAAGTGAGAAATGTGTTTGAATTTCTGTATGGATTACTCAATCAGCGTACACCGATTTGGAGAGAAACAAATTAAACTATAAATATAAAGTTACCCTTGCTTGTTTACACAAATTTGAGTTCAACTAATTTTCTTTAGTGAGGCTTTATTAGCACTGGTTTGCATCTAATTTGACTTCAAAATTCAATACTTATTCATTGATCCGAGCTTGATTTGTGACTGTTCTCTTTACTAATCTGTAGTTTGTACATGATAAAGTGTATCATGTACGAAGGGCTAGTCTTGATGCGGAGGGGCAACAAAAATGTGCCACCAAAGTTGAAATTAATTTCATTTGACTCTTCACCCAACCCGACCGGTCTCGTTCAAGACCACTGGTGCTTGTACAAATTCTTGTTCAGGATGTAGGGAAGCATAATGGGAACGACAGCGGTCGACTCCATGCACACGATCATTCTATGCACACATACGATATTGTAATGTTGGCTCCATAGATAATGTAAACAACCTTTTTAAACCAAAGTTATATGAATAATGTTGCGATCGAAACTTTTTTGTTTGTTTACAAAGCAAAGCGTTTAATAATGATTAGCAATGGATTTATATATAAGATCTATGGCATTATTATTCACAGTCGAATCTTTCGTAAACATGAAGAATGGTTCAATGCGCAATTACTGACAGCCCCTTTCATGATGTTGTTTTTACTTATTGTACTATGGGTTATAACGGACGTGCATACCAGGAATTACACGGAGGCCACGGGACGGCAGCCACAGTCTTTGTTGCCCATTGTCTTGGCCTTGGTGTCCCTTCTAAGGTTTCCTATGGACTTAACACATTTCCAATGGTAGTGCCCTTTGTAAAAAGAAATTGGCTTTGTCCTCTTAAAATATGAAAATACAGGCATGGACGTGTTGGAATGTGAAACTAATAAGGAACTAACACAGCAAAATGAGTACTCCGGAAACACGTCAGGAATTGCATTAGCTCATTAGTTTACTTATTATTTTAAGACCAGTAGTTCAGCTTAGATTTGATCTTGTTGTTGGTTTCGGAGTAATAATGTGGAAGAGGAAGTTTGAAAAATACATGTGTAACAAGCAATCTTCAAAATACTTATTTCTATTATAAAATCTGTATTTCAATATGTTTTCTCGAATTGGGTTTCATTCCAGTGTTTTGGTGAAGTTGGAGAATGACTTGAAGAATCTTTGAATCAGTTAGATTTGAATCTAATCGTTGATTGCCATAATTTAAGCACTTTTGTTTTGTTTAATTGTGTGACTTGAATTCATGTCAATTTGAAGATTGCAGTTTGCTGTTATTAATCGCTCATTCTGCACTTGTTAACAGCTACAATGTTTCTGCTCATTCTAGTTATGACTTTGATCTGTGGGTTGGGTGAGGCGACACATTTCCAGACTCACCCAGTTGACACCTTCGCCATACGTGCAGGAGATGCATCCTTCAGTTGTACACCAGTAAGTGCATTCTGTGGATGGTATCTGATTGTATACTGGCAGCGTGGTCCATCAATGACACCGACATGGGATAGAACCATTTTTAACGGCACCGAGATTTCTAGAACTTTTACCGGTAGAGAGAGGTTTACCGTGTCAGTTAGTGACTGTACATGGACGTTACGTATAAAGGACATTCAACCAGTAGATGAAAGATATTACAGTTGCTATATCAACGATGGGTATTCCAAAGTAGCAAGATTGACTATTGTTGATACGATAGACACTACTGTCTTACCGTCGCGGATTGATAAATACGCGGGTGAAAATGCCTTCTTCAGTTGCCACGCGCAACCACTTGACCAGCACGGTCTGGAATACACTTGGGATGTGAAAACACAGGGAAGCTCTGAATGGGAAGAATTGTTGGAGAATAATACTAGGATTACATTTCACAATAACAAGAATATCATGACAATGCTTAGGTTGGGATTAGAGATGAATGGTTCCAGGGTCCAATGTTCAGTACACTATGGATCATCGTCTTGGCCAAGGATAAGACACAATGGCTGTTTATTTGTGCATCCAACACCATCTGCACCCGCGACCCCATCCCCTCTACCGACCAAGAAGCAATATCCTGACCCTGACAGTAGCAACCCTTCTTCAGGATGCACAGACTCTACAGTCACCGTAGTAGGATGGTCTCTAGCTGCTGTCTTCATATGTCTTCTCAATTTATTACTGCTGTACATTATCGTGACCAAAAGACGATCCAAAGCCAATCCTAATTCGACCCGTGTAGTTCAGACAACTCAAGATGAAGATACAGAGGCGTATGAGGAAGTGGAAACCCAACTACACGGGCAAGCTGCTTCTACTGGCCTCAAAGAAACTGCACCATCCAGCTACCAAGAACTAATATTCAAGTAGTATTTGTTTTAGGAACTGGCCATTCCCATTGTTTACTCGTCCTTAAACGAACCACTGTAAAAATGACCGAGGTCAAAATTTTCAAGTTTAGCAACACAAAACCGTTGACATTTTGTCAGGGATCGTTTGCAGGTTGCTGTACAAGCTTGTTAAGAGTGCTGTGGCGGTGATCTTGAGGTTTATAAATTATATTGTTTAACAATATTTTAGATTCTGCAAACTTTGTTGGAAAATTACACTAACGCACTTGTTATTCGGTGAAATTACAGAAGAACACATGTAGTTTGTATTAGTTACACAGCGTACATTTTACTCTTATTTGAGAAGTATATTTTAAATAAATGCTTTATCCTTATGTAACTATTTCGTTTCATATCAAATCTGGATAAATTTCATCGCATAAACACCCATACACTCTTATTAATGTAAATCTTATGCTATGTTTAAAGCTTTGCATGATGTCGACAATAAGAAGTAACTAATATTGCTAGTGTAACGTAAGAAATATTGTGAGGGAATTACTTTAATGTCTTCCTCAACTTTCCTGGTTAACTAACTGTTCGGGTGAGCGTTTGACGGAGCAGAGGGCGAGTGTAGACGTCGATGAATAAAATGATGGTACACGATACAAACGTTTAGGTCAAACTTTAATTATAACTTATTCGACGGATTTAACCATTGCAAATACAACAAATCTAGCTGGTAGATGTGAGAGGCAAGTCTGGAGCAAGTCGGACTCAAGAATGAGAATCCGAATACGAACACTTTGGAAGGAGAATTTGGGAGATCTTATATAGGGTTTCTGGAGTTGGGGTATATCTAGATTTAGCAATGATGTCACAGAGAAAATACATAAGATCAGTGACATCATTTCCTAGAATAAGTTTGGATGAGGTAATGGTCAGCAGGGGAGTAATGGTCAGTGCCCTGGGGGACCTTGGGGTCATAGCCTAGAAATGTGTGTGGTGTGTTTTACAAGATAAAGGAGTGAGCTTTGAAGTGAAATGGACCACCTGTTGACAATTTTATGATTAGGGGAATGGTGAATTTAGCGCCAGGAAATAAGCCTTACTCTAGTAAATGTTTCGAAAGCCTGAATACCAGTACAGTAGACTGCTTGAAACGTCGAGACCAAACTGTCGGCTATTCCCAGAGTCAAACAAGATTACTCTAATGATTGTAACCGAAATTTGTACCAATAATACGTCTTATTTATTATTTCAATAGAAGAATCCATGACGCACGTGGGTATAAGACTGAGCTGGTAACTGTTGTTTATTCAAGAAAATTCCTTACAAGGATAATTAAAGTAAAAGTAGTATACAAGAATGATATAGAGCTAACTAAACGGCCGCAGACAGTGTCCATGTGTTTTTTTGTGATCAACTTAATACGTGTTTTACCAAACCCGACAGATGAAAATATTGAAAATCCATGCAAAAATTTCGGCATGTAAACGTAGTAACCAAATTAGCTGTTGCGTTTTTAGGTTTATAGGTTTCAGCAGTTTTATCGAATATGATTTCATTTCAGAGGGAACCAATACACAAAGTATAAACATCATAATTTATCAGTAAGCCTAAGCTTTTAGACTTAAACTAAACAGTTTTGTTTATGAAATTTCATAATACGATATGTTGCGGAAAAACAACCTGTAATTACAAAAGCAAAGAGCGTCTGGATTACAAACTTCCCAACACGGTTGGGTTCTGTACCTATATTTTAATACGTCTATTCAAAATCAAAACATACCGGAACTTTGTTGAATTGAATTATCACTTATTTGTATAATCATTTTAAATTAATTGCTTGTGCACAATGTTTAATAGGCTTCCATATCGTTTACGTGTCTCTGCTTAACTCTTGCTTTTGGAAGTTGTCTTTTTATTTCATCTCTTCTTATTTGTTTTATTTGTGTAGTGTACAAGTTTTACTGAACTCATATCGGCCATGTAGGTCACAGTGTTCTTTCGAATAAACCAAATCTAAGATGTAACAAATAATGGTTCATTCTTCACTATTGAGCAGTTTTGAAAAACATTTATTGGACAACCACGCTCATTAAACCACAATGAGAAAGTAAAACAAGGAAGTCAAGGTTCAGATAATAAAGGAAGAAAGTTAAATTTACATACATGTTATTACTTGTTGTTGAACAAAACACTGCGCAATTAGTTGACGGGCATTTCCTGTAACAGGCACGTAACTTTTAGGTTAGCAATTTAGCCCAGTCTTTCAATTGAGTTGAAAGATGTATCCAGTTGTCTTTAGTGTTCTTGTATTGTCTCATGGAAGTAAATCGTGTGATATGACGTCATCATCAGACACGGTGGCCAAGGTAGGAGAAAATACAACACTGAGGTGCACAACTGACTTAAGGAAATGCGAAAGTGGTGTTTGTGTCAACTAATGATGACAAAATAATTCCTCAATTCTTAATAATTGCCAAACATTGAAGTCTTAAGATAATAAAAACAGAAATTGGGCTATTTTTTACGGTTTGTAAACGAGGCAGAAAAACAGCGAAAATGGTTTTAAAAAGTCCTTTCTAATGTTGACAAATAAACTGCTCTGGTTGGCATGGGCGGCTGAATGTTAGCAAAACATTCAATCATGTTAGCAGATGTTTGGACCAATTAATAACTACAATTTCTGCCAACTTTCAACTATACATCACACCGGGTTGCATTGTTTCCAAGACGTTCAACGCTTTTTTGAATAGTTGTGCAACATTATAACTGTGGCTGTCTGTTTTGTTTTTGTTTTTGTTTTTCCTTCCCATAGTTTTCCAACCTCAAAGTATTTCAAGGTCTTCAACGGGAAACAAAGAAAACACGATGTTCGTTTTACTCAGACTGGTATTATTGATGTAACCTCAACGTTTTGGACTGAAAAACATGTCTCAATAATTGCTGTCTGTGAAGATTTAAGACACTATAAAAAAAATCTCACCAGAATTCAAAACCATCTTCAATCTGTCACTGAGGTGAATCTTTTACCAATCTAATTTGACGTAAACATTCAATACGTATTCATCGATCCTTACTTGCTTTGTGGCTGTTTTCTTTATTAATCAGTAGTTTGTACATGGTATGAGGTGCATCATGTACGAAGTGCTTGTCTTGGAACGGGGGGGGGGGGGGGCGGACACCAGTAACGTGTCAATCAACGTTGGACATAATTTCGTTTGACCCTTCACCCAACCCGACCGGTCTCATCCAAGACCACTGGCGCCTGTATAAATTTTTGTTCAGGGTGTAGAGTTGCATGATGGGAACGATTACAGTGCGGTTGGTTCGATGCACACGATCATTCTATCTACACACACACACAAGTGTGTAAACACCTCCAATCGGGGACCTCCTATTGTCCCTCTTTTGTTTGGACTCTAACTTTTTGGCAACAGCTCCCATTGGTTTTGTACACAATTTCTAACTGGGGACCTTTACCCAACCGGGGACCCTATTGTCCTCTTTTGTTATAGGTCCCCGGTTTGAATGTGAAAACAAACTCACACACACACACACACGATGTTATAATGTATAGGCTCCATGGATATATTTCAAAGTTATAAGAACAATGTTTCAGTCGATCCCTAGTTTTGACAAACAAAGCAAAGCGTGCAATGATTATTTGCAATGGTTTTTACCTGGCAAAGTTGAATCTTGCGTAAACATGGAGAGAAGACCGGTCAAGGAAATGGTTCAATGTGCAATTGTTGACAACCCAAATGATGTTGTTTACAATTATTGTATGTAGGCCCATTGAGATATAACTGACGTGCAGACATAACATTACACAGAGGCCACGGGGCGGAGGTCTTGACCTCTGTTGCCCCTGTTTTTGTCCTTGGTACCCAATCAAAAGTTTCTCATAGACTTTAAGATTTCCAAATGAGCGTGCCTTGAGTAAAATTAAACTGGCTTTGCCCTCTTTAATTTGCAATTCCAAGAAAGGACGTGTTTGAAATGTGAAACTAATAGGAACAAACACAGGCAAATATATACTTAGGAGACACGCAAGGAATTAAATTGGATTAGTTCATAAGTTAACTCTCTATTGTTTACATGCGAGAAGTAATTATAACACATTTTTGGTCAAATGGGTAAGTAAAACGTGCAAATTCAGTATTTTTTCCGTTAACCAATCGGCCTTGAAATGATTTATGGTTTCGGGGTAAAAATGAAAGAGGAAGTTGGAAGAAAGAAAATACTTGTAAAAAAAACAATCTTCAAAAGGCTTATAAAAAAAAAAAAAAAAAAAAAAAAAAAAAAAAAAAAAAAACCTGTGCTTCATTGACAACAGACTGAGGTTTTATTCGAGTGTCTTGACAACAATTAGATTTGCAATATAATCGTTAGGATGTGTTTTTTGACTTGATTTCAAATCAATGTGGAGACTGTTATAACGGACGTGCATACCAGGAATTACACGGAGGCCACGGGACGGCAGCCACGGTCTTTGTTGCCCATTGTCTTGGCCTTGGTGTCCCTTCTAAGGTTTCCTATGGACTTAACACATTTCCAATGGTAGTGCCCTTTGTAAAAATAAATTGGCTTTGTCCTCTTAAAATATGAAAATACAGGCATGGACGTGTTGGAATGTGAAACTAATAAGGAAATAACACAGCAAAATGAGTATACTCCGGAAACACGTCAGGAATTGCATTAGCTCATTAGTTTACTTATTATTTTAAGACCAGTAGTTCAGCTTAGATTTGATCTTGTTGTTGGTTTCGGAGTAATAATGTGGAAGAGGAAGTTTGAAAAATACATGTGTAACAAGCAATCTTCAAAATACTTATTTCTATTATAAAATCTGTATTTCAATATGTTTTCTCGAATTGGGTTTCATTCCAGTGTTTTGGTAAAGTTGGAGAATGACTTGAAGAATCTTTGAATCAGTTAGATTTGAATCTAATCGTTGATTGCCATAATTTAAGCACTTTTGTTTTGTTTAATTGTGTGACTTGAATTCATGTCAATTTGAAGATTGCAGTTTGCTGTTATTCCATCACTCATTCTACACGTATCAACAGCTACAATGTTTCTGCTCATTCTTGTTATGACTTCGATCTGTGGGTTGGGTGAGGCGAAACATTTTCAGACTCACCCAGTTGACACCCTCGCCTTGCCGGGAGGAAGTGTAACTTTCAGCTGTACACCAAACAATGCACTCTGTGGAGGAAATCCACTTATATACTGGCAACGTGGGCCCGACAAGAAAACGACCTGGGATAGAACCATCTTTAACGGCACCGAGGTTTCTAGAAACTTTGCCGGTAGAGAGAGGTATACCGTGTCAGTTAGCGACTGTACATGGACTTTACGTATAGAGGACAGTCAACCAGTAGATGCAAAATATTACAGTTGCTATATCAACGATGGGTATTCCAAAGTAGCAAGATTGACTATTGTTGATACGATAGACACTACTGTCTTACCGTCGCGGATTGATAGATACGCGGGTGAAAATGCCTACTTCAGTTGCCACACGCAATCACTCGACCAGTACGGTCTGGAATACACTTGGGATGTGAAAACACAGGGAAGCTCTGAATGGAAAGAATTGTTGGAAAATAATACTACGATTGAATTTCACAATAACAAGAATATCATGACAATGCTTAGGTTGGGAATAGAGATGAATGGCTCCATGGTCCAATGTTCAGTACACAATGGATCAACTTCATGGACAGGGAAAATACATAATGGCTGGTTATTTGTGCATCCAGGCGAGGAAGTCATAAGAACCACTGTGACGTCAGACCAAGTTCCAACTCGAGGTCCAGAAGTCTATACCGTCATCTTAGCAGGCTGGCCTGTAGCCGGTATTTTACTCATCCTCCTCATTGTAATCCTCATGTACTTTCTTGTCTACAGAGCACGATCTCAATCTAAGGTTAATGGTAGACGTACATCTCACACGCTTCAAGATGATGGAGGAGAAAGTGATGCAGACGGGATATCAGAAATCCAACTGCATGGAGTCACTCCGAGGTGTGATCAAGAAAATGACCTCACTAGCTCTGCAGGTCAGAGGTCAGTTGAATCCCTGAGGCACACAGCTACTGGGCAGGCAGATTCTACGTATGCTTTGGTGGATAAAAGTTGCGCCAAAAGTAAGACATTGGGCGCAACTTCCACTGGGGTAGCATCTTGGAAAGTCTCCAGAGGCGGAAAGGATGGGTCGAAGCTGAACCGTAAAAAAGACACAGCCCAGGCCGTGAGCAGTTATTCCAAACAATAAACTTCGTCTGCGCATCAGGAATCAACCGTCGCTGTGAAGGATTTGCCGGTATCAGGACGCGTTGTTGACCGTCAATCGTCCGGTCAGAAACCCCCTAGCATCATCCCGTACCATGTCTCTAAACAAGCAGAAACAAGCACCACGACCCGAACCCATGTGGCACCAGAGCATACAGGAGACAGCGTTGAGGACGGTAGTGTCTCTGATGAAAGTCTTCATTACGCTGACTTGGATCTATCGCGAGGCTCGGCAAGAATCATCAACCCGGAGTCAGCGACGACTTATGCTGACTTTGGAAGCTAGAAGACCGAGGGTAAGCTGAGGGAGGGGATTACATAAACCACGCAGGGGTTGATAATCACTCGTCCACATACAAACTATAGAGACAAGATCGAGGCAATAACTGAAACAAAGTTTTAACTAGAAAAAATTAAACTTTGGTTTTGTGAAGTTTTGTCTAAGACTTGAACAAATCATTTTCCAAGCTTGCGAATTAATGGTTGTGTTTTACAATTGATTATTTTTTTTAAACTGACTTGCTTTTCATGTCTATTTGTTTATAACCTTTGTGCGAATAATGTCATTGAGTAGGTTATATGTCAACTTAAAAAAAATCTAACACTGCTCGTAGTTTTGTTGTATACCACAGTACGCTTCAAATGCGAAAGAAAAACAAAAGAAAGAAAAAAGCCAACACAGAGTTTACAGAAAATTTTGCCATAACCTTTGTGCAAATAAAGTCATTGATTTTGTTATATTTCAATTTTAAAATAGATTACACTGCACCTATTCTGTTTGTATACCAAAACTGTTTAGTTCGCTTCAAAAAAAAAATAATAATAATGAAACAAATCAAAAATCTAAAGTAATATTAATAATTCTTGATGAACACAGAGTTTACACAAAGCTAAACTATTTTAATTGTATAAAATGTATCTGGAGTGTTTATTCAGAAGTTTACTTATAAGCGTAGACAGGCTGGGAAATACTGAAAAGGAAGTATGTATAATTATTCCAGTTAACACTCACAACAACAGGGTAACGAGATCAAATGTCATTATTTGGTTGTATATTGTTGTTGCACCAATAAGATTTGTATGCAGTCTTCATATTGAGATCTTACCAGGCTAATTGGCTGATCACTTATTGAAAGTAATTTAATTGTTTTGTTGGTATTATTGTAGTGCACGATAACACTATTACATGACATGAACAGCTGTTTGGCTCATTGACTATCCAAGTCTCACGAGTATTCGAACTCACTTGTTAAAAAAAAAACAGAAACCGAACTTTGTGAACTTGAACTGTTGAAGACTTGGACTGCTGTACACAAAGTTCGTATGGAAAAGACATTTAGGGACTCAGATAAAAATTCAAACAAAAATCATAAGTAACTTCTACTACAAAATATTTGTTCGCTTTCTTCCGGTCACAAGATACTTGTAGCATTTGGATATAAATATCGAAGGGATTTGTTTTGTTAGTCTCAAAAGTCAAAACATGTTTTTAGTTTTTTATTTAATTTAAGTTTGAACAAAAATACAAAATGACTGGAGTGGCAACTGAACGAATTAACACACCCGGCACCCAACCAACTACTCCCGTGGTTTTTTACTTGACAGCTGTTTTTAAGTTGAAAAACTCGATTAATACAAATGCAATGTACAAGCTTCCATCAACCATTTCTTGTTGTTTTATTAAAATTGTATGTAAAAACAATTTACAACAATATCAGGATTTATCAATGACTTGAATAATGTGATACGATTATCCATAAGAATGACCAAGGATTGGGCGGTGTTGCAAATCATTTTAAAAATGAATTATTATTCCAGATATCTGCTACAGTTACAAATACATGATCGAACACGTTGCATATGAATCCAAGAAGTGAATAATTAGTTGGTTTTTCCCTTACACCGATGTGTGTCAATCACTGTATACTCAGTACTTTCCCGAGTCCTGTGAAAGAAAAGTCACAAGGAAATTACTCGAGGTTAATAACCAAACCACATGTTTAATGACGTACTCGGATGATATTAATGTTGTGATAATTTGTTTTATGTTTCACATTGTTATATATGATTATGTTGTTTGTTTAAACTATTTGGTATAACCTAAATCATATTTATTAATTCACAGTTAATAATGATTTTAATAATTCAGAGTTAAATTGAAAGCAAGATAGAGTTTCATTATCACTCAAGTCATTTCAAATTGTATGTTTCGTTGTTGCTGCTATTGTTGTTGTTTTGGGGTGATTTTTTTTTGTTAATTGAAAACAATGAGATTAAATTGTTTGAAATGCTAATATTTAGGCTGTAGTGGTAATTCGTTACATTTCGGATGAATGTGTTGTTTCTTTAATTGTCGTCATTTTTATGTAAAATACAACTTTATGATTACAAGTTGCCATTTATTAGTTGTTATCCCGTGTGCTTACTTCATCGTTTCACACATGATCCGTGAGGTCTTAATTATTGCATTTAATGTAAAATCATTATTCCTATGAGGTCAAAGAAGTAAATACAACTTAAGTTAATTTTAGAAATGTGTAGAAAAACACTGGAGACTGTTTCCTGTTCCCTATTGCTTCAGTTCTATACACATGATATTGCATTGAGAACAAAAAAGTCATTATTATTAATAACCAAAGCTTAATTATAAGGTAAAGTGACGTCATCGAATACAATGAATAATTATTGTGATTAAAAATTTATAGATGATTTACTTTATTGTCTTAGTCTGCTATCATTCCATATTATATTTAGACGCATTTAATGTTTTATTTCTTATATTAATTTACACAGGAAAGTTATATCTATTCAGATCTAAAATATAAAATGCAAACAGGGGAGAAACAGATGAGTTTCAACTGCAATTGAAGTAGAATTAACACACCTGGGATGTAACATAAGATCCGGGAACTACTCAAAACCAAAGCAATCAATGTCACGTCACGTAAGGATCCCTGAGTTCATTTGGTAAACCCAATAGTAATTATTATAGTATTATTTTGAATTCGTTATCTTCAGTCTGACTTAAATACCCAAATAAATAAAATTGTCAATAAAATGTGATCTCGAAACATTGAAACCGACACAAATAACCACTGGAGTCACTGAAAATAATACATTAACAACATTTTAATAAAAAACAAAAACTAAATTATAGACAAACATGAAGCAGCAAAGTTTAATACCTAAAATTCTACAACCTTTTTAATTTAAAAATACGTTAAATAAAATTGTTTAAATGTTGTTTTTATCAAATAAATCCTGAAATGACAAATAACACTCAGTGTGTTTGCACTAAGACTCAGTTCTTGTCGTCATCCTTCCACCTTCAGTCGAATTGGCAGGCCACAACGCATCTTACTAGGGATCGGATATACATTATTAAAATGACCAACCACCCCCCTCAACCCCCATACCATATTATACCACTTTCATCCCTCCCAACCCCTCACACTACCCTTCCTTACACCCCTCCCATTACCTCCCCATCCCTTCTAACTATACCAGCTCCCTTTTACCACTTCAACATTCCTCCAAAAAACCACTCCCTTACCCCATCCCTACCACACCCCTCCATTACATAATATGCCATTTTACAACCCCCTCCCTTACACCCCTCCCCTTAAACC
The DNA here is from genome assembly GCA_023634235.1 of Pisaster brevispinus. Taxonomy (NCBI): domain Eukaryota; kingdom Metazoa; phylum Echinodermata; class Asteroidea; order Forcipulatida; family Asteriidae; genus Pisaster; species Pisaster brevispinus. Next base: position 796,328 of record JAMKCF010000007.1, read on the forward strand.
ACCTTCAAGATGATAGTGGAGAAAATATTGCAGACGGGATACCGCCTTCCCCTAACCCTTCCCTTTTATCACACCTATACAATCACAACCCTTCATTTTAATTTGATATTCCCTGCCACATCCCTTACAAGGTTTAAAACCATCTGTTTTACCCTCCAATATACCAAATAACACCCCTCCTTTTACCTACACACCAAACAAATATCAACGACTTTTGTCTTCCATTCATGCCGAGTGTATACAAGGTCTAGATCTTGTATAACTAGTAGTTCCACTCATTCTATGCATACTATCGTTTAGTGAAATCCTTTATACCACTGCAGTGTCTTTAACGTATCTTGTTTTACCGTAAGGTATGCGTAGAACAGACCCTAGGACTTCCTTCGAGATTAGATAAGATATTCAACTTACTAAAATACCCCTTTTAGTATTTATTTTTACTCTAACGTTTCATTCTCACCCCTTCCTTCTTTTCAAGCTTTCTATCCACGCCCACTTGTTAGACCCCCTTCCTACTCTGTATTCTCCATCTCACAAACATCACCTACACTTCATTTTATAACCAACTATCAAACATGTAACCCAACCACTCTTACCCTTACACTACCCTACAAAGACCACCCTGATTCACCTACCTATCCCACATTTCCCCTACATCATACCCCATACCCCTTTACTTCATCACTATCAACATACCCCTTCCCCACCCCCTTTTCATACACCCCTCCTTACTCACCAACCCTTATTCCCCTCCCTCCATCCCTACATTAAACCACTTCCAACACCCCTCCCGCCACCCCTACGCCACTTCTAACACCAACTGCGGCGGCGACGTTGAAGACGGCGGCAGTGACGACGACGACGGCGACAGCAACTCTCTCATTTATATCACCCATCATTTTGGCTTTACACGGCAACCAATATCATCCAGAATCATCCACAAGCTGATGTTGATTGTTTTCAAAGCACTCAATGGGCGAGCACCAACGTACATCATGGACATGAAGTCTTGAGTAGTTAGGTCTTGTCAAAAATCTCTCCCAGTCCGTAAATAAAGGGTTTTAAATACTTTCTGGAAAGTACTAAAACTATTTTTGAATTTCCATCGACTTCTAAAACAATCTTCTTCGAAAATCATTCATTCATGAATACGGATTAGCGCCATCAACGTTGGGGTCAACCGTCATACACAGAGAATGATTAACACTGGCTGTTTTGTTCAAGGCTTTGTACTGCGAATTTCTTGTCATCATTTGGCAACTTTCTCGAATCTATTAAAATAGCAATTACACAATGAGCTGTAGTATTGGCTGCTTACCAACCGAAAGAAACTCTGGTATAAATGCAAAGAATAGTTAATGGCCTGACGTTTCGACCCTAGCATAGTCTTTCTCGAAGGTTAAAGAAAGCTGTTGAGAAAGACTCTGCTAGGGTCGAGACGTTAGGCCACTAACTATTCTTCGTATAAGTTTTGGGGTCAAACTGGACGTAGGATCTTTATAATTTGAGTTAGACAAATATTATGTAAATAAATTGAGTCAAAACTGAAGTCTACTTTTTTGTAGAAGAGGTACTAAATAACAGGTTCATTTTTAACTGCATTTTTTCCTTTTTTGTTTTTTTTTAAATTTACAGCTTAAAATTTTCATTATAGTCCGTTAATTGCTATCGAAACAGGAATTTAAAGCAACACAATTTTCTTTTACCATTTTCTCCTCCAAATTGTGAAAAACATGCTTCAGATTTTACAAATCAATCTAATTTTTCTAGGCTAACAAATAAAACAATTATAAATTCCAGTTATTTCTTATCAATATATTGCACATTTTGTCAGGTGTGAGGTTCAAGGGATAAAACAATCTATCCCCTCCTCTTTTTCGCTTGATTTGAGCAGCAAAGGATAAAACAAATTTTCCCTTCCACTTTTCGGCTAAAGTTTAGGAACAAGGGAAAGAAAATTCTATTCAAGGGATAGACAATTCTATCCCTCCCCTTTTCGGCTGGATTTGAGCAACAAGGGATAGAAAATTCTATCCCCTCATCTTTTCGGCTAGAGTTGAGGAACAGGGGATAGAAAATTCTATCCCCAACTCCTTTCGGCTTGGTTTGAGGAACAAGGGATAGACAATTCTATCCCCTCCTCTTTTCGGCCAGAAGTGAGGAACAAGGGATAGAAAATTCTATCCCCTTACTAAAATTATTACCACTCGAACCACAAATAAACTCTTTCTTGGGGTCAGCTTTCCCAATAATGAAGTATACAATGTAAATAACAAATTTACGTACTCTTCTTTGATATTATGATGCAATAATAGTTTGGAGTACAATATGTTGCACATTTTTTTGCTAACGAAAAGGTATAAATAAAAAGACTGTTAAAAATATTTTTAAGAGTGCACCCGATTCTTACTTTGTTCCTTCAGCAATATTTTATGAAGAAAAACAGCATGATTTTAACATTTTGAAAGCAACTTCACGAAAAGTTGCTATATATTACAAAAAAAAGGGAAAAATGAAAAATTGTAGTTAAAAATGAACCTGTTAAATATCAATACTTATTTTTCTTCGTTTAAAGGGTCTGTATACATATGGTAATGACTCTGAAAACTATGGGGAAAAAAACTTACTCGTTAAGAAGTACATCAACTTTTCAAGGTTAATTTTTTTCCCCACAGTATCAACTTGTAAAAAGACATTAACACTCACTCAAGAGCGATCGGTGTAAAGAATACAACTTAACAGTATAGATATAAAGAAACAGATTAAATTAAACATGACACTGCAGAGGGATCCATCTAAGAAGCAGAGCTTGTAGGCAATGGTCCCTAAAGACATGCATTTGCACTGAGACGGATAATAACAATTAGGTGAACCAAAAGGTCTGTGGTCGAGTCGAGCCACTAAGGAAAAAAATAGTATAATATAGGTCTCAATGCACAAGCATGTACTTTTGTAAGTATAGTGGAGTTTAAGAAACATTTCACTTCGAAATACTGTGGCTACGAAACACAATATTATTTTTTATCCCCAAAAACTTGAATCTATGAAACATTACTCCCACATTGTGTATTCTTAATGGGGATTTGTTTTTCATGCGTAGACAATATTTCCTCCGGATCTTCGGCGATATCTAAAAACTACAACCACTTTTAGAAATGAGATTTGCAAAGGTTAGTTTTATTGTATATATCACTGTTTCAAAAACCAAAGGTATACTTTGCCTTTAAAAAGGAGGGGGAAAAGTAAAAAAAAATGTAAAGTAATGGCTGGCTTTCTTGACTCAATATTTTACTTTATTAAACTGAGTATCTTCCATTATTTGCAAGATTTGGTAAACGTGTGACTCGTAAGGATCTGCAGATTGCTGTTATTTCATCGCTTACTCTACACGTATCAACAGCTACAATGTTTCTTGTTATGACGTCGATATTAGGGTCACGTGGGATGTCATACTTCAAGAGTCACCCAGTTGACACCCTCGCCTTGACGGGACAAAATGTCACAAACGGGGATCATAAATATAGCTTGTATTGGAAACGCTCAAAAACGATGACGTTTCAATAGCAACCGTACATTTCAGCTGGCATCACGGTGTATGAGCAAAGAGGTAAGAGATACACAGTCACATTAAGTGATTGTACGTGGACTAAACACATACAGAACATCAGAGCAATCGATGAGGGATACAACGGATGCTATACCTACAAGGCTCAAACCTCGTCCCTAAACGATTTTGATGTAGAGAGACTGAGTGTTGTAGTTGATCCGATAGACACTACGGTCATACCGTCTCAGATTGAGAGTTACGTGCATCAAAATGCAATATGTCATTGTGGGGTTAAACGCGACTTATCATTGAAAACAAACCGCACATTGAAAAGGTTTTTAGCACTAGACAACTGTTTAGAAAACAGAAAATAGATTGTAGATTATAAGACAAAATGAAGCCAAATTGGACACACCTTTCTACCATTTTGTCTGGACAATACATATAAACGGAAACAAAAACAAAACTAAAGGCACAATTTATTCTATAAATGCTCAAAATTCAAGTGGGTAATTGTTTTTCGAAAAGTGATTAGTTAAACTCCGATAGACCAAGATCTTACCATTGGAATCTTGTATACTATTTGGTTACAGATACAACTTTTTTCCGAGCTTGAGCAAAGGGCAAAAAACAAATTTCAATAATATTTTGTTGTTTATTTAACTAAAAAAAAGTGAGAAATGTGTTTGAATTTCTGTATGGATTACTCAACCAGCGTACACCGATTTGGAGAGAAACAAACCCTAAAGTTACCCTTGCTTTTTTAAACAAATTTAGTGAGGCTTTATTAGCACTGGTATGCATTTCTAAAGTTGAACTGATTTCTCGACTGACTCGTCATAGGATCTCTGGTTTCCGGACTGTCCCAGACGAGGTTGAATCAATTACAAGGTGAATTATCCATTAACCAATAAAGACGAGTAAAAACAAAAACAATTTTTTTAATATTTATTTGAATTGAAAAATGCATTCCCTTCTCTCCTGAATCATCTGAAAGTGAGTGATTTTGTTTGTTTAAATGTGCGATAAAAAGAGAAGAAGTAGATGATTTCTTCTTGTGTTTCCTGCTATTTTCCCTTTTGCATCTGAATGTTTTATTTATATCCGTTGAATATGCTAAATGTTTGCGGCGACTAACATCAAATGAAATGAAATGGACAAATGTCAATACAAACATGTCAATCTGTTTTTGATCTTTTTGTTTAAATCATCAATCGAAACATGACAGAAATAGATCAGAACTAATGAGGATAATGGATATTTGATGGATTTGAGACCGTCTGTTAAATATATGCTTGATAATTTTGAACTGACTCGAGACGGGGATATTTACAAAAAACAGAACAGAACAGAACAGGAACTGTTGATTAAAAAACAACTTCCTGCGGTCATAATTTATGAAAAACATTTAATTATTTAAACACCCAAATAAAGGCATACATTATGTTGACTTTAGAACGTAAAATAGGAAGAAGATTGAAAAAAACTATGCTATGTAGCTTTCTATTGTAAACAAACAAACCTTGCTGGTCAGCATGGAAGACCGAAAGTTAGCGTACATTAAATCGTGTTAACAGAATGATGTAACAAATTCATATCATCTGCAAACTTTCAAATACAAATCGCTTCACAAGATTGGTTGCTTTGTTTCTGACAAATTCAACACTATTCTTATTATTGTGTAACATTGTTACAAACTGTGGCTATTTGTCTTTGCTATGCATTTACGGCTTCCTATTGTTTTCCAACCTTGGTTGACAAAAACTCGGACTGTGGCGCTACATCAGACAATTCTGTACTGTCAAAATATGAATCTAACTACGTCCTTAACGAGAAACGAAGAGAATACGATATTTGTTTTTGCTCCGACTGGCATTATTTATGATACCTCAACGTATTGGACTGAAAAACTTGTCTCAAAGATTGCTGTCTGTGAAGATTGAAGACACTATACAAAATAAGCCTCACCAGAATTCAGAATCATCTTCAATCTGTCACTGAGGTGAATCTTTTATAAATGTAATTTGACGTAAACATTCAATACTTATTCATCGATCATAACTTGCTTTGTGGCTGTTCTCTATATTAACTATAGCAGTTTTTACATGATGAGGTGCATGATGTGCAAGGGCTAGACTCGATGCGGGGGGGGGGTGGACACTTAGTAACGCGCCACCAACGTTGAACATAATTTATTTTGATTCTTCAATCGACCCAACCGGTCTCACCCAAAAACCTTGGTGCTTGCACAAATTCGTGTTCAGGATATAGTGATGCATGATGGGAATGATTGTACTGCGATCAACGCGATGCACGCATTCATTCTATACACACACACACGATATTATAATGTAGGCTCCATGGATAAAGACCTTGTAAACCAAAGTTACAAGACGAATGTTGCGATCGATCCCTGGTTTTAGTACAAAGCAAAGCATGTAATATTTATATGCAATGGATTTACATAATAGATATATGGCATTATTATTGATCATCGAATCTATCGTAAACATGAAGAGGAGACAGGTTTTTTTAGGTTGTGGGAATGGTTCAATGCGCAATGTAATACTGACAGCCCCTTTTTTGATGTTGTTTATACTTATTGTACTAGGGGTTATAACGGATGTGCAGGCCTGAAATTACACGGAGGCCACGAGACGGAGGCCATGGTCTTTGTTGCCCCTTGTCTTGGCATTGGTGCCCCTTCTAAGGTTTCCTATGGACTTAACACATTCCCAATGGAAGTGCCCTTTGTAAAATTAAACTATGATATTCCAGGCATGGACGTGTTGAAATGTGAAATTAATAAGGAACTAACACAGCAAAATGCGTACGCCGGAAACACGTAAGGAATTGGACTAGTTCATTTAGTTTATTCATTATTTTAAGACGGGTGGTTCAGATTTGATGTTGTTGTTTACTGAACTGTTCCTACATGCGATGTAAATTCAACAGATTTATGGTCAATCATTTATGGTTTTGAGGTAAAAAAAAGGGGGAAGAGGAAGTTTGAAAAACAAACAAACCCCAAAACAGTGTATATAAAGCAATCTTCAAAATGTTTATTTATTATAAAATATCTAGTTCAATACGTTTTCCCGGATCGGGTTTTATTTCAGTCTTTTTTGGTTAAGGTGGAGAATGACTTGAAGAATCTTTGAATGAAATAAATTAATCGATTTGAAATCGTTGCTTGGCGTAATTTTACGTTCTTTGGTTTGTTTAATTGTGTGACTTGAATTCATATCAATGTGAAGACTGCAGTTTGCTGTTATTTTATCGCTCATTCTACTCGTGTCAACAGCTAGAATGTTTCTGCTCATTCTTATAATGACTTTGATCTGTGGGTTGGGTGAGGCGACACTTTTCCAGACTCATCCAGTTGACACCCTTGCCATGTATGGAGAAAGTGTATCCTTCAGCTGTACACCAGTAAATGAATTCTGTGGAGGGCATGTGATTGTATACTGGCAGCGCAGTCCCTCAATGTCACCGATGCGGGATAGAACCATTTTTAACGGCACCGAAATTTATAGAAACTTTGCCGGTAAAGAGAGGTATACCGTGTCAGTTAGCAACTGTACATGGACTTTACGTATAGAGGACATTCACCCAGTAGATGAAAGATTTTACAGTTGCTATATCAACGATGGGTTTTCCGAAGTGGCAGGATTGGCTATTGTTCATCCGGTAGACACTACTGTCTTACCGTCGCGGATTGATAGATACGCGGGTGAAAATGCCTTCCTCAGTTGCCACACTCAACCACTCGACCAGCACGGTCTGGAATACACTTGGGATGTGAAAACACAGGGAAGCTCTGAATGGAAAGAATTGTTGGGGAATAATACTAGGATTGAGTTTCACAATGACAAGACTACCATGACGATGCTTAGGTTGGGAATAGAGATGAATGGTTCCAGGGTCCAATGTTCAGTACACAATGGATCATCGTCATGGACAGGGATAAGACACAATGGCTGGTTGTTTGTGCATCCAGGCGAAAAAATCATGGAAACCATGTCAGTCTACATAGACCGACAGTCCACCCCATCTGCTCCCCAGACCCCATCCCCTCTACCAACCAAGAAGCAAGATCCCAATTCTGACAGTAACGACCCTTCTTCAGGATCTATGGACTCTACAGTCACCTTAGTAGGATGGACTCTAGCTGCTGTCTTTATCTGTCTCTTCATCTCTTTACTGCTATACAATATCGTGACCAAAAGACGATCCAAAAGTAATTGTAAATCAACCCGTGTAGTTCAGACAGCTCAAGATGAAGATGGAAATGCGTATGAGGAAGTGGAAACCCAACTACACGGGGAAGCTGATCCTACTGGCCGTAAAAAAACCGCACCATCCAGCTACCAAGAACTGATTTTGAAGTAGTCTTGTTTTAAACGAATGGGCCATTTCTATCCTTATCCATCAAAAAACGAGCAAATTGTAAAAAATGACTGTTGAAATTCTGAAGTTAGCATCCCAAAATCATTTCCATTTTGTCAGGGATTGTTTGCAGGTCGCTATACCAGCTTATTGTAAGGTGCTTTAGCTGTGATTTTGATGGTACAAAATGTCTACTTATTTTTTTTTTTCGGATAATGCAAATTTCTCTGGAGAATGACACATTACTGTCTCAGCGCACAATGGATAATAGACAAGGATACGACAAAATGACTGTTTATTTGTGCATCCAGGCGAGGAAATCGTAAGCACCACTGCATAAATAGTGACGTCATACCCATTCCATCTCGAGGTCCAGAAGTCTCTACCGTCTTCTTAGCAGGCTGGCCTGTAGCCGGTATTTTACTCATTCTCCTGATTGTAATCCTCCTGTACTTTCTTGTCTTCAGAGGACGATCTCAATCCAAGACTATTTATAGACGTAAATCTCACACACTTCAAGATGATGGAAGAGAAAGTGATGCAGACGGGATATCAGAAACCCAACTGTATGAAGACACTCCTAGTGATCAAGAAATTGACCACACTAGCATTGCAGGTCAAAGGTCAGTTGAGTCCCGATAGAAACAGTTACTGTAGTAGTGGCATCGGACTTACACCAGCGGGAAGGCCACGCCCCTTAGGCAGTCCTAGACTAGTTTGATTTAGTTACAAGGTGAATTATACATACTAATTCACAGACTGACTTTCAACAGGTTTATTTTTAACTTCCTTTTCCCTCTTTTTTCCAAATATACAGCTTAAAATCGTCACTATAGAACATAAAAGTTCCTATCGAAACAGGATGTTAAAACAGTACAATTGTCTGTAAAAATGTTCTCCTCAAAATTGTGAAAAAAACATGCTCAAGATTGTACGAATCAATCTAATTGTTATAGGCTAGCAATTTAAACATATTTATTTGTTTGCAATATATTTCACATTTAGTCATGTTTGAAGTTCAAGGGATAAAACAAAAAAAATATTCCCTCCTCCTTTTCGCTTGGTTTGAGCAGCAAAGGATCCACTTTTTGTAACCATTCCACTTGTTCGGTTGGTTTTAAGGAACAAGGAGTACAAAATTAAATCCCTCTTCTTTCGACTGGGTTTGAGAACCAAGGAATAAGACATGTTATCCCCTACTCTTTACGGCCAGGTTTGAGCAGCAAGAGACACACAAATCTACCCCACCTCTTTTAGGCTGGTTTTGAGGAAAAAGGGATACACAAAACTATCCCCTTTCGTAAGTTATTACCACTCGAAACACACATAAACTATTGTTTTTTCAGCTTTGCCAGTATTGACGTTAACATTGTAAATAAAAAAGGTGCGTGTAATTTTGTTGTATTATTTTTTTTGTGAAAAAAGGTATAAATCAAAAACATGTGTACAAGTGCACCCAATTCTTAATTTGTACCTCCAGCAATTTGTTTAGGAAGAACAACAGCATGTTTTCACATTTTGAAAATATCTTCAAGAAAAGTTGCCATATATTATTTACAAAAAGTTAAACATTTTAATAGGAAGTTAAAAATAAACGTGTTTTTCATGCACGATAATAGCATTATTCACTAATTCGCACCTCAACCGTGAATAAAATATTTTCTATCGCGCCAACTTGCTCCCCCCGCCCCAACCTGCAATAAAGAACATGTTAATGCAATGACCATGGGTAACATCGTTCTTCGGCGACGAGCCACGGGTGGCATGTTCACCCTCTCAAGCAACAAAGAGCGGGAATTGTAACAGTGTAGGTTTTATAACAACTCACAGTTAATTCAACAATGAAAGGCATACTGTTGGTGTTCTTTCACCCATTGATTTATTATATCACCACATTGATTGATGAGGTAGACTAAGACATAGATAACAATAGTTAATGATTTTATTCATTTTTTCTTGTTTTACATACTTCTAAGTTCAAGTGCCATCTCTTTTCCGAGACGCATTGTCTGGGACAATATAACAACAGATAACATACAGTCAAAATACAAAATTACTGCAACAGTGTAACTTTAGGCAGTCAAAGGCACGATTTATAGACCTAGGCTAAGTGATACACTTAGTTGGGTTTTTACGGATTCATTTACATACCCATCTTTTGAATGGTCTGAAAGCCATCTACCATGCTTTTTAAACAGCCTGTCTGGAACCCCTAGGGAAGCAGCAGCTGTGGCTCCACCTGATCTTAGACTGTGTAGACCAAACTTTGTTGGGTCAACCCCAACCTCTTTAAGTGCATTCTTGAAAATCTCCCTACACCTGGAATAAGATAACTGGCCATTCCTTAACCTGTAAGCTTGAATGGATTGTGCATAAACAACAGGTCTAATTAGAAACTTTTCACTGAACTCAGTAATTTGAGCCATGGTTATGTATTTTAGTAACATAGTTACAGGGCATAAATGTGAACCAATCTTTGCAATGTACACCCACGATCCTATTTTAAGCTGATCGGTCTTACTCTTAGTGAGAAAAATTCTGATGAATGACGGATGAATATCTAGATCGCACTCCCTGATGTTTATGAGTTCGTCATTTCGAAGAAAACCAGCGAAGGATAGTAAACACATTGTGCAGAGACGAATGTTCATTAAGTTATTGGACGATCCAAACTTGGCTACAATTTTGCCCAGTATTTCTGTAGTTATCGGTTCCTTCTTACATACAGGTTTAGCAGCGATTCGCTTTAGACCTTCTAAGGTTAAACGTAAAAAAAAAATTATCGCACGGATTTACTGCAACGGTTGGATCACAATCGTGGTGCCATTTAATACTATAAAAAATACCTTCAATTCTAGAGAACGGGGCTTTATTCGTAAATTGTTCCATAAAGAACCTCGCTATATCTTCCGTATTAGATGGAAGAGCAGAAACTTTATTTTCCGTGCACCAAGCTTGCCAAGCGGCGAAGCATCTCTCGTATTTAAGTACTGTATTGGATGCTCTCGATGCTTTCAACACCCCTTGTAGTAATTGCTTGTAGCTGTTTTTTCTGTATAATATGAACAAATCAAATATAAACTTATTAAACTTTATGGACAACAACTTCATGTCCACTACCTGAAAAATTAACCAGCCGTCTTGTTCAACACTTCTTTTCGGAAACCGTGTCAAGCGACTACCAAGAGAGCTACCAAACGGAATTATTACTCTCGTTGCCATGCGGCATTGTTAACCTCATCAAGCCCTTTGGCGATTACGGTTGTGATGTCACAGTTTGTTAACCTTGAAGCATCAGGCACAATACTGCACTTTTCATCTTGGAACAACCGAAGATAGCTTCTGGATTTTTCCCATGAATGAAAATGTTGTCAGATTCACCAAATCGCAACACTTGAGAGATAAGCCCTTTAAAAAGACTAGAATTTGAAAATAGCAGGGGCCAGAAAACTGCAGAGGGCCATTCGGGAAGCACTAATGTGCCTCTAGCTTTGCACACTTGGATGTGATTCAAAACAACAGGAATTAAGTGAATTGGTGGCACTAACCAATTATTGTCTCCACTCCAGTCGACACTAAAGGCATCCACATGGCTGGAATTGGGACTCCAGTATCTTGAGTTAAAAATGGGTAATTTTGTGTTGTACTCGTTAGCAAATCTATCCACTGAATGTGGACCCCACATACTATCTATAAATTGAAAAAATTCCTTAGACACACCCCAATCATCTAAGTCTTCCTGTCTCCTTAAACAGTCTGCCTCTGTGTTAGCTAACCGTGGAATCCATTCCACTTTCAATTCTATTCTGCTGTTGTTGCAGAGTAAGTTGAGATCCAGACTCAATTCTTGTAATTCTAAGACCATACTTCCTTTAGTTATTATTGCTACAACTCCTTTGTTATCGGTATGCAACTTTACCTTTTTGCCTCTAAGTACTGGAGCAAACGCTCTAAGTGCTAGGGATGCCCCTTTCAACTCACGCCAAGTGGAACTTTTGCCTCTCTCTTCTGGAGCCCAATTCTGTTGGAATTCAATTTTCTCGGGAGAGTCGATGACCCATGCACCGCATCCTGAATTACTTGCGTCAGTGTAGACAATAACCTTGGGAACAGAATACTGAAATAATAAACGTTTATTCAATATTGATAATTGTGCTTTCCAAAAAAATAATTCATCTATCGCTTTACTATCTCTCTGAAGAGAGAATTCATAATCCCAATGTTTTCTGTTAACAATCTCCATGTGCAAGTATCTTGACTTGAGCTGTGCTATACTCCCTACGACACATGAAAATGATACTATTTTTCCCGTGATAGACGCCAGCCTCCTGGCAGTAACCTTGGGCAGTTTTTGTATCAAGTTCTGAATTGATAACATCGTATCTGAAACTCTTTGATCTAGAGCTCGGATGGACCCTTCTTTGGAATTCCATGTCAGCCCCAACCAATCTAATTGTTGCGTGGGTGACCATTCTGATTTCTTCTTATTAGGTACTAGCCCAGCAGCAAGTAAGTCGGCCTTTACCGCCTTAGCAGTAACTTCACACTGATGTCGAGTATGTTCTCTACCCCATCCATCATCTAGATACACAACAATATACATACCTCTACTTCTCCAAGAGGCCACCAAGGGTCTTAAAATCTTAGTAAATATATAAGGAGCTGAAGTTAATCCAAATGGCAAAACATTAAACGTAAAGTATCTTGTTACACCCTCAATATTCCAAGCAAAACCTAAAAACTTGGTGTGTTCTGAAAAAATATCAATGTGATGATAACCAGAACGGAGGTCGAAGGAAAACATAAAATCTCCCTGTTTGAAGTATTTTAGGGCTACATTCCAGTCTTCAAACTTGATCTTGTCCTTCCATACAAACTGATTAACACATCTGAGATCTAGAATTAACCTTTTCTTTCCGGAACTTTGCACGGATACAGTTAGTGGGTTTACAACGTAGGGTGGAGAACCGGACTCTGAAATGAGATCCTTAGATTTTAGATCTGTTATTGCCTCCAACACAAATTCTGAATGTGCCAATGCAGAACGATTATTCTTTGAATACATTTTAGGGGGTGTCTTCAGGAATGGAATCTTATACCCTGTTCGAATTATATCCAACACCTCTTGATATGCATTAATGTTCTCCCAAAATTTTAGCGAGGCTTTCATACGTCCCCTGACAACGGGTTATGCGGAGCCTTGTTCATAATCAAAGTAATTATCTGCATAAAATGTTTCGTACCCTGTCCCTCCGTCTTGGTAAAGCGTCTCGCTGCTTCTCGAAACTTTTTTGGTACCTTCACCGCTGAACTGTGTTGACGGTTGACGACTGTACTCCGGTGCATGCTTGTCTCCAATGGCCTGTCTTTCCGCATCTAAAACAGATATCTGTGGGTTTTGGGCTTGATCCGTAGCTTGTACCCGTGTATGAGAATCGAGATGATGGTCTATACTGCCCACTATAGCGGCGAAAAAGACTATCAGGATTAGCGGGTGACTCAGATGACTGTCGTCTGTTCTGCTGGTACGGCTTCTGGCGTTGAAAGACCTTTGCCTTTTTTCGTTTCGCCATTGCCCGGGACTGGGCAGAGCGAATTCTCTTCTCATCTTCGGAGTCATCAGCTAATTCGTCACTTATATACTCATCCACTGCGGCCCAACCTAAAATGAAATCAAATGTTAACGTCGTTCCAAAACCAAAATTACCTGGCCTCAACAACCGTGAATTTGGACATGCTTCATGATATACAGGCCACACCTATCTTAACAAGGCAAGGAACTTCAGGAATGTTCGCACAATAGAATAAGGCCTATTGATATAGTTCTTTTGTTGTGCGCAACACAATGAAACAATAGCTGAGATATGCACGAAAACGCCCTTTTTTTTTTTTTTTTTTTTTTTTTTTTGCATTTTAAGGGCAAGCAAATTAGTATTCTACTATTTCAGTGTTTTAAGATTTCACTTATCATATCGACCTTTAGTGTATTAAAAGTAATACAAACCCGCTTCAGACTTGTCTGCAAGGCGTATCAGCTTGTTTCTTTTGCGTAGATCTTTAACTGCCTCTGATAGTTTCTCCTCTGCCGTTGCCGGTGAGCCCTCCTTCAGTAATTTTTTCGATGTTTCGAGATTTTGAGCAATTTTTTCGTTGAACTCAAACTGTGTTCGGTTGCCTTTAAACCGAAATTGGACTTCGTTTGCACGTTTGAGCGACTGTACCTCTAGCAAGGCCTCCCCATTCTCGTGCTTGCGCTCTGCGATAACCTTATCAAACCTTTGTTGGAAGCCTTGTAAGGCATCTGTTACTCCGGCCTTGACTATGGCTGAAACATCCCTGGCTGTGAGGGATAAGGGGGGCTGATTGGGTTGACAAAATTGCCTTCCTGGGAGATGAGCCCCGGTGTCGGAATCTGACATTATGTTTGTGACCCGAGAGTAATAAATGATACGTCTGTCGTAGCTGTGCTGAAAACGATCAATGATAGGCACACCCTTACCGTGTGCACTCAACCTGTTACTCTTGCGTAATATGCAAAACCTGTCACGCTTCTTGGCTAGCGGTAGAAAATGTAATTATTGTATCCTCACCCTAATCAATTAACTGAGCGATTTTGTTTGTTTGAAATTATTAAATAAAGATGAGAAGAAGTAACCAACAATTAAATATTTAAGTAAACGACTTTCAAAGTCGACGATTAACCACATTGATCAGAAATAGGGAAATCAGCAACAGACAAAGTAAAACCAATGAGTCATTTAATTGCAGGAACAATAATTCGAAAACTGTAGTTCAAAGCAATTTAACAAAAGAAGAAACACAAATGAGATTCAAATGAAGTTCAAATTAAGACTCAATGAGGTCACAGCTTTGACCACGTCTTGTAAGAAACAATAGAGCCGTTAACAAAGCACCGTAACGGAAATTAAACAAAAGCATTGCACAGCTCAGCAAACATGGGTTGACTTCTTTACACTTCAGTGACCACAACGCAATAAAATACATAATCCGTTTTGCATTTACTCCTTGACACTATTTAATCTCGAGAGATTTGTTGTATTAGTCACCAATATCATTTTGAAAAATTGTTGTTTAGTTGTATTTTATTTGTTTTTGAACAAAGAAGAACAAATGACTGGAGCGGGAATTGAACTAACGACCTCCGGATTAATGTACACGGCATCCAACCAACTGCCCTTGTGGTATATCACTTGATTTTTGTTATTATTTAAGGTAAAGGATTCACCACTATATTTAGGAGTTATCAATGAATTTAATAATACTTTACATTTATTCAGAAAAAAAATAATTAAGGATTGGACGGTTTTGCAAATCATTTTACATATGCATGACTGGACACGTTGCATATGAATCCAAGAAGTTAATATTTGGTTTTTCCCTTACACCGATGAGTGTCAATCACTGTATACTCAGAACTTTCCAGAGTCCTGTGAAAGAAAAGTCACAAGGAAATTACTCGAATGGAAGTTCCATTAACATTAAAATTGATAACCAAACCACATTTTTAATGACGTAATCGACTGAAAATGATGTTGTGATTACTTGTTTATGTTTTACATTATTATATAGGATTTTTGGGTTTGTTTTAAGTATTTGGTATAATCTAACTCGTATTTATGAATAATTCAAAAAATTGCAGTGAGTTTACTTGAAAGCAAGATAGAGTTTTGTCTTCACTCAAGCCATTTCAAACTCTGTTTCGTTGTTGTTGCTGCTTTTGTTGTTGTTTTTGGTGTTATTTTGTTAATAATAATAATAATAAAGACATTTGTAAAGCGCCTAATGCATAAGCCTCTAAGCGCATAAAGAGTGAAAGAAACAATTACAAATAAGCAGATTACAAATAAGCAGCTTTAAACAAATGTGTTTTTAACAGAGACTTAAAACAGTGTAAAGAACTAGCCTGGCGAATATGCACAGGAAGACCATTCCAAAGAAATGGTGCGGCGTAAGAAAATGATCTGTGGCCATAAAAAATAGAAGAAGCTCTTGTAGATGAAAGCAATGACTGTTGAGATGAACGTAAAGTCCGAGTAGGGGAATAATGGTGAACAAGTTCAGATAAATAAGCAGGAGATTGACATGTTTGAGCTTTGAAAGTTAACAAAAGAATGTTATAAATTGTACGAAACTTAACTGGGAGCCAATGCAATTTCATTAGTACTGGTGTAATATGGTGAGAACGAGGCAAGCAAGAAACGAGGCGAGCGGCAATGTTTTGTACACGTTGAATTTTAGCAAGATCTTTATCAGGGAGTCCATACAGAAGAGAATTGCCGGAATCAAGTCTAGTTGTGACGAAAGCGTGAACAAGACGAAGAGTAGTAGCTTCATCCAGGTAGCGGCGAATCTGTGCTATTTTTCTGATAGCCATGAGAGCTGCTTTGCAAACATTATCAACATGTCTACTCATGCACAATGAAGAATCCATAATTACACCGAGGTTGCGGGCAAATTCAGATGGTTTAATAACAGACTGGGCAATATGTAAGTTTGGCGGAGAAACCTTTTTTGTGAAACGAGATCTTAAAAATAAGATCTCAGTTTTGGAGTCATTCAGAGCGAGTTTGTTGGACAGAGCCCAAGATTTGACATCTTGAATGCATAGTTCAACTTTAGCAATGGCAGAAGCTCGATCAGCAGGGTCAAAAGTAACATAAAGCTGGGTATCGTCAGCATAAGCAACACTAGAAATGCCATGGGCAGCAATGAGGTCTTGTAAGGGTGCACTGAACAATGTAAATTCAAGAGGCCCAGCTACAGAACCTTGAGGAACACCACACAAGAGATGATGACGATCGGATCTAGCATTATTGATGAGAACATGGTGGGTTCTGTTGTTAAGATAAGAAGAGAACCAGTTAAGGGCAGTTCCTGTAATTCCATAGCGAGAAGATAA
Source organism: Pisaster brevispinus (assembly GCA_023634235.1). Taxonomy (NCBI): domain Eukaryota; kingdom Metazoa; phylum Echinodermata; class Asteroidea; order Forcipulatida; family Asteriidae; genus Pisaster; species Pisaster brevispinus. The sequence goes on from JAMKCF010000007.1 coordinate 813,184, forward strand.
ACGTTGAAGGAGATGCTCATGGTCAATAGTGTCAAATGCAGCTGAAAAATCTAACAGCACAAGGATCGCTTCCTTATGATTGTCCAGTGCACGCAAGATATCATCCTGCACACGAATGAGAGCAGTCTCAGTACTGTGGAAAGGACGATAAGCAGACTGCATCTTAGCATAAAGGTTATTTTCACAGAGATAGTCTTGAAGTTGACTCACAACTGCACGTTCAATCAATTTAGAGATGAATCGCAAGTTAGAGATAGGACGATAATTTGACATACACTCCGGGTCCAAATGTTGCTTTTTCAGAAGTGGCAGGATGCAAGCCTCCTTAAGATGATCAGGGAAATGGCCAAAAGACAAAGACCTATTAATAATCTTTGTGAAGACTGGCAGCAGTTCAGAACAACACTCCTTAAATACAGATAATGGCAGAGGGTCCAACTTGCAGGAGGTAACTGTACAAGATTTGATCATCTTCATCACTTCGTCAGAAGTGACTTCACGAAAAGTGGCGAACGAAGAGTTACAATGATCATGAATATCAACGGAGATGGGTGATGGATGTATATTCTCAAATCTACCATACAATTTCTTAATTTTATCCTCAAAGAAAGTGGCGAAATTATTGGCCAGATCAATAGGATTGTCAAAACTTGGGAGCTTTTTCATACACTTGGGAGAAGACAGCTTGTCAATAACACGGAACAGATTTTGTTGGTTGCACTCCGATATTTTACAACGATGATAGTTAGATTTAGCATTGATAACAAGGTCTCTGTATATGATACACTGTTCTTTGTATGACTCATTATGCACAGCAAGGCCTGATTTTAACCATTTTCGCTCACGGCGACGTTTCTCCTGCTTGGCTGCACGTAGAGTATCACTATACCATGGAGCATGAGGGCGTAGTATGACAGATCTTACAACTTCAGGAGCATGATGATCAAGAATAACCTTAAGAACAGAATCATACTGCATAACAAGTTCATCTAAATTCGTGGCAGGGTCCGTCATCAAAGAAGAGTTACGAATATCAGATTTAAAAGAAGCCATATCAAGTGAACGAAGTTTGCGAGTAAGTAATTTCTTGGTTGATGCTGGTGGGCGAGCAACATTAATTAGACACTTCACAGCAGCATGGTCTGAAGGAAGATCATGATGAGTTGAAACCGAAGAAATTAAATCATCAGTGATATTAGAAATCAATAAATCCAGTGTATGTCCAGCGGTATGAGTAGATGAAGTAACATGTTGTTGAAGGTTGGAAGTATCTAACAAGTCACGGAAAATAATAGTTTCACGATTGTCAGGAACATCCATATGAAAATTAAAGTCACCTGACAAGAGAAAACTGCAGGGGTTAGCGATGAGTGATTCAATTAGGCATCCAAACTCTTCAAGAAACATCGGAAATGTGAGATTATTTTTTCTTGTTAGGTGGAGGTCGATAGATGATGAGAAGACGAAAAGATGACGACATTGGTGATAAAGTGAGCTCCATGTGTTCAAAAGCTCTATATTCTTGACTTTGATGAATTTTTATATCAATACCAGTTCTCACAATGATACCAACACCACCTGCCCTTGAGTGTAGACGTGGAGAGTGGTGGAAAACATAGTTAGGTAAAGTGTTACTGATGTCGGCAAGAGTACGATTATCCCGATCTCCTCCAGTTAACCATGTCTCTGTGATGGCAAGTATATCTAACTGATGACTGATTACAAAATCACAGAGTGCAGTAGATGTATCTTTGGATTTAACAGAGTGAGCATTCCATAGAGCAAAGCGAAGATTCCTATTAGACTGTACAGTTAAATGATGAGAGTCAATGGAGGTATTCAATAAGGAATTGGGTGACTGTTTCATTCGTCGACGCCCACCCTTTTTCCCTCTATGTGTACGACGATTGCATCTTGAGTTATTACTTTGAGTGACATTTAATCCAAGATGCTTAATATGATCCAGAACAGAAGGGTCCAGGGTATAATTCAAATCAATAGAACTGGAAGCCAAGTTCAAATGTAAGAGTTCATCACGATCATAGGTAAAGGGAGAAAAACGAGAACTGGAAGACCTAGGGTTGTCATTGTTACAAGAAATAGGTCCTGGATTAGGATTGATGTCACCAGATGTTAGAAGTTGGAGCTGAAAGGTAGAACTTGAGTTGCAATAGTAAGGAATGCGAAGACTCATATATTTATGATGTCGAGGATGTTGTTTTCCATACTGTTCATTTGTTCCAATATACATGTAGTTCCAACAAGTGCTCGCAGTAGGCCCAAGTAATGAGTTGTCCAGTAAGGAGTCATCACAAGGTGTGAGACCAAACAGGAAGATGATCAACAGAAGGATGAATGGTTTCATTGTTCCAGTAGCAAGGTGCCAAAACTAGCACAGTACAATAAACAGGCACACTAGAAGATTATCCCGAATTACCAAGGACAGGTTCAATAAACAGTGGTGATTGAAGAATCCATACAAGTAGATGGCAAAACATGGTTGAAGTCCAAATACAGAAGAAAACTCAGCGAAACATTTCCATTAAAAACGCAAATGTAGAATCAAAAACACAGCACAAAAAGAGTCCAGTAGAATCCTGGTACAAAGCCCTATCCACAGATATAAAATTGAACACAATAGGAGCTCAAGTGACAAAAATAATTGCAGAAGAGAGAGAGAGAGAACACTTGGGTGGTCGCTTGTAAGGCGCACCAACCCCATGCAAAATGGAACACGGAGACTAATTGAAATGCTGACATTTAGATTGTAGGGAAATTCTTTACATTTCAGATGAATTAGGTGTTTCTTATAATACAACTTTAAGACTAAAAATTTTCGCAACAGTTATTAGTTTCTATCCTGTGTGTTTAATTACTTCGTCATTTGTACACATGGTCAACGAGTTTTCAAATATTGCATCTAATGTTAAACTTCAATGTTAATTCCAATGATAGTTAAGGAAGTAAAGACTATTTTAAATAATTTTGAAATGTCGTAGAATAACACTGAAGACTGTTTCCTGGATTATTGCTTTAGTTCTGTACACATGATATTGCATTTAGAACAGAAACCAAACCTTAATTATTAAGTCAAATGACGTACTTGGATACATTGACTAATATTGTGATTAAAACAGTATATATGCTTTACGTTGTTGTCTTTATTTCCTTAGTGTGCTATCATTCCTTAATGTCAGATGGTTTAATCAGTATTTGGCTTCAAAGCTGTGCATCGAATTTTTATTGGACATGTTTATTAACAAAGGAACGATTTTCTTAATAAAAAAAAAACAAATAGGAGGAGATACAGGATTGTCAAGCCTCAGGAATTGCCCCAAAGCAAAAAGCTTGTCTGGATGCGTTAAAAACTGTACTTTAAGTAGAAACAACGCGCAGGATGTCACATTAGATCCAGAAAGGAGTGGAAAACCAAAATGTCACGTGACGTACTCGGCTACGATCAGTGCTGTGACATCGATTAGAATGATTTAATTCACAATATTGGTTGGTTGATTAATCATTTGTGATGTTTTGGTACTTTTTACTTGTAGATCTGTCTGTTTTAGTGGGAACTACCCAATAAAATATACAGTAAATAACAGTCTTACAAGTTACTCGTGAATTCATTTGATATAATTTGCGCCATGAATATGCAATGTTATCGCATAAAAGACCAACTTCTTTATTCGGTAAAGACCCCAAGTCAGCTCAGCCTTGATGCCTTTTTGAAGCTCAACCTTATTTCTTTAAACAAGCCTTGGCGGCGACACATGAGTAGGGCATAAGTCAAAAAGGCTAGCTGCCTCTTTCCCAGGCTGCAGGGCTAACTTTTATACACATTGCTTGTGTGGATCTTGAACCAATTCGTTTGGAATGTGGATCAAGCAAAAGTGCAGTTTACTTCACGCAAAGGCGGGAAGATTCATATTCGGTAAAGCATGTACCATATTTTGCTAAACTGGTCATTGACCAGTGTCTGTTTGTAATAAAAACAGTTTGAGCTGTGCCAAAAAGTCAATCAATTGATTTTGTTTATCTTATTGGGGTCGTCTGAGTATAATTTTTGTCGTATTCTTTTGGATTCATTCTTTTCAGTCTGACTCCAATAACTAAACAAAATAATACTATTGTCATTAAAATGGGATCACGAAACTTTCAAACCGACACAAATAACCTCGTTTGGACATTTGAGTCGCCAAATTAAACAAAACAGACATATAAAGAATCAGATGACGAAAACAACAAAAAACAAAATACACAAAAAGTAAGCTGCTTAATTAAAACTAAATTTTAACAACGTAACATAAAACACCAAAAAACAAACAAACATTATGTCGAATTTTATAAATATTGTTTATGAACAAACGGATCCTGAAATGACAAATACTCAGTGTGTTTGAACTAAGACTCAGTTCTTGCCTCCATCCTTCCGCATTCAGTCAATTTTGCCGGCCATTACGCGTTTCATTATTGTACATAGATTAAACAAAACAATGAGTAAGAGCCACAACAGTTTTACAGGGTTAAAAAATAATAATAATAAAGAACAAAAAAAACACTAAATAAATAAAAGTAAATACCTGGGCACCAAGACAAAAATAAACGATTGTCATGGTGATGGTAGAGCTAACATTGAGAAAGTCTCATCATTTAGTTGGATCGGCCGTTTGAAAATAGTCCAACATAAGAAGGAGATGCCATCGTGCCCCCCCCCCCCCCCGACATACCCAATCGCACAATTCCCAAATATTGTGATATTAATAGAAATTTTAAGATATTTGTTTGTTATTTTATGACGATTAATATTATAAATAATATTCTTTATTGTTTGTCTGTTCTGAAATGTGTTTTATTTCCAGCCAGAAAATATTTTTTTCAACATTCAGTGTTGTATTTTCTCTCCTCAGCACGCAATGAAACTGCAGTTTTTATGCAATGTAACATCTTAATTGAACCAAAGATCTCTCATATCGATCTTTGCACGCCTTTTATTTTAAAGAATGATTTAATTACACATCTAGACATTACAGTGACAAGGAAGGAAGTATAAATCTGAAAAAAGAAGACCACCCCCCCCCCCACACACACACACGACAGACTAATCTATTAAGGAAACACACACATCTTTAAAGGTAGGGTCATAGAGTGGACAATTCACAAAGAATTAATGATCATAAAAAAACTTACTCAATGATAAGCACTGCAGCTGTTGATAGTATAAACTATTTTGAGAAAATATTCCCTTCGAAGCAATATGGTATGGACACATTTTTGCCCAAAACATTTGAATCTGAGAATCAATTTAAGCATGAATCGTTTCTCAGATTTCTGTTGAATTGTGTCCGTTCGCCAATTCTTATAGCCAGAGATGCGGTTGGTACCCCACTCTCACCTCGCTAGTTGAGGTTCTTGTAAAAATAACATGACAGCTTGGTGTTGTTTTCACAGCATGTTGTCACTGTATTCAGCTGAAACTTTCACAGGTGACTTTTATTGTATCGTTCTTCATAATTTTGCCTATTAATCAGCATAAAGATGGTACAAAAACAATCTATGACCGAACCTTTAAAGTCTTGTTTTCGCCAAGAATGTAACTTAATTGAAATCGTTTCCTGGATTGAGGTTTCATACAAAGCTAATTGTCTTCAACAATTCATTATTTGAATTGGAGTTCTCAATTGACTCGTCTTATGATCTCTGGTCTTCACCATATCAATGTGAAGACTGCAGTTTGCTGTTTTTTCATCGCCCGTTCTATACACGTATCAACAGCTACAATGTTTCTGCTCATTCTTGTTATGACTTCGATCTGTGGGTTGGGTGAGGCGACACTATTCCAGACTCACCCAGTTGACACCCTCGCCTTGCTGGGAGGAAATGTATCCTTCAGCTGCACTCTACAACAAATACTATGTAGAGCAAATGGAGCAACTTATGAGTTACGCTGGCAACGAGGAGTGACCGCCGCATCAGAAAACAATAGTTTCATTTTTAACGGCAATTCAACGTATAGAAATTTCACAGGGATGGAGAGGTACACCGTCTATTCTGTTGCCTGCACGTGGACTTTATACATATGGAATGTGGATCAAACCGATGGCGGCAGATATTACAGCTGCTATGTCAGCAAGGTGCAAACGTCTTCACAAAGAACGGATGAATACTCCCGAGTAGCGAGACTGACTGTAGTCGATATGATAAACACTACTGTCATACCGTCTCAGATTGAGAGATGCGTGCGTCAAAATGCAACATTTCGTTGCCAGACTAGTCGATTTACAACGTATGACTTACGATACAGTTGGCAAATACAAATAAAAGACGCATCTTGGTCAAGCGTAGAGAAGAAAGACTGGATGGTTGAATTTAAAGAAGATGGGAAGAACATGACATTGAGGTTAGATATGGGGATGAATGGTTCTAAGCTAAGATGTGGAGTGAATATTAAGGGATCTACGTCAATCAGATGGACCAGAAGCGTTGGTGGGATAGTTGTTTCACCGAATGAGGGAACCATCGAGGGTACAACAGTCTTGGTGACAATGGAACCAACACAATCACCCACAGATCCTTCTTTAATTAGAGACACTAAACGCATAACGACTGAGCTGTCAGATCGCCAATGTATCCCATCTGCACCCCATACCTCATCCCCTCTAACGACCAAGAAGCAAGATCCCGATCCTTCCAGTAGCAACCCTTCGTCAGGATCTACGGACTCTACAGTCACCTTAGTAGGATGGTCTTTAGCTGCTGTCTTCATATGTTACTTCATTTTATCACTGCTTTACATTATCGTGACCAAAATACGGTCCAAAGCCAAGCATAATTCAACCCCTGTAGTTCGGACAACTCAAGGTGAAGATGCAGATGCGTATGAGGAAGTGGAAACCCAACTACACGGGCAAGCTGCTTCTACTGGCCCTAAAGAAAATGCACCATCCAGCTACCAAGAACTTATATTAAAGTAGTGTTTTGTTTTTGAATTGGCCTTCCCGGCCGTTTACTCGTCCTAAAACGAACACACTGTGAAAATGACTGTGGTCAAATTCTCAAGTAAGCAACTCTAAACCATTGACGTTTTGTCAGGGGTCGTTTGTAGGTCGCTGTACAAGCTTATTAATAGTGTTGTAGCGGTAATCTAGAGGTTTATAATTGTTGTTTAAATATAATTTAGATAATGCAAACTTTGCTGGTAGATGAAACTGGCTCACTTGATATAATCGGTAAAATTACAGAAGAACACATGCACATTTCAGTTATTACCCAGCGCATATGTTACACTTATTTGATAAGTATATTTAAAAAAAAAACGCTCTTTCTTCATTGTTTTTCTTCCGATTTACAACAAATGTGGGTTCATTTAATCGCTTAAACACCCACTTAAATACGTAATGTTGCAGCAAATATAGTGTTATGTTTAAAACTTTGCATGATGTTGATAAGAAAGAGAGGCTTATACTGTCAGTAAATCTTGCGAGAGCCTGAAGACAAGCAAAGTACACTGCTTGAAACGTCGAGACTAAACCGTCGGCAGTTCTCAGAGTCAAAAAGGATTCACTCTATGGTTGTAACCGAATTATTTCATACTGCTAACAACTTGATCTTATGTTTCAATAGAAGAATCAATGACGCACTTGGGTATAAGATTGACCTGGTAACCATTCAAACAAATTCCTTACAAGGATAATTAAAAGTAGAGGTACTATAATGGTATAGAACTGACAAAACAGCCGCATGTTTTTCTGATCAACTGATTAAGTGTTTTAACAAACCGGTCAGTAAAAATGTTAAAAACTCTTGCAATTGTGTTTAGCTTTTCAGGTTTTCAGCAGTTTTATCGAATATGACTTCATTTCAGAGGGAAACGTTTCACATAAAATTGGTTTTCTTATATAAACTTTATAATCAGTAAGCTTTGAGACTTATATTAATCAGTTTTGTTTATGCAATTTCATATTACGAGATCTGTTACGGAAAAAAAAACCCTCAAATATAAAAGCAAAGAGCGCTTAGATTACAATTTTCCCAAACGCGGTTGGATTATGTAACTATTTAAAATGTACATTGAAGAATAAACCATAAAAGGACCTTTGTTGAATTGAATTGGCACCCATTTGTATAATTTAAATTAATTTATTCTGCACAATGTTTAAAAACGGGCGTCCATATCGTTTACGTGTCTCTGCTTTACTCTTGCTTTTGGAAGTGTTCTTCTTATTTCATCTATTATTATTTATTTTACTCATGTAATATACAAGGTTTACCGAACGCATTTTGGTCTTGTGGGTCAAAATATTATTTCGAATGAACTAAAACTAAGATTTAACAAATACGCTTATTGGACTACCACGTTCAAAAACCACTTTGAGAATTTAAAACAAGGAAGGATAGTCATTATACAAATAATGACATACATTTAAGTTATGTTTTGTTGAATGGTTGGTAAACGAGGAAGAAAAACAGCGAAAATGGTTTTATAAAGTCCTTTGTATTGTTGATAAACAAACCACTAGTTGGCATGGACGACCGAATGTTAACAAAACATTCAATCATGTTATCAGATGTTGAGACCAAACTCAACAATTTTGCCAACTTTCACTTAATAAGTACATTACACCAGGTTGCTTTGTTTTCAAGACGTTCAAAGCTTTATTGGTTAGCTGTGTTACAGTATTACAAACTGTTTTTGGCTTCCCATTGGTTGGCAAAACACTCGGGCAGTGACGTTACCATAGAAAAGAACTTTTCAAACCAACAACAACATCCTTGTTTGGTTTTTGAATTCACTGAAATTCATAAATTAAAAATAATCTGATAAAGAAAAATAATCGCAATCAAACAGCGCACATGATTTAGCTAGAAACCGCCACAATTCCTTAATAAACAAAATAATAAAAAAAACAATACAAAAAAACCTTAAATTGGAGTCAGCTGTTTAAAACAACCCTACGACCCTTTTTTCACTCCATTCCGCCTGGATTGTTTTTCGATTCTGAAAGTGAGTGGATAATTGGGGGTTTAGGGGAAGAAGAGCTGGTCATTGTAACTATGTGTAAAATTCCTGATCATATTGGTCACCGTCTTGATTACGTTTATAATAGGTTAGCTTTGGAAAACCGTACTCCTGTCCTTTAACACATTGTTGTAAATCCTGCCGATTCCTCTGATGATCTAATTAAACTTTGTTGCTTTTAATAAGCAAGTCTATTATTTAGATCATCAGATGAATCGGCAGGATTTACAACAATGTGTTTAAGCAACAAAGTTTAATTAGATCATCTGATATTTAAAAATATATCCGATCTCTTAAAAATAAAACAGCTGATGTTGTGTCTTTTGCTATGAATGGCAAGGTTTATTTTGTTTGCTCTTACAGAGACTTGGTTTACATATGTGGATGTTGCCCACAATGTTGAAGCAACTCCTTGTTTTTTCGAGATCATTTGCAGGTCAAGGAAATTGCTGGAGTTGAAGTAGATATATTAGAGTTTTTAGAATGGTCTGAGGGGATCAATTGGTTTAAATTATGTCTTGTAATCATTACAGGCCACCATACTCAGTTAGCAACCCTTTTACAGTTAATCGGGGTTAGCTTTGGAAAACCGTACTCCTGTCCTTTAACACATTGTTGTAAATCCTGCCGCTTCCTCTGATGATCTAATTAAACTTTGTTGCTTTTAATAAGCAAGTCTATTATTTAGATCATCAGATGAATCGGCAGGATTTACAACAATGTGTTTAAGCAACAAAGTTTAATTAGATCATCTGATATTTAAAAATATATCCGATCTCTTAAAAATAAAACAGCTGATGTTGTGTCTTTTGCTATGAATGGCAAGGTTTATTTTGTTTGCTCTTACAGAGACTTGGTTTACATATGTGGATGTTGCCCACAATGTTGAAGCAACTCCTTGTTTTTTCGAGATCATTTGCAGGTCAAGGAAATTGCTGGAGTTGAAGTAGATATATTAGAGTTTTTAGAATGGTCTGAGGGGATCAATTGGTTTAAATTATGTCTTGTAATCATTACAGGCCACCATACTCAGTTAGCAACCCTTTTACAGTTAATCGGGGTTAGCTTTGGAAAACCGTACTCCTGTCCTTTAACACATTGTTGTAAATCCTGCCGCTTCCTCTGATGATCTAATTAAACTTTGTTGCTTTTAATAAGCAAGTCTATTATTTAGATCATCAGATGAATCGGCAGGATTTACAACAATGTGTTTAAGCAACAAAGTTTAATTAGATCATCTGGTATTTAAAAATATATCCGATCTCTTAAAAATAAAACAGCTGATGTTGTGTCTTTTGCTATGAATGGCAAGGTTTATTTTGTTTGCTCTTACAGAGACTTGGTTTACATATGTGGATGTTGCCCACAATGTTGAAGCAACTCCTTGTTTTTTCGAGATCATTTGCAGGTCAAGGAAATTGCTGGAGTTGAAGTAGATATATTAGAGTTTTTAGAATGGTCTGAGGGGATCAATTGGTTTAAATTATGTCTTGTAATCATTACAGGCCACCATACTCAGTTAGCAACCCTTTTACAGTTAATCGGGGTTAGCTTTGGAAAACCGTACTCCTGTCCTTTAACACATTGTTGTAAATCCTGCCGCTTCCTCTGATGATCTAATTAAACTTTGTTGCTTTTAATAAGCAAGTCTATTATTTAGATCATCAGATGAATCGGCAGGATTTACAACAATGTGTTTAAGCAACAAAGTTTAATTAGATCATCTGGTATTTAAAAATATATCCGATCTCTTAAAAATAAAACAGCTGATGTTGTGTCTTTTGCTATGAATGGCAAGGTTTATTTTGTTTGCTCTTACAGAGACTTGGTTTACATATGTGGATGTTGCCCACAATGTTGAAGCAACTCCTTGTTTTTTCGAGATCATTTGCAGGTCAAGGAAATTGCTGGAGTTGAAGTAGATATATTAGAGTTTTTAGAATGGTCTGAGGGGATCAATTGGTTTAAATTATGTCTTGTAATCATTACAGGCCACCATACTCAGTTAGCAACCCTTTTACAGTTAATCGGGGTTAGCTTTGGAAAACCGTACTCCTGTCCTTAAACACATTGTTGTAAATCCTGCCGCTTCCTCTGATGATCTAATTAAACTTTGTTGCTTTTAATAAGCAAGTCTATTATTTAGATCATCAGATGAATCGGCAGGATTTACAACAATGTGTTTAAGCAACAAAGTTTAATTAGATCATCTGGTATTTAAAAATATATCCGATCTCTTAAAAATAAAACAGCTGATGTTGTGTCTTTTGCTATGAATGGCAAGGTTTATTTTGTTTGCTCTTACAGAGACTTGGTTTACATATGTGGATGTTGCCCACAATGTTGAAGCAACTCCTTGTTTTTTCGAGATCATTTGCAGGTCAAGGAAATTGCTGGAGTTGAAGTAGATATATTAGAGTTTTTAGAATGGTCTGAGGGGATCAATTGGTTTAAATTATGTCTTGTAATCATTACAGGCCACCATACTCAGTTAGCAACCCTTTTACAGTTAATCGGTTTATCAATAACCATGTTGACATATCTAATGGTCCAAACACCAAACGTTTTGTAGCACTTCTTGAATGCACGGGTCTCCAGCAACATGTTAACAAGCCTACACATGAGATGGTTCACACACTAGATCGCGTTAAGAGCCCTCCGACACCACACCATTTTTTCTTAGATCATGTGTCTGTTATTTGCAACTTAAAAGAATTGTTTTCATGTTAAACAAATTGTTTATAGGGATATTGAACCCAATAACTTTAATTGCTTTAAAGGTGACCAAGTCTCTTCTAGGCTGTGCAGGGACACTCCTCAATGCCTTGAGGAGCTTACGGTATAATTTATTTTTTTGGAATTTAACAAGTCATTAGTTTTTCTAAATATCATCCGAGGGTCTTTTTGTACAATACTTTAAATGAAAGCTGACTAATTTAGCAATTAAACAATTTATATGCCAATTTTTTAGGTCAAATCGGACTTAGAATATTTGATTAATTATTCTAGTTTAAGTGAGATAAATGTTCGTGTAAATTAATTCAGTCAAAAGTGAAATTAACTTTTTTGTAGAGGTGGTATTAACTATAATTTATTATTATATCGTGAAAAGGAAGGGGAAGTTGACAATTAGAAAAGCTCTCTTTTTATTATTGTCTTTCTTTTTTAACTCAATATTTTACTTAAAATAAAAAAAACAAAACAAAACAAAAAACATGTAGAGCAGGTTTATATTGTAAATAGGCATATAATTAATTATTTTTAAAAGAAGGGCAAACTGAAAATGAAAGAATCGTGTGCAACGGCTGGCTTTTTTAACTCAATATTTTACTTCACACTATTTCCTGGATTGAGGCTTTATAAGCTGAATGTCTTCCATTATTTGCAAGTTTAGTTGACGTTGACGAGTAAATCGTAAGGGTCTCTGGTTTCAATATCAATGTGAAGACTCAGTTTGCTGTTATTTCATCGCTCATTTTACACGTATCAACAGCTACAATGTTTCTGCTCATTCTTGTTATTACTTCGATCTGTGGGTTGGGTGAGGCGACACTTTTCCAGACTCACCCAGTTGACACCTTCGCCTTGCCTGGAGGAAGTGTGTCCTTCAGTTGTACACCAAACAATACATTATGTGGAGGGTATCTGATTGTATACTGGCAGCGCGGTCCCAAGATGACACCGACATGGAATAGAACAATTTTTAACGGCACTGAGTTTTTTAGAAACTTTACCGGTAGAGAGAGGTATACCGTGTCAGTTACCGACTGTACATGGACTTTAAGTATAGAGGACATTCAACCAGTAGATGCAAAATATTACAGTTGCTATATCAACGATGGGTATTCCAAAGTAGCAAGATTGACTATTGTTGATACGATAGACACTACTGTCTTACCGTCGCGGATTGATAGATACGCGGGTGAAAATGCCTACTTCAGTTGCCACACGCAACCACTCAACCAGCACGGTCTGGAATACAATTGGGATGTGAAAATGCTGAGAAACTCTAAATCGGAAGAATTGTTTGAGAATAAGTCTAGGATTGAGTTTCACTATAATAAGACTACCGTGACAATGCTTAGGTTGGGGTTAAAGATGAATGGTTCCATGGTCCAATGTTCAGTAAACAATGGATCCTCGTCGTGGACAGGGATAAGACACAGTGGCTTGTTATTAGTGCATCCTGGCGAGAAAGTCATAAAAACCACTGCAGAAATAGTGACGTCATACCAATTTCCATCCCAAGGTCCAGAAGTCTCCATCGTCATCTTAGCAGGCTGGCCTGCAGCCGGCATTTTACTCATTCTCCTAATTGTAATCCTCCTGTACTTTCTTGTCTTCAGAGGACGATCTCAATCCAAGACTATTGATAGACGTAAATCTCACACACTTCAAGATGATGGAAAAGAAAGTGATGCAGACGAGATACCAGAAACCCAACAGCACGGAGTCACTCCGAGGTGTGTTCAAGAAACTGAACACACTAGCTCTGCAGGTCAGAGGTCAGTTGAGTCACCGATGAACACAGCTACTGGACAGGCTGAGTCTATGTATGCTTTGGTGGATAAACGTTGCGCCGAGACATCGGGCGCCATTTCAACTGGAGTAGCATCTTGGATAGTCTCTGGAGGCGGAAAGGAAGGATCGAAGCTGAGTTGTGGAACAGACACAGCTCAGACCTTGAGTAGTTGTTCCAAACATGAAACTCAGTCTGAGCATCAGGAATCAACCGTCGCTGTGAAGGATTTGCCGGTATCAGGACGCGTCATTGACCGTCAACCGTGCGGTCAGAAACCCCCTCGCGTCATCACGTACCGTCTCTCCAAACAAGCAGAAACAAGCACCATGACCCAGGCCCATTTGGCGCCAGAGCAGACAGAAGACAGCTTTGAGGACGGTAGTGTCGCTGATGAAAGTCTTCACTACGCTGACTTGGATCTATCGCGAGGCTCGGCAAGAATCATCAACCCGGAGGCGGTGACGAGTTATGCTGACATTAGATACTAGAAGACCGAGGGTAAGCTGAGGGAGGGGAGTACATAAATCACTCATGGGATAGTTTGAACCCGTCCTAAAACAAACTATAGAGACAAGATCGAGGCAACAGCTGAAACAACTAGCTCTCCATAGTTCCATTTCCACCCAAGTCAAACTTTAAGATAACTACAAAGTTTTAACTAAAAAATCAAAAACTGTTTGGTAAAGTTGACATTAATAAAGCAAAATAGATACTGCGTTTTTTGTGTTTTGAAGTTTTGTTTCATGTGATCATTTTTTCCAAACTTGTGAAATATTGATTATGCTATAAACAATAATCGATTCGTTAAATTTGCTTGCTTTTCTTTTAAAATTTTGTATGATATTTGTGCGATAATGTCAGTAATTGTGTAATATTTGTTTGTTTTTAATATCTTAACTGCACTTAGTTTTGTTGTACTCCAAAACATATTTTCTGAGTGCGCGTCAAAAGCTATGCTGAACAAAAAATTGAATACATAAATAAATAAAAACTATTGATGAACGAAGATTTTAAAAAAGCAAAATTGGTTATCGTAGATAATAAGTTGAGAGTATTTATTCAGAGGTTTAGGCAAAGTCAGGCTGCAGAATACGGAAATGGGAAATATATTTATATATATTATTTTCATTTTGCAATCACAACCACATAGTAACGAAATCAAATGTCATTATTTGGTTGTAGATTGTTGTTGCACCAAATGTGTTGATGTTTACATGAAATTTTGCAAAAACCAAACGGATTATGAAGCAAATATTATGTGTCAGTCTAACGAGATCTTACCAGACTAATCGGCAGTTCATTAAAAAAAGCAATGTTATTGTTTCGGTAAAGTTATTGTAGTTTATGAGAACACCGTTACATGACCTGTGTAACTCTTTGGCTAAAAAATAAACCGAGTCTCGCAAGTACTTCAACTTCTTTGGAAGCAAAAAGAAGCATACCTGAAAGACTTTGTAAGAAACTGAAGTGTTGCAGATTCGGATTTCTACACACAGTTGATTTGGAAAAGACATTAGGGACTCAGATAACCATATGTTTTGTTTTACAAAAAAATTTCACTACACATTAAATTGTTCCTGTTTTCTCTAGTGACATTGGTCTAAAGGCCAATAAGGATACGTTAAGCATTTAGATTCTTTTTTTTAATTAATTTTTTTTCGAAGCACGAATTTTCATAAATCTGTTTATTAGAAAATAAATAAATATATTTGAGTAAAACCAGGGAAAACAACAGAGGGGCATCTCATTTCCGTGACAATTATGCACCTTTCAGTCAACTATTTATTATTTTTGAAGGTAAATAACTTCGAAGTTATCAAGGACGTTTGTTCTTTTTGGAAGTCAAACCTTTTATGCTACCCGTTTACTTACAAAGAAGAAAAGAAAACAAAGGAACGTGAATAGGGGACCTAAACAAGTTTAATGGCGCTCTTTTGGAGGCATTATTATTTTATTATGTTTAATCCCGAGTATGTTATTTACTGACAAGTTGATTTCCTCTCTAATAAAGTGACACACAGACAGACACTGTCGTTCTGATGTTGATAATAGTTGCTTGTCTAGTGTCACCAAACTATTGACATACGTCTTTACTGCTCGTCTACGCAACAGTGACGTAGATGTAGGACTGTTAGACTCTAGTTCTATCTTTACAGAAACACATCAGCTTGTACGTTTAAGGCGCTGCCGTGGGCATGGCACTTTTCATAAAAGATTGATTTGCACTTCAAATTAATCGTAGCTCTTTGTGAAATCAAGCCGAAGTATTTTGAACTGTCAAATGCCATCAGATTTCAAAATGTGATTATCGTACAAACACGATAAACACGAATAACTATTGAGGGTAAGGTCGTTCTCCAATAAGCTGCTCATCAGAAGAATGATTAATGACTCAGCGGTTGGACTCGAACCCATGACCTTTAATATACCAGATAAAAGTCTTAAGCGTTAGACCATTGAGCTCAACCGATGACGAACTGACGTAACTAGTGCATCAAGGAAAACAAAAATATTGCCAAAGTTTTGAAACCATAACAAAAACTGTGCTAAATTGGAAACAAATTTCTACCGTTGTTTTTGGACATTACATATGAAGGGAGACAAAAGAAACTATGATTGCACGCTGACTTAATATTCATGTAGGTGAGGGTTCATCTTTGTCAAGAAATGATTAGTTAAACGTCGATGAAGCCAGACCTAACAAATGAAATATTATATATCATTAGGTCGCAGATCAAATTATATTTTCTGAGCTTGTACAACAACGAAGGGTAGCAACACAATCTGTGTATGATTTCATTTGTTTTATTGTATTTAAAACGTATTAGCAAGCATGGGTTGGCTACTTTACACTTCAGTGACAACAGAATGATAAAATGGTTAACCCCATTTGCATTTTACTGATATAGACGTCAATCTTTAATCTCAAAGGGGTTTAATTCATTAGTCTCGAAGATCATTTTGAAAACAAATGCTGTTTAGTTTTTATTTAACTTGAAAAGAAACCCCAAATGACTGCAGCGGGAATTGAATCAAAGAACTCAGAATTAATGCACCCGGCACCCAACCAACTGCCCTTGTGGTTTATTACTTGACAGTTGTTTTTTAGTTGAAAAGCTTGTCAATACAAATGCAATCATGTATGTACAAGCTTAAATTAAATTAGATTAAATTAGATTAAATTGTTTGAAATGCTAACACTTAGACTGGAGTTGTAATTCTTTACTTACAGATTACTTTGTTGTTTCTTAAATCATCGTCCGTTTTATGTAAAATACAACTTTATGATTACAAATTGCCTTTTATTAGTTTTTATTCCGTGTGCTTACTTCATCATTTTTACACATGATCCCTGAAGTCTCAAATGTTGCATTTAATGTAAAACTATTATTCCTATGATGGTCAAGGAAGTAAAGGCAACTTAAGTGAATTTCAGAAATGTTTACATTAACACTGGAGACTGTTTACTGGATTATCGCTTCAGTTCTATACACAATATATTGCATTGAGAACAAAGAAGTCAATATTATTAATAAACATACCTTAATTATTGAGTAAAGTGACGTACTCGAATAAATTGAATACTCATGTGATTAAAAATGTATAGATGATTTACTTTGTTGTCTGTTTTCATTCCGTAATGTTAGTTTATTCAGTTGTTTGCTTCCAAGCTATCGTTTTACTTTGAGACGCATTTGATGTTTTATTTCATCTATTAATTTACCAAAGAAAGTTATGTTTATTCAGATCTAAAACATAAAAATACAAAAAGTGGGAGAAACAGATGCGTTTCAACTGCAATGGAAGTAGAATTAACACACCTGTCACATTAGATCCGGGAACTACTAAAAACCAAATCCGTAATCAATGTCACGTGACGTACAAAATGATTGTTGTGATTATTGTTCTACAATTCCATTAATTGGGCTGATTTTATTCACAATATTGGCTGGTTTAATTTATGATGTTTGAGGGGTTTTAGTTATTTTTTTTACTGTTAAGCGCACATGGAGTAATCCGCAATAGAACATAGGAACTACATTATACATATCGCTTTTATATGTTATCCCTGAGTTCATTTGGTAAAACACAATAATAACTATTATTGTATTGTTTTGAATTCATTATTTTCAGTCTGACCCCAGTAACCACATAAATTACACTGTCAATAAATTTGAATTAACAAAATTTTAATAAAGAACACAAAATAAAGTAAAGACAAACACAAAGCAGCAAAGTTTAATACCTACGATTCTGCAACCTTTTTAAATAAAAAAACCCAGTAAATATAATTTTGTTGATGCTGTTTTTGATCAATTACATCCTGAAATGACAAATAATACCCAGTGTCTTGTCGTCATCCTTTTAACCTCAGTCGACTTTGCCGGCCACGGCGCATCTTTTAATTATTATCCAGAATCAAACAAATGAGTATATCCAACAGCAGTTTAATTAACAAAGTACTTTAAAAAAAAAAACATTACAAACTTGAGCATTAAGATAACAAGAATTGGTTGTCATGGCAACAGTTCGGTTAACACTAAGTGAGTCAAAATATGTTGAAATGACAAAAAACTCTCCCCACACGTCCTTATACCACTTTCATCCCACCCAACCACTCACACTATCCTTTCTTACAGCCCTCCCATTAACTCCCCATCCCTTCTAATTATACCACCTCCTTTTACCACACCAGCATTCCTTCAAAAAAAAACTCCCTTACCCCATCTCTCCCAAACCCCTCCGTTATATCACATTTTGATTTAGCCCCCACCCTTACAACCCTCCCTTATACCACCTTTAAGATGGTGGTGGAAAAAATGTTGCAGACGGGATAACACCATCCCCTAACCTTTCCCTTTTATCACGCCTATACAATCACAACCCTTCATTTTAATTTGTATTCCCCTCCACCCATCCCTTAGAAGTTTCCAACCATATATTTTACCCTCCCATACACCAAATATTCATGCCTAGTGTATACAATGTCTAGATATTTTACAGATAGTCGTTACACTCATTCTATGCATACTATCGCTTAGTGAAATCCTTTATACCACGGCGGTTTCTTTAACGTATCTTATTTTACCGCGAGGTATGCGTAGAACAGTTAGACTATAGGTCTACCTTCCTAAAATATATGGTGAATCAACGCTGTTAATTACACCACCGAGATTCTGGATAAGCTAATTAACTAACTAAACCATCACTTCTAGTATTGATTTTCACTCCAACCTTTTTCATTCTCCATCCCTTCCTTCTTTTCAAGCTTTCTATCCACGCCCACTTGTCACACCCCTTTCCCACTCGTTATTCTCCATCTCACACACATCACTTACACTCCATTTTATAACCAATTATTATACATGTACCCCACCCTCTTACCCTTACACTACCCTACAAACACCACCCCGAATCACCTAACTACCCCACCTTTCCCCTACATTATACCCCATACCCATTTCCTTACACCATATACCCCTTCCCCAACCCTCTTTCCTTGTACCCCTCCTTACTCACCAACCTTTATTCCCCTCCCGCCACCCCACATTAAACAAATTCCAACACCCCTCACGCCACCCCTACACCACTTCTAACACCAACGGCGGCGTTGAAGGTGGCGGCGTCGACGACGACGACGACAACATCTCTCTCATATAACACCCATCCTTTTAGCTCTACACAACGACCAATAATATCCAGACTCATCTACAAGCTGATGTTGATTGTTTTCAAAGCACTCAATGAGCAAGCTCCAAGGTACATCATGGACATGAAGTTTTGAGTAGTTGGGTCTTGTCGAAAATGTCTCACAGCCCGTAGTTAAATGATTTTAAATATTTTTTTGGAAAGCACTTAAACTATTTTTGAATTTACAGCGACTCCTAAAACAATCTTCTATGAAAATCACTCATTCATGAATACGGATTAGCGCCATCAACGATTGGGTCAACCGTCATACACAGAGAATGATTTACACTGGCTGTTTTGTTCAAGGGCTTTGTATTGCGATTTTCTTGTCATCATTTGGCAACTTTCTCGAACCTATTAAAATAGCAATCACAAAATTAGCTGCAGTATTGGCTGCTTACCAACCAAAAGAAACTCTGGTATAAATTTCTCGATGGTTATACAACCTTTGAGAAAGACTCTGCTAGGGTCGAGACGTTAGGCCACTAAATATTTTTTGTATAAGTTTTGGGGTCAAAGTGGACCTAGAATATTGATATTTTAAAATGGACAAATAGGGCTAATATGTAAACAAATTGAGTCAAAACTGAAGTTTACTTTTTTGTAGAGGATGTATTAAATATCAATATTTACTTTTCTTTCGTTTAAGGGTCTGTATACGTTTGGTAATGACTAATGGGAAAAAAAACCGACTCGGTAAGAAGTACATCAGCTTTTGTAAGTATAGTGCAGTTTGAGAAACATTTCTCTTCGAAATATTGTGGTTATATTATAATATTACTTTTTATCCCCAAAAACTTGCATCTAAGAAACGTTACTCCCACATCGTGTATTCCTATAGGGATTTGTTCTTCATGCTTAGACAATATATCCTCCGGATTTTTGGCGTTATCTAAAAACTACAACCACTTTTATAAATGAGATTTGCACAGGTTAGTTTTATTGTATTTATCACTGTTTTAAAAACCAAAGGTAAACTTTGCCTTTAAAAGAAGGGGGACAAAGTTTAAAAACTGTAAAATAATGGCTGGCTATCTTGACTCAATATTTTACTTTATTAAGCTGAGTATATTTCATTACTTGCAATATTTTGTAAACGTGTGACTCGTAAGGATCTGCAGATTGCTGTTATTTCATCGCTCACTCTACACGTATCAACAGCTACAATGTTTCTGCTCATTCTTGTTATGACATCGATCTTGGGGTCACGTGGGATGTCATACTTCAAGAGTCACCCAGTTGACACCCTCGCCTTGACGGGACAAAATGTCACAAACGGGGATCATAAATATAGCTTGTATTGGAAACGCTCAAAAACTATGACGTTTCCATCGCAACCGTACATTTCAGTTAGCATCACGGTGTATGAGCAAGGAGGTAAGAGATACACAGTCACATTAAGTGATTGTACGTGGACTGTACACATACAGAACGTCAGAGCAATCGATGAGGGATACAACGGATGCTATATCTACAAGGCTCAAACCTCGTCCTTAAGTGAAGATTTGGATGTAGTTTGACTGACTGTAGTCGATCCGGTTGACACTACGGTCATAACTGCTCAAAATGCAAGTGGGTAATTTAAATTTTTTCGATAAGTGATTGGATAGACCAATATCTTACCAGTGGAATCTTGCATACTATTTGGTTACAGATGAAACTTTATTTTCCGAGCTTGAGCAAAGGGCAAACAAATATTATGTTTATAATTTTGTATTTTATTTAAAGTGAGAAATGTGTTTGAATTTCTGTATGAATTACTCAATCAGCATATACAGATTTGGACAGAAACTAACTAAACTATAAATATAAAGTTACTTTTGCTTTCTTAAACAAATTTGAGATCAAATAATTTTCTGTAGCGATGCTTGATTAGCACTGGTTGTTGCACTGGCTTGCATTTCTAAATCTGGTCTGATTTTTCGACTGACTCGTCATAGGATCTCTGGTTTCCAAACTGTCCCAGACGAGGTTGACTAAATTACAAGGTCAATTATACATAACGTCATGGATTTGTTTCATTCGCCTAAAAAAAATAAAAATAAATAAATAGTAGTAATGAAGCAAAAATCTGAACTTCTGTTAAACATGTATTTGAATGTAATCGATAACATGTGTTAAGATTTTGTCAAACATGCCTCCTTCTTTTCGGTTTTTGAAGAAGTTAACGATTTCTTCTTGTGTTTCCTGCTATTTTCCCTTATGCATCTTTACGTTATTTCTATATCCGTTGAATATGCTTAATGTTTGAATTGAAATGAACAAATGTCAATACAAAAATGTCAAACTGTGTTTGATCTTCTTATTAAATTCATCAATTGAAACATGAGTGAAATATAGCATAACTAATAAGGATAATGGATATTGGGTGGATAAAGACCGTCTGTTGAGTATATGCTTGTTGACTTTGAACTGACTAAAGACGAGGATGTTTACAATATCAGAAGAGGAACAAATGATGAAAAAAGTACTTCCTGCGGTCTGAATTAACGAGCAACATTGAACTATTATAACACCAAAGTAAAGGCTACATGATGCTGACTTAAGAATATACAAATATAGAAAGAACAATAATTCTGCAAACTTTCATATAAAAAATGCATTTATGGCTTCCTATTGTTTCCCAACCTTGGTTGACAAAAACTCGGACTGTGGCGCTACATCAGAAAAATCTGTACTGTCTAAAAATAAATCTATCAACGTCCTTCACGAAAAACGAAGTGAATACGAGGTTCGATTTACTCAGACTGGTATTATTGATGTAACTTCAGCGTCTTTGACTGGGAAACATGTCTCAAAGATTGCTGTCTGTGAAAAATTAAAACAACATAAAAAAAACCTCACCAAAATTCAGAACATCTTTAATCTGTCACTGAGGGAATCTTTCATCAATGTTATTTGACGTAAACATTCAATACTTATTCATCGATCCTAATTTGCTTTGTGACTGTTGTCTTTACTAATCTGTAGCTTGTACATGATGATGTGCATCATGTATGAATGGATAGTACTAACGCGGCGGGGGGGGGGGGACCAGTAACGCGCCACCAGCGTTGAACATAATTTCATTTGACTCTTCACCCTACCCGACCGGTCTCGTCCAAGATCACTGGTGCTTACACAAACTTCGTGTTGAGGATGAAGTGATGCATGATGGGAGCGATTGAACTGCGATCAGCGCGATGCACGCATTCATTATATGTACACACATAATCTTATAATGTAGGCTGCATGGATAAAGACCTTTTTCAACCAAAGTTACAAGAAGAATGTTGCGATCGATCACTAGTTTTATTACAAAACAAAGCGCATGCAATAATTATTTGCAATGCAAGTAAATAAAAGACCTATGGCATTATTATCGATTGTTGAATCTATCGTAAACATGAAGAGGAGACGGGGGTTTGTAGGTGCGGGGAATGGTTCAATGCGCAGTTGTTGACAACCCCATTGATGTTAATTTTGGTTTTATCCTTACACCGATGTGTGTAAGCACTGTATACTCAGTATTTCCCCAAGTTAAAACACAGGCATGTTACTTGGGTGGGATTCGAACCTACGACCTTTGCAATTCTAGAGCAGTCATGTCTTACCAAGAAGACATAACTTTCACAGAACTCGGGAAAGTATTGAGTATACGGTGCTAACACACATCGGTGTAAGAGTAAAACCAAAATTAGTATTCTTTATCCCTGATGCAAAATTAAAACCCAATGACGTTGTTTACAATTATTGTATGTAGGCCCATTGGGATATAATGTACGTGCAGACATAATTACACGGAGGCCATGGGGCGGAGGTCATGACCTCTATTGCCCCTGGTTTTGGCCTTGATACCCAATCAAAATGTTCTCCTAGACTTTAAGATTTTCCAATAAGCGTGCCTTTTGTAAACTTAAACTGGCTTTGTCCTTTTAAAGATAAAATTCCAAACATGGATGTGTGTGAAATGTGAAACTAATAATTAACTAACACAGACAAATATTTACTCAGGAGACACGTCAGGAATTAAATTTAATTAATTTGATGGTTCACTCATTTTTTTAAGACGAGTGGTTCAGCTGAGATTTAATCTTGTTGTTTTATTAATGTCCATCACGAGAGATTTAACTATTTTAACATATTTCTTGGCAAATGGGGAATTAAAAATACGAAATTAGTTCCAATGTTTTCCATCAACCAATCAATAAAGATGGTTTTATGGTTTTGGGTTTAAACAAGGAAGAGGGGAAAACAAAACATGTTTGGAATTTATTTCAGTGTTTTGGTTAAGTTGGAGAATCACTTGAAGAATCTTTGGATAAAATGAGTTAGACTTGAAATATAATCGTTGCTTGGCATAATGTTGCATACTTTAGTTAAGTTTTATTGTGTATCTTGATTTATCAATGTGAAGTCTGCAGTTTGCTATTAATTCATTGCTCAATTTACACGTATCAACAGTACAATGTTTCTGCTCATTCTTGTTATGACTTCGATCTGTGGGTTGGGTGAGGCGACATTCTTCCAGACTCACCCAGTTGACACTCTCACTTTCTTGGGAGAAAACGTATCTTTCAGCTGCAAACCAAACAATGCACTCTGTGGAGGGCATCTGATTGTATACTGGCAGCGCGGTCCATCAATGATACCGACATGGGATAGAACCATTTTTAACGGCTCCGAGGTTTCTAGAAACTTTACCGATAACGAGAGGTATACCGTGTCAGTTAGCGACTGTACATGGACTTTACGTATAGAGGACATTCAACCATTAGATGGAAAATATTACAGTTGCTATATCAACGATGGGTATTCCAAAGTAGCAAGATTGACTATTGTTGATCCGATAGACACTACTGTCTTACCGTCGCGGATCGATAGATACGCGGGTGAAAATGCCTACTTCAGTTGCCACACGCAACCACTCGACCAGTACAGTCTGGAATACACTTGGGATGTGAAAACACAGGGAAGCTCTGAATGGAAAGAATTGTTGGGAAATAATACTAGTATTGAGTTTCACAATAACAAGAATAAGATGACAATACTTAGGTTGGGAATAGAGATGGATAGCTCATTGGTCCATTGTTCAGTACACAATGGATCATCGTCATGGACTGGAATAAGAAATAATGGCAGGTTGTTTGTGCATCCAACACCATCTTCACCCCAGACCCCATCCCCTCCAACGACCAAGAAGCAATATCCCGATCCTGAAGTTGGCAACCCTCCTTCAAGATCTACGGACTCTACAGTAAGCATAGTAGGATGGTCTGTTGCTGTTGTCTTCATCAATTTCTTCTGCTGATCACTGGTGTACATTATCCTGACCAAAATACGATCCAAAGCCAATACTAATTCAACCCGTGTAGTTCAGACAGCTGAAGATGAAGATGGAAATGCGTATGAGGAATTGGAAACCAAACTACGCGGGCAAGCTGCTTCTACTGGTCATAAAGAAACTGCACCATCCAGCTACCAAGAACTGATTTTGAAGTAATCTTTTTTTAAAAGAACGGGTCATTTCCATCCTTATCCATCACAAAGTGAACAAAATGTAAAAAGTGACAGTAGTAAAATTCGCCAGTAAGCAACGCAAAATCAGTTCCGTTTTGTCAGGGCTGGTTTGCAGGTCGCCATACGAGTTCAATGTTAGAGTGATGTAGCTGTTACTTTGAGGGTCCAAAACGTCTACAATTTTTTGGATAATGCAAATTTATCTTGAGAATGACACACTGTCTCAGTGCACAACGGATAATAGACAAGGATAACACAGAAGAATCACTGCAGATTAATTGTGACGTCAGACCCATTTCCATCTAGAGGTCCAGAATTCTCTACCGTCATCTTAGCAGGCTGGCCTGTAGCTGGTATTTCACTCATTCTCCGCGTTGTAATCCTCCTGTTCTTTCTTGTCATCAAAGGACGATCTCAATCCAATACTATTGATAAAACGTAAATCTCACACACTTGATGATGGAGGAGAAAGTGATGCAGACGGGATAACAGAAACCCAACTGCATGGAGTCACTCCGAGGTAGGTGTGATCAAGAAAATTACGACACAAGCTATGCAGGTCAGAGGTCAGTTCAGTCCCCTAGAGAAACATTAACTGTAGTAGTGGCATCGGACTTACACCAGCAGACAGAGACAAAACATGATGTGGACAAACATCTGTCCACTGAAACTGATAAATCAGTCATTGTTGGGGCAAAACGCACTGATTAACAGAATCATCCAGAGTCCATGTATGCTATGGTGGATAAAAGTCGCGCTAAAAGTAAGACATTTGGAGCCGTTTCAACCGGCGGAGCATCTCGGAAAGTCTCCAGAGTCTGGAAGGATGGGTCGAAGCTGAATCTTAGAACAGACACAGCTTAGACCTTGAGTAGTTATTTCAGACACATGATACTCCGTCTGAGCATCAGAAATCAGCCGTCGATATGAAGGATTTGCCGGTACCAGGACGCGTTGTTGACCGTCAACCGTCCGGTCAGAAACCCCCTCGCGTCATACTGTACCATCTCTCCGAGCGAGCACCGCGACCCAAGCCCAGGCTGGTGTAGAGCAAGCGGCAGATTGTTGTGAGGGCGGTCTCGTCAAGGTCGACCCAAGACAGAGTAATGTGGAATGTATGATCAACGCTGACTTGGATCTATCGCGAGGATCGGCAAGAATCATCCACCCTGAGGAGGAGACGGTTTATGCTGACATTGGAAACAACAAAACCGTGGGTAAGCTGAGGGAGTAGAGTTTAGGCCACGCCTTATTGTAAAAAAAACAAACTCCAGATTATACAAATCAATCTAACTTTTCTAGGGTGACAACTTAAACATTGGTAAGTTCCAGTTTTCTTAGCAATATATCACACATGTTTTTCTTGTTTGAGGTTCAAGGGTTAAAACACAAATATATCCCGTCCTCTTTTTTTGCACTCTGTTTGAGCAGCAAAGAATAATTGTTTTTATCCATTCCACTTTTCGGCTAGGTTTGGGGAACAAGGGGTATAACAATCTGACCCGTCCTATTTTCGGCTGGTTTTGAGGAACAAGGGATACAAAAATATATCCTCTTTCTTAAATTATTACCACTTGAACCACAAATATAAATTGTTTTCAGCTTTCCCAATAATGAAGTGTACATTGTAAATAAAAAGGTGTGTGTATACTTTTTAAAATTATAATGCTGCACTAATAGTTTTGAGTACAACATGTGTAAATCAAAAGACTGTTAAAAACAAATGTACTAAAGTGCACCCAATTTTAACTTTGTTCTTCCAGCTATATTTTTTATGAAGACAAACAACATGATTTCCACATTTATAAAAACAACTTCAAGAAAAGTTGTTAAATATTATTCTACAAAAAAAAAAAAAAAATACAAAAAAGCAATGTACTTAAAAACAAATGTGTTTTTCATGCACAAAAATAACATTATTTTATCCTCAACCAAATCAATCAACTGAGCGATTTTGTTTCAATAAGTTCTTCAATAAAAACGAGAAGACGTAACCGACAATCAAATTTTAAAGTAAACGATTCTCAAAGCTGATGAAAAACCAAAATGACAAAAAAGGGGCCAAAGAGCAACAGACAAAGTACAACCAATGAGTTATCTGATTGCAGGAACAATAGTTCGAGAACTGTAGTTATAAGCAATTATAACAAAAGATGAACACAAATGAGAATTAAATGAAGTTCATATTAAGGTCCAAAGAGGTCGCAGCTTTGATGGGCGTAGCCTCTTTTTGGTAGAAAATCAAGCATGACCACGTCTTGTAAAAAACAATAGAGCTGTTAACAAAGCACCGGTAAAGAAAATTAAACAAAAGCATTGCACAGCTCAGCCAACATGGATTGGCTATTTTACACTTCAGTGACCACAACACAATACAATCAATAATCCGTTTTGCATTTTCTCATGGACGCGCCATGCTTACATCTTGAGAGATTTGTTTTATTAAGTTGCATACGAATCCGAGAGTTTAATATTATTTGGTTTTACCATTACACCAATTTTTGCCAATTACTGTATATTGAGTACTTTCCCGAGTCCAGCGCAATAACCATACCACATGTTCAATTACGTACTCGGATGATATTAATGTTTTGTTTTGTATTGTTTATGTTTTACATTATCGTATTTTAATATTTTGTTTTAAGTGTGTGATATAATCTAATTTATATTTATTAATAATTCACAAATTGAGGTGATTTGAATTGAATTTGAGAGCAAGTTTGAGTTTCGTCTTCACTCAAGTCATTTCAAACTGCATGTTTCGTTGATGTTGCTGCTATTGTTGTTGTCTTGTTGTAATAACACTGGACAACGTTTCCTGGATTATGCTTTAGTTCTGTGCACATAATATTGCACAGAGAAAAGAGAAGTAAATATTAAGCCAAAAGGCTAGCTGCCTTTTTACCGGGCTGTAGGGTTGACCTATCCTATGTAAATTTCTTGTGTGGATCTTGGACCAATTAGGTTGGAATGTGGATCCAGCAAAAGTACAGTTTACTTCACGCAAAGGCGGGAAGACTCATATGCGGTACAGCTTTCATTGCTGGTTAACACACTGGCAAGCTGCCAAGGAATCCGTGGCTGGTAAACTGTTTTGGGGAAAACTGCCCCTTGATTTGTTCTCTTTTAGGTACTATATTTTGCTAAATTAGTCATAGACCAGTGTCTATTTGGTAATATAAAAAAAGTTGAGCTGTGCCAAAAAGTCAATCAGTTGATTTGTTTATCTTATATGGGTAGTCTGAGAATAATTATTCTCGTATTCTTTTGGATTCATTCTTTTCAGTCTGACTCCAACTACCAAACAAAGTAATACCATTGTCATTAAAATGGGACCACGCAACTTTTAAACCGACACAAATTACCTTGCTTGGTCATTTGAGTTGCCAAATTACACAAAAAAGACATATAAAGAATCAGATGACGACATAAAACAAGGAAGCTGCTAAGTATAATAACTACAACTAAATTTTAACAGCGTAACATAATCAGTATTTTTTTATTTTTATTTTTTAAATGTTGTTTATGAACAAACATATCCTGAAATGACAAAATACTCAGTGTGTTTGAACTAAGACTCGGTTCTTGTCTTCATCCTTCCGCATTCAGTCAACTTTGCCAGCCATTACGCATTTTATTATTGTACATAGATTAAACAAAACAATAAGTAAGAACCACAACAGTTTTACAGGGTAAACATTTTTTTATATAAATAAAACAAATAAAAGTAAATACCTGGGCACCAAGACAACAAGAAACGGTTGTCATGGTGACAGTAGAGCTAACATATATACACAATCGCACAATTCCCAATTAGTGTGATAATAATATGAATTTTAAGGAATTTGTTTATGGTGGTATTATTTTATGACGATTAACATTACAAATAATATTCTTTATCGTTTGTCTGTTCTTGATTGTGTTTTTTTTCTAGCCAGAAAATAATTTGTATATTGAATCTCAAATCAATAAATTTACATCAAAGACTACCAAACTCTCTTCAACATTCAGTGATATATTTTTTCTCCTCAGCATGCAATGAAACTGCAGTTTTTATGCAATGTACCATCTTAATTGAACAAACGATTTCTCATATCGCTCTTTGCACGCCTTTTATTTTTAAAGAGTGATTTAATTACACACCTAGACATTACAGTGACAAGGAAGGAAGTAAACTGAAAAAACCCCCCAAAAAACAAAAAACAAAACAAACAAACAAACCACACACACACACACACGACAGGCTTATCTATTAAGGAAATACACAAATCTTTAAAGGTAGTTTCATAGAGTGGAAACATCACAAAGAATACATGATCATGAAAAAAACTTACTTGAGGATAAGCATTGCAGCTGTTGATAGTATAAACTATTTTGAGAAAAGATTCCCTTCGAAGTTATACGGTATGGACACATTTTCGCCCCAAAACAATTGAATCTGAGAATCAATTCATGCATGAATCGTTTCTCAGATTTATGTTGGTTGGTGTCCGTTTGCCATCACTATGGCCAGAGATATGGTTGGTACCCGTTCTCACCTCGCTAGTTGAGGTTCTTGTGAAAATACCATGACAGTTTGTTGTTGTTTTCTCAGCAAGTAGACACTGTATTCAGCTGAAACTTTCACAGGTGACTTGTATTGTATCGTTCTTCATAATTTTGTCTATGAATCAGCAGAACGATGACCAATCTGTGATCGAACCTTTAAAGTCTTGTTTTCGCTAAGAATGTGACTTAATTGAAATCATTTCCTGATTGAGGTTTCACATAAAGCTATTTGTCTTCAACAATTCTTTATTTGAATTGCGTTCTCGATTGACTCGTCCTAGGATCTCTGGTCGTTACCATATCAATGTAAATACTGCAGTTTGCTGTTAATTCATCTCTCATTCTACAACTACAATGTTTCTGTCAATTCTTGTTATGACTTCGATCTATGGGTTGGGTGAGGCGACACTTTTCCAGACCCACCCAGTCGATACCCTTGCCACACTGGGAGAAACTGCATCCTTGAATTGTACACTCCAAGATGTGCAATGTGGCGAACTTGGAAGTTATGAGTTACGCTGGCAACGAGGAGTGACCACCGCACCAGAAAACAATAGTTTCATTTTTAGCGACAATTCAACGTATAGAAATTTCACAGGGATGGAGAGGTACAGGGTCCGGTCTGCTAATTGTACGTGGACTTTATACATACGGAATGTGGATCAAACCGATGGCGGCAGATATTACAGCTGCTATGTGAGCAAGGTGCAAACGTCTTCACAAAAAACGGATGAATACTCCCGAGTAGCGAGACTGACTGTAGTTGATCCAAGAGACGCTACTGTCATACCGTCTCAGATTGAGAGATACGTGGGTCAAAAGGCAACCTTTCGTTGCCAGACTGGTCGATTTACAACGAATGACTTACAATACAGTTGGCTTATACAGAATACAGACGCATCTTTGTCAAGAGTAGAGAGTAAAGACGGAGTGGTTGAATTTAAAGAAGATGGGAAAATCATGACATTGAGGTTAGATAGGGGGATGAATGGTTCTACGGTGAGATGTGGAGTGCGTATTAAGGGATCAACGTCAATCAGATGGACCAGAAGCGTTGGTAGGATAATTGTTTCACCGAATGAGGAAACCATCGAGGATGCAACAGACTTGGTGACAATGGAACCAACACAATCACTCACAGAGCCTTCTTTAATTAGCGACGCTGAACGCAAAACGAGTGAGCTGTTAGTTCACCAGTGTACCCCAACTGCACCCCAGACCCCATCCCCTCTACCAACCGAGAAACCAGACCCGGTTCCTGAGAGTGACAACTCTTCTTATTCAGCTGAAGAAGTCGTGGAAATTACGTCATTTACGCTAAAACTAGACCGACAGTCAACGCCATCTGCAGCCAAGACCCCATCCCCTCTACCGACCAAGAAGCCAGACCCTTATCTTGAGATTAACAACTCCTCTTATTCAGCTGAGGAAGTCATGGAGATTACGTCAGACACGCTAAAACTACACCGACAGTCAACGCCATCTGCAGCCAAGACCCCACCCCCTCTACCGACCAAGAAGAAAGATCCCAATCCAGACAACAGCAACCCTTTTTCAGGATCTACGGACTCTACAGTCATCTTAGTGGGAGGAGCTGTAGGAGCTGGTTTCGTATTTCTCCTCATTGTAATCCTCCTGTACTTTCTTGTCTTCAGAGGACGATCTCAATCCAAGACTATTGATAGACGTAAATCACACTCACATCAATATGATGGAGGAGAAAGTGATGCAGACGGGATATCAGAAACTCAACTGCACGGAGTCACTCCGACGTGTGACCAAGAAAATGAACATGCAGGTCAGAGGTCAGCTGAGTTCCTGGGAGAAACAGTTACACTAGTAGTGGCATCGGACTTACACCAGCATGGAGAGACAAAACATGATCAAGACGATGTGGACAAAACTATGTCCACTGAAACTGATGGATCAGTCAAGGACGGGGGGAAACATAATGATAAACAGAATCATCCTGAGTCCATGTATGCTGTGGTGGATAAAAGTCGCGCCAAAAGTAGGACATTGGGTGCCATTTCCAGTGAGGAAGCACCTTTGAAAGTCTCTAGAGGCGGGAAGGATGGATCGAAGCTGAATCATGGAATAGACACAGCTCAGACCTTGAGTAAGTGTTCTGAACATGAAACTTCGGCTGGCCATGATAAATCAACCGTCGCTGTGAAGGATTTGCCGGTAACAGGACGCGTCGTTGACCGTCAACCGTCCAGTCAGAAACCCCCTCGCGTCATTCCGTACCATCTCTTCAAACGCCGAGCGAGCACTGCGACCAAAGCCCAGGCCGGGCTAGAGCAGACGGCAGACCGTGGTGGGGACGGTCTCGTCAAGGATGACCCAAGAAAGAGGAATGTGGAAGATCTGATCTACGCTGACCTGGATATATCGCGAGGATCGGCAAGAATCATCCACACGGAGGAGGATACAGTTTATGCTGATATTGGAAACAAGAAGGTGCTGTAAATCTAGGGACTGGGGAAAAACCTCGCCCCAAAGAGGCAATGTGACTTCAGTTCAAATTCAACTCTGGAATAATCTTGAGTTATTAATGATTACTTCTCTATAAATGTCATAATGGAAGGTAAATGTTTTACTTAATCTAAGTTACTTTAGGGCGATAAGTTTAAATTAAAACAACCGCTGCCTCGTTAATAACAAACACGAACAAATGAGAACTTTATTTCGAATCCTCGTATGCGGTTTTCGTGTTTCGCACATCAAGCATTACATTCACTACTCAGTTACCAGTTATTGACTTAGGACTAGCTAATACCGACACATTATGCAAAGCCGTTTTATTTAAATTCGTGGAACTCGTTAAAAAAAGAATCCAGTTTAATACCAGAAATAGCTTTAGTTCAGTTTACTTTCATCGTTGTTTTAAAGTACGTGATGATTGTTTTATTTGCTTATTTCGAGACTTTTCTGTCTTGAAATACCGGTAAATGGGGAATATTCGAGAGTCTGTAACATACCGGTGGTTCTGATGGAAATGTTCCAGCAAGTATTGTAAAATTTCCAATAAATGACCGTTTTTATAAGTTCACGAATTTCACCGTCGACCGCATTTTTCAAAACAAGAATGTCACAATTTAGAAGCTGAAATCATCTAAAAAAAAAAAGGTTTCCAAAACTGTTAGATTAATTTGTCTTTTTGAAATTAAGTAGAACTAAACTCTCCAGGAATTCCCATAGGAATTGTACAGTAATTACTCAGCCTTGCTAAGTTGTGTAAACAAAGGGCGTTAGGCAAAGAAAAGGTTGATTGAGCAGAAAGAGACATGTGGGCTCATCTCAAAATGCAATTTTGCTCGAATTGATTCTATTTCGTCAGAAGGGTCTATATCTAATGCCGTGGCTGATTTAGACGTGATTATGTGTATTAAAAGTTGTTTGGTTCTTCACAGAAATGTATTACACGCTAAAATCTAACTGTTACTCAACAAGTAAGGCTTGGCGAAATGGTGTGATTTCTTTTTGATGGTGTCACGAAGAGATACTCAAGACTTTCCAAATTAAAATCATAAGCAGATTACTTGAGTGGAAGTTCCATGACCATTAAATTTGATAACCAACCACATTTTATTGACGTACTCGGATGACATTAATGTTGGGATTAATAATTTTTTTCTTCACATTTTTATATATTATTATTTCGTTTGTTTTAAGTTTTTTGTTAATTGAAAACAATGAATTAATTTAAATATTTAGAATCTTTACATTTCAGATGAAATTGTTGTTTCTTGAATTGTCGTCATTTTGTTATGTAAACTACAACTTTAAGTTTACAAATTGCCGCTACATTCATTGGTTTTTATCCTGTGTGTTTATTAATTGTTTTTTACACATGATCCGTGAGGTCTCAAATAATGCACTTAATGTTTAACTATTATTCAATTGAAAGTCAAGGAAGTAAAAACAATTTTAGTAAAATTTAGTCATTTGTAAAAAAAACACACTGAAGAATGTTTCCTTGATTATTGCTTCAGTTCTAAAAACTTGATATTGCCTTGAGAACACAGAAGTAAATACTATTAATAATCAAACCTTAATTATTAAGTTATGTGACGTACTCGGATACAATATATAGTTATTGTGATTTAAATCTGTATTCTTTATTGTCGCTATTGCTTTAGTCTGCTATTATTTCATAATGTCAGTTTTAGTTGGCTTCCAATCTATCGTTTTACTTTGAGACGCATTGTGTATTTTGTTTACAAATTTGTATATGAACATTTCCTATTACAGGCGAGATAAATACATATGTTTTATTCAGAAAAAATGTAAATAGTAAAAAAAAAAAGAGTGGGCCTACAGCGTCGTTTAAAAACTATTAGCTTGCCTGGATGCGTTTCAACTGCAATATAAGTAAAATAACAAACAGATGATGTCACATTAGATCCGGGAAGTACAAATAAACCAAGATGTAATTTGATATACTCGGCTACAATAAATGTGTTATTTTTGTTTTATAATACTATTGGTTGGTCTGTTTTCATTCACTATGATGATTGAATGATAATTTGTTATTTTTTGGTACTGTTTACTTGGAGGTACATCTGTTTAAATGGGAATTGCGCAATAAAATATATGATAGATGCGTCCATGAATACATATTCATGTAGTATTTTGGTTTCATCTGACTCCAACAACCAAACACATTTTTTTTTTGCTAATAGAATGGGATTTCGAAACTTTCAAACCGACACAAATAACCTCGTTTGGTCATTTGAATCACCAAAAATAATGAGTTATAAACAGTCAGATGAAGACAAAAATATTAATAAAATAAATAAAATGAAGCTGCAAATTGTAAAAACTCAAGTCTGATAACGTGACAATTGTTTTAAAAACATTAAGTCAAATATTATAAACTTTAGATGTAATCAAACATATCCTGAAATGACTAAATACTCAGTTTGTTTGAACTCAGTTCTTGCCCCCATCCTTCCACGTTCATCAATATTGGAGGGACGCCCCCTCCACCCCACAAAAAAAGGAAAAGGCAACCCAACCGTCATCAACATTTAGTGTTCCTTTTTCTTTTCTCAACAAATAATGAAACTGCAGTATCTATGCAATGTAACACCTTAATTGAACCTATAGATGTGACATTGCAATGGCTTATTACAGATTTTGCCAACCATTATCAATTCGCTTCCACCCTTTCTTAAGACGTGACTTGGCGAGCTTGTGTAAAATAGTGTTCACGAGGCATTGAATGAAATTGTATTTGTACAAGTACATGAATTTATCGGTTCTACATTGCTATTGTGGGCAATTACCCCAAAAGGGAACTATTTGTTAATGTGTGTGTGTTTTTGTTTTTTTTTTCAAAGTGAAATGAAATGTATGTTCGTATTTGCTATACTTTATTTGACAGCAGTCTTGGGTCTTAACATAAAATGTACAGGGAAACCATACAAATAAAACCAAACTAAAAGCACACTGACTTCTATAACTGCTTAAAAGTCATGTTGGGAATTTTTTATTTTCATAAGTAATAATTATAGGCAATGATCTTAGCAGTGGAACCCTGCATAATTCTTGGCTACAGATAAAACTTTCTTTTCTGAGCTTGAGCAAAGGGCAGAAACACATTCTGCTTACAATTTCGTACTTTATTCAATTATTTTTTAAATGTTAAACTACAGCAAGAGTGACACATGCATTTGAATTCCAGTATAGATTACTCAAACAGCATTTACCGATTTGGACATTTGTGCTAAATGGGAATAGAAACAAACTAAATTATGAATCTAAAGTTAACCTGCTTTCCTAAACAGGTGTAGTGAGGCTTTGTTAGCACTGTTTGTTGCACTGGTTTGCAATTTCTAAATCTGAACTGATTTCTCGACTGACTAAAGTTAACTTGATTTCCTGAACAAGTATACATTCCAAACATGTTCTGTTGTAAGAGTAACTATAAATATAAATATAAATAGTAAACTTGCGGGTACAACCATGTGTAAAAACTCTTTGAGGGAGTGTTGGCTCTGAAAAGAGCCGGTTTGGTCTCGACGTTTCGAACAGTATACTCTGCTCGTCTTCCATTCTCCTGAAGACGAGCAGAGTATACTGTTCGAAACGTCGAGACCAAACCGGCTCTTTTCAGAGCCAACACTCCCTCAAAGAGTTTTTACACATGGTTGTACCCGCAAGTTTACTATTTATATTTATATTTATAGTTACTCTTATCCTCCACACCATGCAAAGCTTCAAACACCATTTATGTTCTGTTGTGATGTTTTATTATCATTGGTTGTTGCACTGGTTTGCATTTCTAAATCTGAATTGACTTCTCGACTGACTCGTCATAGGATCTCTGGTTTCCGGACTGTCCTAGACGAGTTTGACTCAATTACAAGGTGAATTATAGCTACAAATATATAGACCAATAATGGCAAGAACAAATGTAAACTTCTTAAAACCCTTTAATGAGGGAAAGGTCAAATTGATCATACAACGCAATGATTAGTTACGACAACTTTATTGACCCGGGGGAGTCAAATGCAGTGATATCCTAGAATGGACCATTACACATATCTAAGGGGGGGGGCAGACCCCAGCCAATTTCTTTTGTACATGAATTTTCCAAAATACATATTTGCGCGCCGGGGTAAAGTCGGGGGCATTGCTAAGATAATAAGAGAAATATATAAATAACTGGGGAGCTTAAGGCTTCATTCAACCCTAGACATTAGCTGGGCATGTAAATAAGTCACTTAGATGTACAAATTGTTGGGGAATACACATATTTTTAAAAGATAAACTTTAGATGGTGCGGTAGGAACTATTGGCTATTTCAAGCACTTGCGTAATGAGGCTTTTCATGCATTTAATGGTTTTAACCATTGAATTAAATTGAATTGAAAACAATGCATTCCCTTCTCACCTGAATCTTTTAACATTGGTTTATTTTGTTTGTTTGAATGTTTAATAGAAAGAGAAGAAGTAGCCGACAATTTGAAATAAAAGCAAAGTTTATCAAAGTCGGTGAATAACGAAAAAAAATCAATAAGTCATTATGTTTCCAGAAGCAGCAATGTAAGAAAAGTAATTAAAAATTAACATCACAAAGAATGAACACAAATGGGAATAGGATGCAGTTCAGATTTAGGCCCAGGGAGGATGTAGCTTTGACGGACACAGCCTGTTATTATAACATGATTAATAACTCAAACATGACCACGTCTTGTAAGAATAAATAGAGCCATTAACAAAGACCAACAAATTGGCTACCCTACACGTAGTGACCACAACACGATTAATCCGTTTTGTATTTCCTCATGTAGACGTCATGGATTTGTTTCATTCGTCTTCAATATAGTAATGGTAAAAAAAAAAAAAAAAAAAAAACGATAATAGTAATAATACAAAAACAAAAACATATATAATAATTACAACAGTAAGGAAAAAAAAAATTGTAAAAATAATATTTAAATATACTTATTACAATATGTCAAGCTTCTTTTAAACATGTGATGCCTTCTTCTTTTTCGGTTTCCTGCTACTTGACCTTCTTTATGTTTAATCTACATCCGTTGAATATACCTAATGTTTGCTGGCGAATAAAATGAAATGAAATGAAAATAATGTCAATACAAATATGTCAATCTTTGTTTGGTCTTTTTATTGAAATAATAAATTCAAACATGAAATAAATAACACAAATAATGGAGATAATGGGCTATTTGTTTTTCCTATGCATTTATGGCTTCCTATTGTTTTCCTACCTTGGTTGGCAACAACTCGGGCTGTGACGCTAAATCAGAAAAATCTGTACTTTCAAAATAAATTCTAACGACGTTCGTTTTACTCAGACTGGTATTATTGATGTAACCTCAACGTATTGGACTGAAAAAAATGTTTCAAAGATTGTTGTCTGTGAAGATTAAAGACACTAAAAAAAAGAAACTCACCAGAATTCAAAACCATCTTCCATCTGTCACTGAGGTGAATCTTTTATCAATCTAATTTGACGTAAACATTCAATACTTTTTCAACGATCATGGGATTGTTTCATTCGCTTCCAAAATAACAATATTGTAAAAAAAAAATAATAATATTTATATATATTTTTTTAAGAAATAGTAATTATTATTATTATATTTTTTTTTTTGGTTAAACATGTATTTAAATTCAACCAATAAAATATTTTAAGATTTTATCAAACATGCCTCTTTTTCGGTTTATGAGAAGTATATTTTTTCTTCT
This sequence comes from Pisaster brevispinus, assembly GCA_023634235.1. NCBI lineage: Eukaryota > Metazoa > Echinodermata > Asteroidea > Forcipulatida > Asteriidae > Pisaster > Pisaster brevispinus. The sequence continues at coordinate 850,686 of JAMKCF010000007.1, forward strand.
TCTGTTTTCTGCTATTTTCCCTTTTGCACCTGTATGTTTTGAATATGCTAAATGTTTGCAGGCGAGTAACATAAAATGAATTGAAATGAACAAATGTCAATAAAAACATGTCAATCTGTTTTTCAACTTTTCATTGAAATAGTCAATTGAAAAATGAGAGAATCATAATAGAACTATAGCGGATAATGAATATTGGATGGATTAAGACCGTCTGATGAACGTATGCTTAACGATTGCGAACTAACTCAGGACGGGATGTTTACCAAAAACAAGAACATCAGTATCCCAGTAACAAAAATGGCGATTTAACGATCATTTTAGTTTAGATGCTTGATGTTTTTGAGCTGACTCAAGACGGGGATGTTTGCAAAAATCTAAAGTGTAGAGGAAACAATGATAACAAATTGCTTCCTGTGGTCATAAATTTAGAAAACCATTGGATTATTAAAACATCAAAATAAAGACATATAGTATCCAAGACCACTGCTGCTTGTACAACTTCGTGTTCAGGAGGTAGTGATGCATGATGGGAACGATTGTCGGTGCGATGCACATAATCATTTTATGTACGCGCGCGCTATTACAATGTAGGCTCCATGATAAAGACCTTGTTAAACCAAAGTTACAAAAAGAATGATGCAATCGATCACTAGTTTTAATACAAAGCACGTATAGCATCATTAGTGATCGTCGAATCTATCGTTAACATGTAGAGGAGACGGGGGTTTTAGGTGGAGGAATGGTTCAATGCGCAATTACTGACAGCCCCTTTGATGATGTTGTTTTTAATTATTGTATATGCCTTATTTTGAAATTCAAGGCATGGACCTGTTTAAATGTGAAACAAATAATGAACTAATACAGACAAACAAGTACTCCGGAAACACGTTAGGAACTAAATTTGAGTTTTTCTTTAGTTTTATTATTATTTTAAGACGGGTGGTTCAGCTTAGATTTGATCTTGTTGTTTAATGAACTTGGCCATCATGCGAGCTAATTAAAACAGATTTATGGTAAAATTGGGAATTAAAATAACACAATTCAGACCAAATGTTTCCTTAAGCCAATCATCAAATCTGATTTCCTGATATTTGGGTTAAAAAAAGGAATAGGAAGTTTGAACTAAAATAACAAACTAATCTTCGAAAGGCTTCTTTCTACTATAAAATGTGTACTTCATTGACATCGGATTGAGGTTTTAGTCCGGTGTTTGGTTAAATTGGAGAATGACTTGAAGAAGCTACGGATGAAATCAATTAGGTTTGAAATCTATTCGTTGCTTGGCGTAATTCTGCGTACTTTGGTTATGTTTTATTTTGTGACTTGATTTCAATGCAAAGACTGCAGTTTGCTGTTCTACACGTATCGACAGCTACAATGTTTTTGCTCATTCTTGTTATGACTTCGATATGTGGGTTGGGCGAGGCGACAATTTTCCAGACTCACCCAGTTGACACCCTCGCCACACTGGGAGGTAATGCATCCTTCAGTTGTACACCAGCGCGTGCATTATGTGGAGGGCATCCGATTGTATACTGGCAACGCAGTCCCTCAATGACACCGACAAGGGATAGAACCATTTTTAATGGCATCGATATTTCAAGATACTTTCACGGTGGAGAGAGGTATACCGTGTCAGTTAGCGACTGTACATGGACTTTACATATAGAGGACATTCAACCAGCAGATGCAAAATATTACAGTTGCTCTATCAACGATGGGTATTCCGACGTAGCAAGATTGACTATTGTTGATACGATATACACTGCTGTCTTACCGTCGCGGATTGATAGATACGCGGGTGAAAATGCCTACTTCAGTTGCCACACGCAACCACTCGTCAAGCACGGTCTGGAATACACTTGGGATGTGAAAACACAGGGAAGCTATGAATGGAAAGAATTGTTGGAGAATAATACTATGATTGAATTTCACAATAACAAGAATATCATGACAATGCTTAGGTTTGGATTAGAGATGAATGGTTCCAGGGTCCAATGCTCAGTACACGATGGACCATCGTCATGGACCGGGATAAGACACATCAGTGGCTGGTTATTTGTGCATCCAGCTGAAGAAGTGATGGAAACCACGTCAGTTTATCTAAACCTACAGTCAACTCCATCTGCACCCCAGACCCCACCCCCTCCACCGACCAAGAAGCAAGATCCCGATCCTGACAGTAGCAACCCTTTTTCATTATCTTTGGACTCTGCAGTCATCTTAGTAGGATGGCCTGTAGCTGCTGTCTTTATTTGTCTCTTCCTCTCATTACACTGTAAAAAATTACCCGTAAAATTTACGGTAGAAACTTGTGCAGCGAGGTGCCAGCCTTTTGCCGTATTTTTTACGTGTGAACCGAATTATAACTTACGATAAACCGTTATTTTACGGTGAAAAGTTTGTAAATACTACGGCTGACGTAATTTTGCTCACCGTAAATGTTACATACTTTTTAGCTTTTTTTTCCTTGTGGACCGTATTCTTATTTACGCTACACCATTTTTTTTTCCGGTGAAAAGTCTGTAAATACTACGGCTGACGTATTTTTGTTTACCGTAAATCTTACATACCTTTTAGCGTGTTTTTAACTTGTGGACCGTGTTCTTATTTACGCTATACCATTATTTTTTCGGTTAAAAGTCTGTTAATACTACGGCTGACGTATTTTTGTTTACCGTAAATCTTAATGCAGATCATACTTTCAGCGTTTTTTTTACCTGTGGACCGTATTCTTATTTACGCGACACCATTTTATACGGTGAAAAGTCTGTAAATACAACGAGTGACGTATTTTGGTTACCGTAGTTGTTTGGTAGACCATACTTTTTACCGTTTATTTTACAGAGTATTACCGTTACTAGTAATCCTCCAAAACACTTCCGACTCACCCCCCCCGAAAAAACAGTTAAAAGATGATGTTGTTTTACTTCTATTTCCTGTTTTTAGAAGGTACATTTTTGTGATGCATCTATAGTCTATGATGTCAACATGGGCAGATCAATGACAACAATGATCAGTTAATACATTTTCATTTAAATCTTGAAACTTAACATTTTTATTTTATTTTCACCATAAACACACACTCTCATACCTTGCATATACCATATTGTATAACATTTTCTACTATTTATGAGCTTTTTGTAAGTTTATCACTTTTTAATAATATGTCTCACAAAATAAATTGTGGATTATGTGAAATGAAATCAGTCTGCTTCTTCCTTCCAACGTCAGTTTGCTTAGATTACTTTGAATACAAGAAAGCAAGATGGTTGTACGATGATCCGGGTCTGTCCAACACATAACCATTATATGTACATGATGTAATGTCTGTTTGATTTACTGCATAGTGCAACCAAGACACAACTTGAGTTTGAAATATTATCTTGTGTATAGCATCAAATTGTGTATATCATAAACTTTTCTCAAAATATGCACAATTGGTAGGTTCGAACACTAGGAATGTTCAATGGGCATGAATATAAAAACACTGTTTTATAACTTTAACTTGAAACCTTTACAACTTGTAAATAGCATAGTCACTGCAGCACCAACTAATAACATGATAACAGTATGAGATAACTGTCACAAATTATTAGAATTGCCACTAAATAATCAATTGAACACGTTTATGTGTGACTTTGCTCAAAACCATTATGCACAAATGGTAGGTTCGAACACTTGGAATGTTCAATGGGCATGAATATAAAAACACTGTTTTATAAACTTTAACTTGAAACCTTTACAACTTGTAAATAGCATAGTCACTGCAGCACCAACTAATAACATGATAACAGTATGAGATAACTGTCACAAATTATTAGAATTGCCACTAAATAATCAATTGAACACGTTTATGTCTGACTTTGCTCAAAACCATTATGCACAAATGGTAGGTTCGAACACTTGGAATGTTCAATGGGCATGAATATAAAAACACTGTTTTATAAATTTTAACTTGAAACCATTACAACTTGTAAATAGCATAGTCACTGCAGCACCAACTAAATAACATGCAAACAGTATGATTTGTATGTTTTGCCTTTATAGTTTTTTTATAATTGCATGGCATGGTAAATACAAGCAAATACAAGCAAAAACACCCTTTTGTTATTGTTCTGTTTTTTTTTCACTTTTTTCTGTCTTCATTGCCATTCTTCTCTACAGCAGAGCTGCCAACACTTGCATCTTACAGTTAGGGAGATTTTGTACAACAATCAGGGAGATTTAATTAGACGTAATAATTGCATCAGTTGATTGAATACTAATTTTGTTTTTGCCCCCCACCGATGTGTAATGAGCATTTTTGAGTCCTGTGAAAAAATAACCAGGCAACTCGGGTGGGATTCGAACCCATGACTCCCACATGACTAGAGTAGATGTCTTAACCACTAGACCACCGAGCACGCCCGGAACACTTATCTCAGGTTAGAAGTCTTATTAGGGGCGGTTACCAATTTAATTAGTAGTGTAGGACAAAATTAAAATTAGTGTTCATTCCCCAATGCAATTATTACGCCTACATAATTGTTTAGCGTAAACAAAATTAAGAACACTTATCTCAGTCAGATTAAAAGTTGGAAAATTGACTCTTTTTTGTTGGCAATTTGTTTGCTAGGAAGAACCCATACTAGTCGGTCCATTCGTGATCAGCAATGTGGTTGATGAGTGCAAGAACCTTAGCACTCATCATAGAGTAAGTCTTGCCGCGTTGGCTGGTCTTCCTGCCATGATCAGGATTGATCTTCAAGAAGCACCTTTTGAAAGAGAACAGAAAAAGAAAAATCCTAAATATACATTATTCACATCAATACAGGTTATAGCAAAAGAGATAAAGAATATGCTGCACACACTTTAACCGGCACCAGAAAATAAATCAAAATTTCATGCAATGTGTATAGACTCCAATCCATTTTTGAAAAACAAAATTCCTGATTCCTGCTATCAAGCTTATCCGCATCAACAGTTTGTAAACAGCATGCATAGTCAGAGTCCAGCATGCTCCTGAAGATGATCAGAGCATACTGATTGAAACAAGCTAAAACCATCGGTTCTTTTTAGAACCACCCCAACACAGAGAGATTATCATTACATGGTTTCACAAAGTCAATATTCATTGCCCCTTATGTATGTCAATTTACTACATCACCTCAACATTGGGAGTTGACCATTTCCAATTTGTTAGGAAGCTTATATCAACTATTCATTCTAAAACCACTCATTTACAAGAGTTGGGGTAAAAACTCACATACCGTTGAAAGAACTCGAGAGTGGATGAACACGGCAGTGGATAGATTATGTTGAAGCAGTAGAAACTTGCCAGAAGAAGGGTTAATGCTGTGTCAAATATGCCGATGTTGGCCACTGCCACACGATGGTCGATCACCAAACAGTAGTTTGCACCGTTGAGAAGGCAGTCTCCTACAAGTATGTGATAGAAAATTATTTAGAGAGACACTGTAGATGATGAACTGTCAATCCGGTTCAATAGCAACGAGAGTGCATCTTTAAGTAAATTTAGTAAACTTACCGCAAGCAACAATACATGGCGTGTCTGGAATGTCAGCTAGCCCTTCCACTTCAGCAGGAGTAGATGTTTTCTAAAATACACAATATGGAAATAGTTTTTGAGAACACTTATGTTGAAGTTTATTTGCACTTTCACTGTAAAAGAAATATGACAGACACAAATTTTTTTTAAGGTTAATTAAAACAAATTAAAACAGAACTATGCCATCCCCAAAGTCACACAAATTGAACTTCAGATTAGACTATGGGGTAGTAGTAGCATAAATTAATATCAACAGTCATCTAAAACATCCATACTGATCAATAATACACTATGGAAATAGTGTTAACTTTACTCTTAAGAAAACAATTAAACTAAATACCGAGTTGGGTTATCTCATTGTTTTCTGAAGGGTTACAAGTAGAATGGAAATTTTTCTTGTCAGAGGTTTTCAAGTATACAGTTTCTAGGGGGCTTATTGCTCAGATTTATCACAATTTCGACCTCAAGATTATTGTGCTGAAGACAAATTTCTAGAGTTACAAATTTAATATGTCTAGTCACTTTTGGGTTTAAACACTAAAAATGTTACAAGGCAAAAGGGGGACAAAGCCTGACCCTGGTTGATGTCAACCATAACATCGTCTGTTTTCTGTTAACAAAGTTTAAGGCCAAACATGTAGATTTAACACATATTTCAATTTATTTCTTACCTCTGTCAGAAAGAAGAGACCATCGGGTTTCTCCTCAAAGTAGGCCATTACAGCAAGTAGCAGAGCACTTGTCTCAGAGGTCTGATCCTTCGAAATTCTTCTGGAAGAATCAATGTCACTCATTACACTCATAACACCTCTCTTCTTAACGGTCTTCATGAAGGTCAGGATTCTTGACAATTTAGAGTCTAGTGCAGAACACAATGTCTCCTCAATATTCAGTCCTACAAGCTGCTTGAAGTGGCTACTCATCCCAGCCTTTGTGAAGAGGAAAGGCCAGTCCTTCATTAGAACTACAATGGGTGCACCGCTGTTAATATCCAATCTTTGGATAAAAAATGTCAATGTCATTTTCTCCATCACTGCTGACATGCTGTCATCAATATTTCTGGAGTTCTGATGGAGATCTTGAAGTTCTTCTTGTACTACACGAAGAGACTCCTCATCGTGCCCCTCCAGTGGCCCATCTGGCTGCCAGGCAACGCATCCATACCTATCTTTCTTTGGAGCTGGTGGAGTTGGGTTTCCTCCTATCTCAGCCGTACTGCGTTTCCTCTTGGACTGTTGGTTGTTGCTGGACTTTCCTCTATTGACATTCTCCCACCTGCCCTGTAGTTGCTTGGCTAGTGAATGGTACCCGTTTCCAACTCTATCACCTTCCGGTCTATCTTCAAGAGAGTCAGGGTGGGCATGAACAATCTTTCTTGCAATAGCTTCACAAGCCTTCCACAGAGGGTGAGAGCGAATTTTAACAGCTTCTACAATTACAGTTCTAACCATGGCCCTTCGATCAGCTGGGTGTGGCCTGGTTTTATTTTTAAGACTTTTTCTGAATCCAGAGCTCAGCTGATCCCAAGGAATGGGAAATTCTGATGCCCAGTCAGCATTAAGGGTGTGTGGGACTGAGGGTGGATTACTCGTAGCCTGGGGGGAAGAAGAAGTGGACGGTGATTCTGGAAGTTCATGAGGTTGAGCAGCAGATTCTGAAAAACAAAAATGAATAAATAAAAATAAAATGAATAAAAACAAAATGAATAAAATACATTAAAAACAACTTAACTGAGCTAGAAGTTCCAACAATTTTTTTCACAAACAAGGGGGTAACTTTGTTTAATTCAACAATTGATTTTTTGTTTATAGTCCAGCGTATAAGCACTTTCATAACACAAATTTGCACTTTTTGTGGTCAGTTTGATTTTTTTTAAATATGCCACATGTGGAGCCAATTAAAAAACTAGGTACACACCTATCCAAGAAATTTCACTTTCCGCATGGCTATGAAGTCCATCATGCATTTTCGTATACAATTTTTGAAACTCCGGGATCACTCAAGGATACTTCAACAAGCTTAAAGCACTTAATACCCTTTTTTCTAACCTCATATGGGTGGGGTGGATACATTCAAAAGTGAACAAAAACTTCCACATTGGTTTTTTTTTTTTCGACCATAAGCCCCAAGGCTATGGGTGGTGTTTGAACTGTATGGTGAAGTACACATTTTGTACACATCCACGGACTATTGGGGCTCAAAAACATTCACTGATGTGACTTCAGAGGACAAAATACTTATTTCGACCAATGCAGCAAAGTTTCCCTCCTCCCTCCGCCCCCCCCCCCCATTTCATGTTTTGGACCACATATTTTTTAACAGATAAAAATGTGTCAGAATGATCGGGCCAAGATACTGCATCAAGGCAGCTGAGGTACCCTAAGCTTGTTAAAACATCACAATTAAGTTTATTGCCCACCACTACTTTAAAAGAATATAGTTTACCTTTAATTCCCCATGCTTGGAGTAATTTTCGAATCTGTACCGGCCGCAAGACAGACTTCAAGTCAGCTTCTTGTACATATGGAAGATCACTCAATGTTTCCACTCCAGCATCAGTCAAGCAACTAATAAGTTTCTCCAGAATCTCATTAGACAATGAGGGTAGGGTTGCCTCAATATTATTCCTCAGCTTCTCCATGTTCTATGTCTATACATGAGAGAGCATGATGCAGAGGTAACACTGTTTGTCTCTTAAACTTGTAGACAGGCAAGGGATAGTAATCTGACAAGCTTTCTACATTCGTGCAAGAGAACTTGGTATTTTGGCTTTTAAGTCCATATACTCCCAAATCAGAAATATACTCAGATTGACAGTTCTCGGTTACAATATAAACTTGAACACCTTTGACTACAATGAAAACAATTCGGCCAAACACGACATTTATCTGATCTGCTTGAATGACCACATAAAGCCCTTTGCAGTAAGTTGTCCCTTTGTATGTAACAGAACGAGATTCACATGTTTCATTTGGATTGAAATCAAAGCCAGAAACAGCTTCTTGAAAGTCATTATTGTAAGTAGACGACAGAAAAGCAGTGGCATTTTGTACTTGCACATCTGGAGGGAAAATACTTCCTTTACCCAGATATGCTTGGAGTAGCTGATGTCTTTCAGCTAGGGTTGAGCATATATTCTTAAAATTTTGAAGCATCCGGGCACACTTCTTAAAGTACGAATGTTTGCTTTCAAACCTAAGTGTCCAGACCCTCATTAAGGGTCCAAAATCCAAGATCAGACTTGGGTAGTGACACAAGAAGTGATGCTTGGGTTTCAAAGTCACCTCTGGAAAGAGATCTTTGCGTGACTGGACATACCCTTCTATAAGTACATTTAAATATGCAACTGTTTTCTTTTCGATCTTTGGAGAACAAATTATATCCACAATTTCTCTCAATAAGAGAACTAGTTTCCACACTTCATCGGTGTAATCATTAATTCGATCTCCAATAAGAATTGGGAGTAATCTCAGCAAACACCAATTTTGCACAGCATGACCTCCAATTTTGTCCCCACTTGCGTTGACATCATTTGGTTTGTTATTAGCATCACTACCAAGAAATCGAAACTGGCAAAGTACTCGGTTCAGTTGTTCATATGTAAAATACCTCTTTGTTTTTACAAGGTATTTGATGTATAATGCTAGATCATAGGACACAACACCTTCAAAAAGGTCGTGTCCCAGGCATGGTGGGAGTCCAGGTTGGCATACATGAAAGTGTGTTAGTCTGTTAAACACAGAATTGAACTTAATCCCAGTTACTGGCTCACCATGTAATGCTATCTGTTCAAGAGCTAGATTATAGTTCTGAACTGTTCTCTTTGCACCAATCACCCGTGGGTTGCTTTGAAAATCAACTCTGCTAACTGTGCAATATCTGCAGAAATTTGAGGTTGTACTGAAATTCTGAGTAAACCCACCGATAGTATGGGACCCGAGATTGTCACCAACTATACAGCACAGTGTACCGTGCAAATTGATTCTACCTTCTTTTCCAAGGATAACTGAAACACCCTTGTGTTCTAATTCCTTGATATCCTTAATCAATGGTAACAGTACTTTTTCCTGGCCAAATTCTATGAAATCCTTGTTCCGACACAGAAGAGCAAGTTGCATGTGATCGATGTTTGATCTGTTGTGTGGAAGGAAATTTACAAGTGTAAAATATACACCAAGAACTTTATGCTTCTTTTTTGCGGAACCTAATGGATTGACCACCTCAAATTCGTCTTGATATAACAGCACTTTTAGGGTGTGCAAAGATTCAGTGAACAATTTGTTTCCTTTGAAAACGTTCCCATCAGTGACATCAGTCAATACATCAGACAAAGTGTCTTTGTGTGTTTCAAGTGTTTGATAGTACTGGTCACATACTGCCTTTTGTTTGAAAAGTGACTTTAAACTTTCCAAAATAGGAACGTACTGAGCAAAGCACTGCTTTCTGTTTTTATTCAAACCAAGAAAAATTCGAACTGGCTGAACAAAGTTAAATCTTGATTCAAAGTATGTCGTTCTCGTCTGATTTGTTCGTAATGGCCCCTCATTACATGCACTTAGAAAGTCGTTTTCTACTATCTTAAGAACTTCTTGTTTCTGACTGGCTGCAATGTTCAGATCTGTCAACTTCTCATCAAGCCTTTTACATACAATCTGTTTTTCAAGGTCATGAATAGATTGAAACTCACTTATAATAGTTTGAATAACAGATGATGGTAGCAAATTTTTGGCTTGTAGTTTTAGATAAAACAATGCCAAGCACTGAATAAACTGCTCCTCTGAGTTTTCTGTTAAGCAATCATCAGTAGAATCAATGTAAGATTTAGTATCACCCACAGTCTCTTCTACATGAACTGGTAAGATCTCCAAAGTTTGGTTCTGAGGTTCAACTATTAATTCAGAGTTTTTGCTTAAGTTGACAGTTGAACTACTTCTAGTATGAGCTGTGCCATTTCTGTGGCAACGCGATAGGTGTGCACTGAAAGATGATTTCTTTGAGAACAGATAGTCTATAAAAAATAGACAGTCTATAAAAGGGCATTCAATTTCAACTTTTGAATCAATGTGTGTCCTGAGATGTGCCAATAAGTTGTGCAAACTTTTAAATGTACAGCTACAACGAGGAACCCGGCATGACAAAGTGTTTACTTCATGATGCCTGACTTCAGTACATTGACTGGCATGAATAGCACAAGACTTTCCATGAATCGAGTGATCACGATATATATGACTCTTAAAAGATTCGTAAGTTTGGAATTTACGTTTACACCATGTTACTCCACATGGATACTGGTAGTTTGCCAAGCTTCGATGAAATGTAAAATGATGGGCATACGCCTTTAATGAAAGACTTTCAAAGTTACACAGCTCGCACTGATACATGTGGCATGTGCCATAGGCACAGAGTTACATGTAGGGGGCCTAGATCCGACTTTATTTAGTATTTACACAAAATAAAATCACTGCAATCTTGAATTTGCAGATCAAATAAATCTGGCAGCCCACTTCTCAAAATAATATAATAAAATGGCTATAATTATAAAATAGGCTACCCCGATCTTTCAACAATTCAAAGCCATGGCCTAGCCTAGCCCTAATAAAAGGCCCAATCTATTCTAAAAGTAAATCTGACCTATCTATAAATAATATGACATGAAATTGTAAATGATCTGACTGTGCAGACTTATCGATCGTATGATGTACATATATTTTGAACATGTACTTTGAACATGTACTATACATGTACAATGTATGTACACACAGTACAACAGGGGACCGTCGTTACTCAGAATACACAAAACTTGATGAAGTCGGTGACCTGAGTGACTTGCGTACAAAATAAATACACTTTTATGTCCCGACGGCAACATTAACACGGCAACTGTCAATCTATGTATATTTCTCTAACCAAATACAGAAAGTTTCACTTGTAAAGTACCAAATTACCTCTAAATCATCAGTCCATACAGCTAAAGGATGCTCAACGAAATCTCCACCGCTGCAAAGCAAGTGAATTGAGGATGGCGGCGGCGACTGGCGGAAAGTTTGGTCGGTTATTCGCGCTCTCTACGTCTGCGCATGTCTGTTGTGTGCTAGCTCAGCAGCGCATGCGTGCACAGGCGAAAAACAAATCGAACATCCCATGGTGCATTGCGCGCCGGTATTTTACGGGGTTTCAACGTACTTTTCACCGTAAAAATTTCTGTAATTTTTTTAAAACAATCCCATGGTGCATTACCATCCGGTATTAAGGGGGTTGCACCGTAAAGTCAAGGAAAAATTGTGTAACAGTACTACACCGTAGATATTTGCGTATTTTTCACCGTAACAATTATGGTGATTTTTTTAAACAATCCCATGGTGCATTGCGAGCCGGTATTTTACGAGGTTGCACCGTAAAGTTAAGGGAAAATTTCGTTAAGGTAATACACCGTAGCTATTTACGTACTGTTCACCGTAAAACTACGGTTATTCGCGCTCTCTACGTATCTGCGCATGTCTGTTGTGTGCTAGCTCAGCAGCGCATGCGTACACAGGCACAAAACAGATCAATCATCCCATGGTGCATTGCGAGCCGGTAATAATGGGGTTGCACCGTAAAGTCAAGGACAAATTACGTTACAGTAATACACCGTAGATATTTGCGTACTTTTCACCGTAAAAATTACGGTATTTTTGGTAAACAATCCCATGGTGCATTGCGAGCCGGTATTTACGGGGTTGCACCGTAAAGTCAAGGAAAATTTTTGTTACGGTAATACACCGTAGCTATTTACGTACTTTTCACCGTAAAAACTACGGTAATTTTTTACAGTGTACTGCTGTACATCATTGTGAGCAAAAGACGATCCAAAGGCAATCCTAGTTCAACACGTGCAGTTCAGACATCTCACGATGAAGATGGAAATGTGTACGAGGAAATGGAAACCCAACTACACGGGCAAGCTGCTTCCATTGGCCATAAAGAAACTGCACCATCCAGCTACCAAGAACTGACATTTAAGTAGTTTCTGTTTTTGTCTGTTTTAAAGCTACATACGAAGCGTGGACATGAGAGCAAAGGAGGTTCACGTAATGTAAGAACTTGAAACACTATGTGGACTTACACATGTACACACACACACATGTTTGTAAATCCCGCTTACCGAGGACTTCTCTTTGTTGTCCCATTGTTCGGACATAGTTTTTTTTAGGGGACGTCCTCGCTATGTCAAACGCCCGGATCCCTTTTGTTAAAGTCCTCGGTTTGAATGGATAGACACGCTCACACACACCCAACCTTACGGATTGGGTTTGCGGGGTCCTGCTATTGTTGATTATTCCCTTTTCTAGAGAATTTTCTTGTGGGGTCCAATGTCCAATTATTGACATAATTGAGAATTTGACCACATTCATTTTCACAGTGTGTTCGTTTTGTAATGAGAAAATAAAATGACTCCACAAGGAAATTTAAAAAGTTTATGGGAAGTGCAGAGACACAGTGTGTTCATTTTGTAATGAGAAAATGATTGGAATATCCCGTAATAAAAAAAAAAAAAATAATAATAACACAAAACACACATAACAAACCTTACGGATCGGGTTTGTGGGGTCCTACTATTGTTGTTATGTGTTATGTTATGTTGTTATGGGGGGGGGGTCCTCTGCCCCAAATTGGGGCATCTTTGTGGAGATGAAAAAAAAAAAAAGAGAAACTAAATTTACTCCACAAGGAAATTCTGAAGACCGGGGTGCTCCACAAGGAAATTTTAAAAGTTTATGGGAAGTGCAGGAACAAAGGAAAGTACAAAAGAATGCTCAACGAGGATGCATCTTTTAGAATGTGTGTGGGTGAACATGTCTACGCATTAAAACCGAGGACTTTAGCAATAGGGATCCGGAAAAAAACATATCGGGGACAGTCCTCGGTTTGTTTCGTGTACAAAACCAATGGGAACGTCGCTAAAAAAAATAAGTCCACAGCATGGGATGTCCTCGGTATTATACTATTCACACTTGTGTGTGTGTGTGTGTGTGTTTTCTATTTTTAATTTTTTTATTACGTGATATTCTTATCATTTTCTCGTTACAAACGAACACACTGTAAAATGAATGTGGTCAAATTCTCAATTAAGTCAGTTTGTCATGGATTCTGTGCAGGTCGCTGTACAAGCTTATTTAGAGTGCTGTATCGGTCATTTTGAGCGTCATACATTCCTACATAAACAATGTTTATATTTATCCAAACGTCGCTGTAGGATAATACACTAGTTTACATGATATAATCGGTGAAATTCTAGTATATATATCGAGTCTATTTCGATAATAACCCACCCTACGTTTTAAATTGAAATTCATGTGAAAGGTATATTTTATTTCAATAGTTTTGGTAATGTAATTATTTCAAACAAATGTTGATACATTTATTTGTTGTAAACAACATCATAAACACTTAATGCATATGTTATGATTCTTGTTAAACCTTTGCATGATGCTGATATTAAGAAAAAAATAACTAATATTGCTAGTAAATCTTGCGAGAGCCTGGGGACCAGCAGGTAGACAACATGAAACGTCGAGTCCAAACCGTCAGCTACTCTCAGAGTCAAAAGAGATCCACTTCACTTGGTGGTTGGGACCGCAATATTTACTAATAATATTAATTTCATAAATCGTATGTTTTCAAGATGAGAATCCAAGAGGCATTACGTGGATATAACGAGCTAGTTATTATTGTTTATACAAAAAGAAGATTCGATCAAGGATATTTAAAAGGTGTTATACATGATTGGTAGAGCTGAATAAAGAGTCGCAGACAGTGTTCAATTTTGTTGTGATCAACCACATACATGCAATAACAAATCTGTGAAAAATTGGGCTTCATAAGTTGTGTGAGTCAGGAGAAAATAGTGACAAACCATGCTCAATTTTCAGCATGTGTATAAACACACTGTATTTAATATATGTTGTTGTTTCTATTGTTGTTACAACCGAAAGCAGCTGTTGCGATTACTTCGTGTGCCAATACTGTTTTCTCGAGTATGACTTCATTTCAGGAAAAATATTTTTTTATACAAACTGGTTCTAGTAAGAACTTTATAATTAAATAAAACTTAATTTAATTTGAGATAATTAGCTTTTGGCTCGGTCCATGGCCCTGGTGGTTTGACTTGGCTCTTTAAGACCTCCTCGATAATCTGTTATGCCACTATTAAGATAAAAACTCACGAAGAATTAGTTGGTCAGGAGGACATGACATTGAGCTGGTAATTATTTCTGAATGATTATTCAAGAAAATTCACGTTAAAGGTAATTTTACAGAAACTTGTATGAATTGTAAAGAATGTTAAAAAGACGATAAGAAATATTTCCTTAATAATCATGGCATTTTATTTGGCCACTATTCTATTACGGAAAACCTTAACTACGAAAGAGCGTTAAAATTTCAAATTCCCCGTCACGGGTAGTTTCACTTTTTAGAGTGTCTGCTTAACTCTTAAACACAACTCTCCTAAAAAAATAACTTTTCACTTATAGACGTATTTTACAATTCATTCAATATGCTTAATATGAACAATGTTTACACAGGCTATCATCTTGTTTAATCTTGTTTTTGGAAGACGTATTTTTATTTCCTCTCCACTTTTGAGTTGTACTTTTGTTTAATGGACACTTACAAGAGAGCAATTCGGTCGCAATGTTCTTTCGAATAAACCAAAAACTTGCTATGTGAGATGAAACAAATACAATGTTCCATACTCCACTATTCATCAATGATGAAAACATGTTGGACTACAACGTTCATAAAACCAAAATGAGAAAACAAAACAAGGAAGTCATGGTTCAATAAAACACTCTGCATTTAGTTGACGGGCATTTTCTGCAATATGAAACGTTAGCTTTTATCCGGTCTTGAGTTCAATTGAGTTCAATTGAGTTAAAAGATGTATCTAGTTGTCCTGAGTGTTATTGTCTTGTCCAATGGAAGCAGAGCGTGTGACATCTTGGTTCCACCATCAGACACTGTGGCCAAGGTAGGAAAAACTACAACTTTGAGATGCACCTCAAGCACTGACTTAAGGAAATGCGAAAATGGTGTTTGTGAGGTTCATTGGCAGATTATGACAGACATAAGATTTGAACGTGTTTCTAATTGTACCTCAATAACTGAAGGGTATAGAGGCAGATTTTCAGTGTCTTTTGTTACTGACTGGTCTTTGACGATTACAGGAGTAGAGCCAAGTGATATGACAAAGTATCTATGTAGCGTTTACCGGTACTCCAACAAAACATGGGTTCATTCTCCCACTGCGACCCTCATCATACCATCACTAATTGATATCAGTGTCCAGCCGCCTCATCGTCTAATAACAACGGGAGATAATGCTACATTTCACTGTAACGTTCAGTCACAGCGTGGAGCTCTACAGGCCCTCAATGTTAAATGGTTTCTGAATGGAACCAACGTCAAGACATTGAAAGATCAATCACTTCATTATTTTGATAGCGACGGACACACCTTAACAATGCTCGAGATAAATGTTAACCACACTAACGTGCATTGCAAGGCATTCAGTGGAACTAAATCTGTGAAAAGGAGTGATAACTATCTGATACTCATTCATCCTCTGAAGAAACCGTTAACACCCGGGACTGAGGAGTCTCTCACCGTCAACCCTGCTGAGATTCCAGAAGACGCTGATGAACCACCCGCTGCTCAAGTACCTGAGACTGAGGAGTCTCTCACCGTCAACCCTGCTGAGTTTCCCCGTGCCACCGATGAGCCATCCACCACTAAAGTACCTGGGACTGGAGAGTCCCAGGTAGTCCCAACCCTGGCAGCACACATTTCCCTAGCCCCGTGCCTTCTTACACAACAACACCAACCGAGGGGGAAAAACCTAACGATGAACAGAATCATCCTGAGTCCATGTATGCCGTGGTGGATAAAAGTCGCGCCAAACGCCCAGAGAGCACCGCGACCCAAGCCCAGGTCGCACTTGGTTCTATCGCGAGGATCGGCAAGAATCATCAACCCGGAGGAGGAGACGGTTTATGCTGACATTGGGAACAAGAAGACTGTAGGTAAGCTGAGGGAGGGGAGTACAGGCCACGCCCCTTAGGTAGTCCCCTAATAGGTCGACTCGGTTACAAGGTGAATTATACATACCAATACAAAGACAAACTTACATGTACAAGAATGGAAAGTAATACAACCACAAATCTAAACTGTAGAATTGTCAAACAAACACAAAATATCCTCACCTGAATCAAACCGCATGATTTTGTTTGTTTAAAATCGTTAGATAAAAATGAGAAAAAGTAACCGACAATCAAATATTAAAGTGAACAATTCTCAATGCCGATGAATAACCGAAATGACTAGAAAGGGGGTAAACAGCAACAGACAAAGTAAAACCAATGAGTCATCTGTTTATAGGAACAATAATTTGAAAATTTTATTTTAAAGCAATATAACAACAGATGAACACAAATGAGAATTAAATGAAGTTCAAATTAAGACTCAATGAGGTCGCAACTTTAATGGGCATAGCCTCTTATTGGTAGAAACACAAGCATGACCACGTCTTGTAAGAAACAATAGAGCCATTAACAAAGCACCGTAACGGAAATTAAACAAAAGCATTGAGCAGCTCAGCAAACATGGGTTGGCTACTCTACACTTCATTTACCACAACAAGATATACTAATTAACCCGTTTAGCATTTACTACCATGAACATCATTCTTTAATCTCGAGGAGATTTGTTTAATTGATTTCCAAGACTATAAAAACAAAATAGTTTTTAAGTTATTTGTTTTAGTTAAAGCCTTTTTCAACACAGATGCAATCAATGTATGCACAGACTTCCGACAAATTGTTGTTTTTGTTTTACCAATAATTTATTATTCAAGAAGTTATCAATGATTTGAATAATATTTATCATTATGCATAAATAATAATCAAGGAATGGACAGTGCTGGAACTTTATTTAAGAATGGAATTTTATTCCAGATATATGCTACAGTTACATATACAAATTCAAATACGTTGCATATAGATCAAATAATTTAATATGTTTATTTGTTTCATCCAATCACTGTATAGGCCTACTCAGAACTTTCCAGTGTCCTGTGAAAAATGTCACAAACATCTTACTTGGGCGGGAGGTCTTTTATCATCTACACAATAAGTTAATGTTTTAATAACCAAAACCGTATGTTTAATGACGTTATCGTATAACATTAATGTTGTGACTAATATTTATAAAATAGTATTAGCTGTTGCAAAATTTAAGAAATTGAGGTGAATTGACGTGAATTGAAAGCAAATCTGCGCTTCATCTTGTCTCAGGTCATTCCATATTGTATATTTCTTTTGTTATCTTTTGTTTGCTGTTATTGTTGTTGTTTTGATTGTTTTGATTGTTTCCTAAATTGAGAAAAATGAGATCAAATTGAATACATTACTAATACTCGGATTGCATTTATTCATGCAGACTGGTAATATTTTCACATTTCATGTTTTACCTAATTTTGTAAAATATTTATTGCTAATTAAATAAAGAATCAACACATCCATTTGTTTGTTAACTTTTTTTTGAGAAACCATTTGATATAATATATCAGTGAAATATTAAATAACGTAATGTCAACTTATCATTTAAATGATAGCCAAGGAAGTAAAGACAATTTTAATTATAAAAAAAATATGTAGAACAACGCTGGATATTGTTTCCCGGATAACTGCTTTGGTAAACACACGTTATTGCATACTGATCAAATAAGTAAATATTATTACAAACATGAAATATTATGTCAAATGACGTACTCGGATACATTGAATAATAATTGATAAATGTGCTATTTTGTTTACTGTCTGTTTTGTCTTAGTCTGCTTTCATTCCATAGTGTCAGATGGTTTATTCAATAGTTGGATTCTAAGCTATCGTTTTACCTTGAGACGTATTGTGCAATTTGTTTACAAACTGGTGTTTTATCAGATCGTATTACAGGCAAGGTAAATACATATATTTTATTCAGATAAAAACATACAATTGTAAGAAAGGTTATGAAACAGATTGGGAAGGCTTGAAGAGTTGCCTGAATGAGTAAGCGATTGCCTGAATGAGTTTCAATTGCACTGTTATTAGAAACAACACACACAGGATGTCACATTAGATCCGGGAAGTACTAGAAATCAAAACAATAATCAATGTCATGTGACGTACTCGGCTACAATGAATGTTATGATATTAAATAGTAATGTTTCAAACTTATATTGCGCCCCTTACATGCACATGATCAAAAGATAGGTCCTATGAAGGATAAGACGAAGAAAAAACCCAAACCCTAGTCACCAGGCCAGTGCCCGAAACACAGTAAGGGGATACGTATGTCCCATCAACAGAGAACTACGAGCTACGTATTACAATTACATATAGGCCTATCCCTGCTTGTATCGGTAATGTTTTGATATGTTCAGGAGACAGACGCCTCTAACCCTTGCTATGAAAAACAATCTAAACTAGCTGGCAAAGCGACCATAGAAGACAGACAAAAATAACATAAACTACAAAACCATCAAAAACACACTAAAAAGCGGCTTTAAAAAGATGTGTTTATTTATGTATACATTTCTGTGGCAAGTTTCTGTCCGCTATACGTATATGCAACGGTAGCGCATTCCAAAGGTTTGAGGCTTCCGCAGAAAAAGCCCTATCACAAAAGCCAACATTTTACCAGTGGGATAATCTAAGAACAGACCATTATTACCTGACCGAACTTGATAAATAGATACTTTCCGGATGGTAACAAGATCCTGTAGATCTTTGGAAAAAGGCCAGAAGAGCTTTGATGAAAATCAACAAAAGGATTTTAAAAATAATCCTGTACAAAACTGGCAGCCAATGTAAATGACGAAGTCTTGGTGTAATTTGCTCAAAGCGTTGTGTGTTAGTACAGTTCTGGCTGCAGCATTTTGAACCCTTTGTTTGGCTCTTTGTGACTTTGGCAGACCATACACATGGCTATTACAATAAGCAAGACGACTGGTCACAAATTATTTTATTTATTTATTTATTTATTACAATATCTTTATACAGGATAAAAAGATCAGCAAAAGCTGTTTTACATCAATGTCCTGTTATACATTAAAAAAAATAATAATAAAAAAATACAACGAAAGCAACACACACAAAAAAGAAGAATACAAAGAAAAGCTACTTGAAATACAGTTTCTTATATAAACGTTTAAAATTGTCAATGGAGGAGGAACTTTGAATGGAAGAGGGAATATTGTTCCAAACTTTAGCACCGGCAAACTTAAAAGATTGTTTAAAGCACTCGACGTTATGTATAGGGATAACAACATTAAGAGAGTTTGCATTTCTTGTGTTAATACCATGCCTATCGAAGTACATTTCTACGTCATTGCATAGTTGACTTGGAGCAAGCCCGTGAACACATTTATAAAATAGACATGCTAAAAAGAAATCTCTTCTTTGTTCCACGGTTTGCCAAGATAAATGATTAACCCTCGATTAAGCCATCAGGCACTTTTCAGGTGTCCGTTTTTAATTAAAAAGTAATTACTCCGCCATTTTATTTTATTTGTATTTAAAAAATGTAAGGTTCCTCAACTACACCTAGCCAAATAGCATGCCAATTGTCTTGTTACCATCGGGGTTGATTTCACACCAAAAAAAAAATCCACCAATGACCAGTTCTCCCGGTATTCCCTTGGGAAATGTAAGAAATGTAAGAAATTATGATGTTTTTGCTGACTCATCAAACACGAGGGTTTCATTCAAACAAATGGCTTAGAGACACTTGTGGGCTGATCTCAATGGAAATTTTGCTTGAATTTATTTTATTTAGTCACAAGGGTCTATATCCAATAGTTTGGGCGATTTAAACATGCAAAATTACACGCAAAATATCAAACGGACACTTGAAAAGTGCCTGATGGCATAAGTGTGTGATTTTTTTTTGATGGTGTCACGAAGAGTTAATAAGGTCTTCACCACGAACGTTCTTATAATCAAAATTGTTGGAGACAACCCTTGCAGCTCTTTTCTGCAGTCTGAGAAGTGCCCTTTTACTATTTATTGAACAATTTCCCCACACAGAACACGCATAATCGAAGCAGGGTTGAATGGTCGTTTTGTAAAGCGTGTCAAGTAAACGACTGTTAAATGTATGCCTAATCCTACATAAAGAGTACACTTTGTAAGCAATAGATTTACAGAGATTCCTGACATGCAATTCCCAGGTGAGGTTATTGTCAACTTTAACTCCTAGGTAACGAACATTATTTACTTATTTAGTTCAAGTTGAGTGCCCTCAAGATGAATATTCAGTTTGTTGGTAGTGTGAGTATGATGAGGTTTTTGGCCTTGTGCCCAAGGGATGAGCAAATCCAACACTGGACTGGACCACCAGGGCGACATTGATTCTTCATGTGTCCAGTTTCCCCACAATAATGGCAGGTTGGCTGGTGGTTTGGCGTAACCATATTGGGTCTGGTGTTTTCAGCTCGAAATGGGGCTGCAGCAGTTCCAGAAGTTCGCCTTCTGTAGTTATCAGGGACACGAGGTGGGGCTCCATTGCGATGGATTGGTGTCCTGATGTTGGTTGGTTGTTGTCTTGGTTGTTGTCTCCTCATGTGCGAGGGGGGATGGTTGGGGGTGCCTGTCGTGGGCTATAACGGGGAAATCTCTGTTTCTCAGGCACAGCAATCAGCCTGCTTACATGCAGGTTATTCGGCCATTTCCTTGTTCCTATGTGGGGAGTGCATTGGACTTTTTCAGCGAAACCAATGTTTTTTAGGAGACGTTGAGTTCCCACATGAGACAGGTGGAGACCGTCTATGGCAAGTGTGGCTTCGTCGACGGTGTCGTCCCGGAACTTGAAGTTGGTATCGTTGTTCACGAACGTAATGCCACAGTCCTCGGCTAAGGTACACATAAGTTGGTTTATTGTGCTAGCTGTTTCCATGTCCACCTTACCATCAAATCTGGGAAGGATGCTGGATAGGATGATCTTTTCAGCTTTTTTGTTTTGCTTGATCCACCATGTTCTTGCAGTCGTCAAGAATTTTGTCAGTAGGTTTCTTTGTTGATGCGTCATTGGTACCCCACACTATGGTAATACCACTGTACCTTTTGCTTTTGATGCTTTTTAGTTTGATCCTTATATCGTCGAATTTGGCTCCCCATGTGAGTTGACGATCAGGTCATCTGATGTATTTATCACGTTACGAAGTAGGGAATCGCCAATGAGCAAGTGATCATCAGATGTCTCAATTTCGTCCTCGTCTTCAGAGTCAATATCGATGGTTGAAGAAATCTCTGGTATAATGCCAGCTGTTTGTGTAACCTCCTTCAAGCTACTACAAACTGTTTTGAGAGTTTCATCAAGCTTATTTTGGTTGGCAATAAGCTGGTCAAGTTGTGACTGTTGATTTTTGACTACACTAGTGAGAGACTTATTCATTGTAGCCAGGTTACTCATAGCAGTTAGTAGGTGTGAAATATCCGTTGGCATGAAGCGGCAGGTAAAACATGGCCAAACTCCCAAGGCCTCGTCTTTAGGAAGTTTCATGCAGGATTCGTGGTACCAATGTCCACATATGCAGCATCGGAGTATCCAAGTCAGTGGACTTCTGGTATTTTCTAGTAGTGCTATCCTTTAAAGTGGCCATTTGCGATAAGTAGTCGTTCGTATCCATGGTGTACTTGTACATGCAGTAAAGCGTATACAGTTTAGTTACGTGCCTCCAAACACGAGACAGAATACACAGAAAAAGTCCAAAATCACTATCAGGAATGGAATTTAGCACACAAAAAACTCACTCAGTTTGACAGAAATATTGTAGTTGAAAGTCAATGCTGGATGGTTCCTTGATGGTAGATGAAAATGTGTGATTTAAGACGATTTTGAATACAGTTTCGTTGAGCATCAAGTTTTCATACCCTCCTCCTCAGAAGGGCGCCCTCTAATTGAATTAGTTTTAAAGAAAGTCTTGTTTTAGGCCTGTGCTAAACGTCGCACTTTTGCCGTGTCGAACTCAGAAGATTTTCGCGCGGTAAGATTGCGGCACTTAAATTGAATCGGTGACAAGCGTCGAATTTAGTAAAATATTTTGCCGCGTTTAAAGAAATTCATAATGGCGACGTGGGAGAAAAATGCAAAAGAGTTATGTTTCTTAATGGCAATTCGAGCTGACACTCGTAGTTTTGTTTTATTAATGAAAAAATAATTGTTACCAAGCTTAAATGTCGTCATTACTGTTACAACAGTTGATGAGTGGCGTTCACCGTGACAAACAAAATCGATTATAATTCCGAAATTTACAGAATATTATGCTTGTTCAGTGTTCCCCATCCCCTCTATATCAGCTACGGTACAGACAAGGAGAACGTTCACATTAAGAACAATACACACACAACACGTTCCCAACGCTTTGAGCATGCGTATTCCCAAAGGACATCGCCCGACTGAGAATTCAATTCGATTCGACACAGCAAGAGCACGACGTTTGTCATTACGTCGTGTAACTACCTTCTAGCACGGCAGAGCTTGCCGTGCTACACGGCAGTGTCGAACTCAAATCAAAGGTTTGCGCTAAACGTCGCTCTTTTGTCGAATTTAATTCAGACATTTTTTTATTATTTGAGATTGACTAAAGCTGCAGAGCAAGCCATGTTGATGTGGGTGGCCATAAGTTTAGAATCAACATTCCATTAACATTTTGCTGGAGACCCATGAATTCAAGAAGTGCTAAAAACGTTTAGTGTTTGGACCATCAGATGTGTCAACCTGAATGTTAAAATCTTAACCGGTTATTAAAACTGGTCCAGGAGATAAAATAAGTGATTCCAAATAATCGGCAAAACCCCCCCCCCCCCAAAAACCAAAACAATTAACTGTACAAGGGTGGCTAACTGAGTATGGTGGCCTCTAAATGATTACAATTCGTAATTTAAACGAATTAATCTCTAAATTCCATTCGGAAAACTCAAATAAATCTACTTCATCTCAAGCATTTTTCTTGACCTGCAAATGGTCTCAAAAAATAAAGCAGTGCCTCCTCAAACGGTTTTTCCGGGGATGATCCAATAATCTAAAACCATGTGGAGTTGCATCAACCTTGTGGGCAACATCCATATCTGTTAACCAAGTCTCTTTAAGGACAAACAACTCAGCCTTGCTATTAATAGCTTAATAAACAAAATCAGCTGTTTTATTTATAAGAGTTCTGGTATTTAGGCAACAAAGTTTAATTAGATCATCAGAGGAATCGACAGAATTGACAACAATGTGTTTAAGGACAGAAGAGTACGGTTTTCCAAAGCTCACTTATTATGTGAGTAATCAAGCCGGTGACCAATATGGACAAGTATTTTTATCCATAGTTACAATGACCCACTCTTCTTCCCGCAAAATTCAGTTCGCGTTCAGAATCGATAACAATCCAGGCGGAATGGATTTGATAAAAAGTCTTACGGATGTTAACCAGCTGACTACGAGATCACATTCTAGTTCTATTATACATGTTAGAAGGCGATTTTTCTGTATGCATAAAATGCGACCCTTCTTTGCTAGTTCACCCAGTGCGAGGGCCTGCATGGGTTATCATACATATCAAAAAATCGTGTTATTTCCTGCTGAGGGTCATGATCAGGAATAACTAGAATAGTTTGACTACGTTTGGACCGTTTGATTAGATAATGAAACTGTTGAGACATTTAATCCAGTTCGGCACAGCTTTTTTGTTACCACACGACAGGGTGGGTGTGATTGGCGCAACAAAATTAGTCAGACACATGTACAGATTTGAAGACACAAAATACTCATTTCTGATAGTTAGCAGCAGCAAAGAGTTGAACCCATTGCGACTTCCAGATGTAAAAACACCAACCAACGAGCACGGGCACGGGCACGGGCAACAGCCATTGTGAATACACATTACAAAAGAGAGCACTGGACCGGAGATAAAAAGCACATCAAAAACATCAATGTAACAAGCAATACGTACCGGATAAAGCACCAAAACGTTTTAGAACAAATGTTTGCCTTTTCTATATTTTAATATTTTCAATTGTGGTTTTTGCTGACTAACATTATGATTATTACTATAAATCGTTTATTGGTTCTAACAAATCATGTTTACATCCGACTGCCTTAAAAACGTACAAGAGTCAATCAGGAAGAGGGAGAGAAAACAGAGAGTTAAACTATGTTGAGAGGGGATTCCACCCGAAGTAATGTATTTGGGAAATCTTTCACCCCAAAACATAATAATCTGAGGAAGGATTTGTGCATAAATCTTGTCTTAGAGAGTTAGTATTTGTTCACGATTGCTTTGGCCCAGAATGCTGTTGGTACCCGTTGTCACCTCACTAAACGTGGATGGACTCGACGGTTCTTCTCTTCGACACATTTTTGCTGTTTTTTACAAAAGCAAGATAGAGACTGTATTCAGCTGAAAACTGGCATATAGATCAGCATAACGATGAAAAACAATATATATAACTCTTAACTCTTAACTATCCCTCTTTACAGGTTTCTAAATAACCTGTTTTTCCACAAGGTTTCCTAACTTGTTCTCTCTACAGGTCTCTTATTAACCCGTTCTTTTTCCCACAGGTTTCATAACTTTTTCTCTTTTCAGGTTTTCAAATAACCCCTTTTTCTCACAGGTTTATTTACTTGTCCCTTTTTGTTACCCATACTTTCCACAGGAATGTTTTTATAACTTTTCTCTCAATATTCCTAGCTTTCTATGACATAACTCATGGCACTCCCTACTGAAACAAAGTGCATTTTCCGTAAGCTACGCAAACTTAAAGAAAAGAACATTCGCTACTTGTCACATCTTCACAACTACCGCTTTTATCGTTTGTCTCGTATTCTGCCTAAAGGACTACAGATCAAGTGTGCCCCTTCCTTTGGGGACCTTGATCCCTCCTTTCTTAAGAAATGGAACAAGACACTCACAAACACGTCTTTCCAATTGCTTACACTGCTAGAAAATCAATGTCAACAATACATTGATAACCATTCACTTGAGATAGTAGACACTGAATCTCAACTCAAAGAGTCATGCTCTAATCAAGAGTTTGAACATTTACAATATATCATTCTGTCTAACGTCAATCACCTACGGTCCACCCTATTGGACAAACAGAACAAGAAACGCATGAATGTCCAAGCTAACCATAAGAAATACTCTCATAGGCGTTTCCACAGTAAGAGGCCAACTATTGTTCCTGATACTGACAGGTCACTAGTTGCACCACGTACAGTAGTTAGCCTAACCTATCTGACAAAGTTCTAACCGACCCAAAGGTTAAACTCCTCTTAAGGGGTCTTAAATTTTGCCCCATACCCAGAGAACCGGACCAATTGTCTTTTCAACAAGACATGGCCCAATTCAATCGTAGGTTACGCCTACGTGAATATTTTCATGTAGAGCCCTCCACAGATGACGAGTCATCTGTGGACGTCTAACCCACCCGCAACCGCTTCAAGGAGAAAAGTCGTTGGGTACCCCCTAAGAACCGAGATGTAGCTCTTGATACCTACATCAATTCAGTCAGCTCCGAGGTTCTTAAGGTCCCTAATACCTGGGCACCAAACAACCTCCCCCAAGATGAACGTCACGCTCTAACACAGCTCCGCCAATCACCAGACATAGTGACTAAACGTGCTGACAAGGGGTCCGCAGTTGTAGTCATGAACACACATGACTACATAGCTGAGGGCCTCAGACAACTCAGCAACACTGATCATTATATTGAATGTGACACTGACCCTACTCAATCATTTTCCAAACAAATCAGTGACACCTTGGTTAGAATCCACAATGCCAACGGTATCGACAAAGATACCTTCAACTATCTCCTACCACAGGACCCCCGTACAGCACGCTTCTACCTTCTACCTAAGATACACAAGCCCAACAACCCAGGCCGACCCATTGTATCTGGTAATGGTAGCCCTACAGAGCGCATTTCTGAGTTTGTAGATAGCTTTCTCAACCCCTTTGTCCCCGGCATCCCTTCCTTCATAAAGGACACCACAGACTTCCTCCATAAGCTAGAGGATGTCAAACATCAAATACCTGACCCTGCTTTTTTGGTTACTCTAGATGTTTCATCACTGTACACTAACATACCCCATAATGAAGGCATGAGTGCATGTGTCTCTGCTCTCAGGGGCAACAAACAATCCCGCCCCTCAGTGATACATGTTAAGGAACTCATCAGCCACATTCTCACTAAGAACAACTTTTCATTTACTGACAGGCATTTTCTACAGATACAGGGTACCGCCTTGGGTACAACAATGGCGCCCTCATATGCCAACATTTTTATGTCTGACTTAGAGGAAAAACTTCTGTCCTCTGCCCCCCAGCCGCCCACTAGTTTGGTGGAGATTTATTGATGATATTTTCTCTATCTGGTGTGGTAGTCAAGACAGCTTGGTTGAGTTTATTGACCATATAAACTCATTCCACCCAACCATAAAGTTCACTACTAAATACTCTCTAACAAGTGTTAACTTTCTAGATGTAACTATAAGTAAATCCCCTAGCGGCATTGCTACGGATGTATACAGCAAACCCACTGATACCCACCAGTACCTTCTCTCCAACAGTTGCCACCCCAGTCACTGTAAGAAGGCAATTTCTTACAGTCAGGCCTTGCGCTCTTTTTCTCAATTTAATTTGACTTGACATTAAATACTTTTTCATCGATCCTAACTTGCTTTGTGACTGTTCTCTTTATTAATCAGTAGTTTGTACATGATCAGGTGCATCATGTACGAAGGGCCAGTCTTGATGCGGGGGAGGGGGGGGGGGGGCACCAGTAACACGGCACCAGCGTTGAAACTAGATTAATTTGACTTTTCACTCGACCAGACCAGTCTCATCCGAGACCAGTGATGCTTGTAAAAATTCTTATTCAGGATGTAGTGATGCATAATGGGAGCGATTGAACTGCGATCGGCGCGATGCATACAATCATTGTATGTACACACACGATAATATAACGCAGGCTCCATGGATAAAGTCCTTAACCAAAGTTACAAGAAGAATATTGCCATCGATCCCTAGTTGTATTACAAAGCAAAGCGTGCAATAAATATGTGCAATGGATTTACATAACAAAGCTATGGCATTATTGTTGATAGTCAAATCTATCGTAAACACGAAGAGGAGACGGGTGTTTTAGTTCAATGGGAATAGTAAACTAGCGAGCCAAGACTCTCTCGAAACAGATTTTATACATGGTTGTACCCGCAAGTTTACTATTTAGTATTTATAGTTACTTCTTATTTTTCGCACCATGCAAAGCTACCATTTATTGATGTTGTTTATTGTTCAACTTATCACTGTGCCGACCCAAGTACTTGGTCATATACTCGATCCCATCATTACCAGAGCTGAAGAAGTGCGGACCCTGCTAGTTATGGGATCCATTCAAACCATGTCTCAGATCACCACATTATTCATCTAAAATTGATCCCGTCCAAGCCTTACCCTTCCAAGACATCTCAGTTTGTCAGACAATTTCTTGATATCAACATCGAAACTTTCTCTAGTGATCTGCAAACAAGGCTCTAGCCAACAATTCAACAGTCGCTAACTGTAGTTGAAACAACAATGTTGATCAGCTTTTCATGGAATTCTATTCAACTGTCCTAGATGTCCTTGACTCTCATGCACCTGCTCACATAAGATCTCTGCAGATTCGACATCGTCCCAAATGGTACAACAGCGTTATTGACACTGCTCGTCGTGATCGACGTCGCTGTGAAAGGAAATGGCATAAGCATAAGTGTGACAATAACCTGGGTAATTTCATTCGAGCCAAACATGTCGTCACCTGTATAATTCAAGCAAAAACCATCTACTACAACAACTTACTAGCTGACTGCAATCCTAAAGTGGCTTTCAGATCTGTGAATGATCTACTTGCTAATAAAGAGCGTTGCCTTCCTGCTCATGATTCGCCTCTCAAACTTGCTAACGACTTTTCGGAGTTCTTTACCAACAAAGTAGAAAGAATTCGCGAAAATCTCGACGAGCAACCACACCAGAGTGAGCCCAGTCATAATATGCACTCCCAAACTAAGCAAACACTCTGCGAATATCGCCCAATTTCGTGCAAGGATCTCGCCGCTTTAATCAAGCACTCTCCAAGCAAGTTATGTGTTCTTGACCACCTACCGACATGGCATCTCAAACGTCACATTAACGTAATACTTCCCAAGCTGACTGAATTGGTAAATGCTTCATTATCCGATGGTGTATTCCCCAGCTCTCTCAAAGATGCAATAGTAACCCCACTTTTGAAGAAGCCGTCAGCACATGCTGAAGAATTATCGTCCTGTCTCGAACATTCCGTTTCAATCTAAGATCATAGAGAAAGTGGTGGCCTCCCATATAATCCAGTACATAACCAAGCATAATCTTTGTGAACCACTTCAATCTGCATATAAATCATGTCATAGCACCGAGACTGCTCTACTTAATGTCCGGAATGACATTCTCTGCATGGTTGACAGGCAGAATGGAGTAATGCTTGTGCTGCTTGACCTGTTAGCTGCCTTCGATACGATCGACCACGACAGCCTAATCAATTGCCTAAAGTCATTATATGGCATCACTGGAACTGCTCTTGATTGGATACCATCTTACCTTCAGAATCGCTCAAATCGAGTTAGTATACATGGGAAGTCCTCTATTACTCGTTACTTAAATTTCGGTCTTCCTAAGGGCCTGTTGTGGGCCCCTTGTTTTTCACCGTGTACATTAAGCCGATTGGTGACATTATACGTCAATGCAAAGTAATGTACCACTTATACGCGGATGATATCCAGATCTACCTACCATTCAACCCCATGGACATCAACGATGTTCAGACAACCCTAAACAAGCTCTCCAATTGTGTATCTAAGATCAATAAGTGGATGACAGTCAACAAATTCAAGCTTAATGAAGGAAAAACCGAGTTCCTCATTACAGCCTCCCCACGCCTTCTCTCACTGCAACAAGTAAAATACATCACTATCACCCTAGGCAACACCATCATCAAACCTTCCAACCGTGTTCGTAACCTAGGATTTATTTTTCAACAAACTGGGAGTCTGGGCGAGCACGTCACACAAGTGTGTCAATCGGTCAACTTCCAAATTCGCAACCTCTGATGAATCAGGAGATTTATTAACCATGCAAC
Organism: Pisaster brevispinus; assembly: GCA_023634235.1. Lineage (NCBI taxonomy): Eukaryota > Metazoa > Echinodermata > Asteroidea > Forcipulatida > Asteriidae > Pisaster > Pisaster brevispinus. The sequence goes on from JAMKCF010000007.1 coordinate 880,465, forward strand.
ATGTCACAATGCAGTGAGGGCGTCTGTCCTATTGCGCCTGGATTATTGCAATTCTCTGTTAAGTGGTCTCAGCCAGAAAGACCTCGGTCGACTCCAACGCTTACAAAATAAGGCAGCCGGACTTGTGTTTGCCCTTCCTGCTCGCACTCATACCACTCCGCTAATACACGATCTCCACTGGCTTCCTGTACAAAAACGTATCACCTTCAAAATTGTTCTACTTGTCTTCAAGTCACTCATCGACCAGACTCCAGGCTAGATTGCTGAGTGTTTGGAACGCCACGTCCCAACTCGCACTACCCATTCATCATCTGCCATATCATTCATCCGCCCAATAACTAAAAAGCATGCTGGGGAAATGTCCTTTTCTTCATCGGCTCCAAAGCTCAGGAATGATCTGCCACAACTTATTATTATTATTATTATTATTATTATTATTATTATTATTATTATTATTATTATTATTATTATTTATTACTTATTGTACTATGGGTTATACTGGACGTGCAGGCCTGGGTGGATTTCACAAAGAGTTAAAACTAGTCTTATCTCGAGTTAGGACGAGTTATTCGTCCTAACTTAGGACAATCCTTAAGTTTTTAATAATCCTAGGACTAGTCCTAAGTTAGGAATATCTTTGTGAAATCGACCCCTGGAATTACACGGAGGCCACGGGGTGGATGCAATGATCTATGTTGCCCCTTGTCTTGGCCTTGGTGCCCCTTCGAAGCTTCAAATGAAGTGCCCTTTTCGAAATGAAATTGGATTTGCCCTTTTAAAGATGAAACTCCAGGCATGGACGTAATTGAAATGTAAAACTAATGAGTACTCCGGAAACACGTCAGGAATTAAATTGGATTATTTCATTAGTTTATTTTAAGACGAGTGATTCAGCTTAGGTTTGATCTTGTTGTTTAACAAACTTGTCCATCATGCGTTGTAATAATAACATATTTGTGGTGAAATGGGGAATTACAAGTACACAATTCAGTCCAATGTTTCCCATCAACCAATCAGCCTTAATTTTGTTTATTGATTTATGAGGAAAAAGCGGAAGAGGAAGTTCGAAAAAAAAATAAAAATCTTATATAAAAAACAATCTTTAAAATGCGTGTTTCTGTTAAAAAATCTGTACTTCATCCAAGATGCTTCCCGGGTTTGGGTTTTTGTTTCAATGTATTTTAAGTCAGTTGGAGAATGACTTGAAGAATCTTTGGATGAAATCAGTTAGATTTGAAATCTAATTGTTGTTTGGCAAACATGATAATCCTTATGACCGGTGATATATAAAATTAGTAGGGGAGATGGCCTTAGCTTTCGATCCAATCCGGACCTTCGTCAGAGGCATAAACAAAAACAAACACAAACATATTCATTTATAGCAAAAGGAGGAGCAAAGGATTAATGGAGAGTATCCAGAAAAAAGCGGGAAAATATAGCCAATCAGAGTTGTAAATTTACTGGCTAAGAACCAATAAGAGTGAAGAAGTGAGGACAAAGGATGGTCAGTGTGAAAGGCTGGATCACTGGACCATAAAGGTGGTACCGCATTGTAGGCATTACAGTGCGGGAAGCATGGAAGGGTAGGATTAGAAAACAAGCCACATAAGAAAATGCAACTAACAATAGGAGGCAAGATCAAAGTAATTATATAATAAAAATAATCAGTTGAAATAGTTTAAACTAGGTAAGAGGAACCTGCAGAGTGAGCAGGTTATTAAATCCTCTGTAAAGGGTATAGGTAATTGACAAGTTAACTCAAAAACTTCATGAGAGAGAAAAAAGAAGTGTAGAGATGGACCAGTGTAGAGAATATGTAAAAGACAGTAACTGTATCTATTTTACATCAATGAAGTAAGCGAGAGAAAGAAGCGTAAAAATAGACCAGTGGAGAGAACATGTTATTTGTAGTTATTGTATTAATAATAAATCGAAAGTGAAAAGAGGGTGATGGGGATTTATTTAACACCGGTGTTTACGTTAAGTCCAAAGGGTTGAACTGTCTTGAGTTGGTGAATCCAGTGTGATTCTCTGAGTTTGCGGTGTGTGTCGTCACCATTGCAAGCCTCAATCACGATGAGTTCAACATCTTTGACGCTGTGATTAAGGCTGTTGAAGCGGATGGAGACGGGGTACAGTTTCTTGGTCTTTATGGAAGAGACATGGTTCGCAAAGCGAAGACTGAGTTTGGTCTTAGTCTCTCCCACATACTGTAGTCCACATCTTTTACAAGATATAACATAGACCACATTGGGTGTGCTACATAGGGAGTCGGTCTTGATATTGTAAGAAGAGCCCGTGCTATGACTCTTCACTTTAAGTGCAGGTTTGATGTAGAGACAGGTTCTACATTTAGAGCGGGTACACTTGTGACAACCCTGTATCTCTGTTAGTGGTGGTGTTTGGCCTGTACCTGGGGGGAGTTTAGCCCTGACTAGAATGTCTCCCAGGTTTTTAGGGCGGTGGAATGCAACCAAGGGGTTCTCAGGGATTGCTGAGCGCAACCTCTTAGATGAATGGAGAATATTTATTCTGCCATTGAGGATTGAGGAGAGTTTGGGTAGTTTAGGGTGGTAGGTGGTGACCAGGGCAACTCTATTGGTCGGGACTTTTCTGGACCCCTTGTTGGCCAAAAGAGTATAGCGTGGTATAGTGAGGGCCTTGTTGATGGCAAGTTGAACCCTGCGTTCGCTGTGACCTCTAGAAACAAGGTGTTTCCTGAGGTCCGATGAGCGCCTTTTGTATAGGGTATCTGTGGAGCAGATACGTCTTATGCGCAAGGCCTGAGTGTAAGCTATTGCCTTCTTACAGTGACTGGGGTGGCAACTGTTGGAGAGAAGGTACTGGTGGGTGTCAGTGGGTTTGCTGTATACATCCGTAGCAATGCCGCTAGGGGATTTACTTATAGTTACATCTAGAAAGTTAACACTTGTTAGAGAGTATTCAGTAGTGAACTTTATGAATGGGTGGAATGAGTTTATATGGTCGATAAACTCAACCAAGCTGTCTTGACTACCACACCAGATAGAGAAAATATCATAAATAAATCTCCACCAAACTAGTGGGCGGCTGGGGGCAGAGGACAGAAGTTTTTCCTCTAAGTCAGACATGAAAATGTTGGCATATGAGGGCGCCATTTTTGTACCCATGGCGGTACCCTGTATCTGTAGAAAATGCCTGTCAGTGAATGAAATGTTGTTCTTAGTGAGAATATGGCTGATGAGTTCCTTAGCATGTATCACTGAGGGGCGGGATTGTTTGTTGCCCCTGAGTTTTACTGACCGCACTTATGCCTATTAGGTCGCAATGTTCTTTCGAATAAACTAAATTTAGCCATCTAAGCGACAAAGAGTTTCATCATTCGCTCTTCATCAGTGGCTGGAAAACACATATTGGACTACCGCGTTCATAGAACCACAATATAATGATACAAGGAAGCCATATTCAAATAATAAAAGATCAAATAGCCTGGTTGAAATATTAAAAAAAGCCAAAGATAAGTGTGACTAATTTGAAATGAAATAAATTGAAAGTTATAAGCAACCACTCCCTGCAGATTTCTTCATTTGTAACGTTCAGCGATAGAAAGGTTAAGATACTGGCATTGAATAGAACCAAGTCTTCCACAATGTCAATCAACTTTGTTGATACACCTTCATAGTACAAAAGGGCCTAAATGAAAAAAAAAACAACACAAAAAACAAACAAAAACAAACAAACAAACACAAAAACACGGAAATTAACAATTTAGGGCGAGGTTGTCCTTCAATAAACTCCTTATAACGAGAATGGTTTATGACGCAGGAGTTGGACTCGAACCCTCGACCTTACTACGTGAATATACACTCTAAATACGCCCGGGTCAGAATAGACTCGGATTCTGGGTCCCGTGGATCTTGACCCATCACAGGGTCAGTATGACCCGGAATCTGTTTTGCAATGAACCAGAAATGGGTCAAACTGACGCACAACGCTGAATTAAAATCCCATTTGTTCATCAGTTTCTGGGTCAGCGAAAATCCATGCAAAATGTTCAGCATCCAAGGCTTTTTCTGTAATAGGAAACGTAACTTTTAGGTTAGCTTTTACCCAGTCTTTCAATTGAGTTGAACGATGTATCCAATTGTCTTGAGTGTTCTTGTATCGTTTTATTGAATCAGATCGTATGATATTACGTCATCATCAGACACTGAAATACGAAAGTGTTTTTTGTGTGAACCAGTGATGACAAAATACTTCCTCAAGTCATAATGATTGAAAAACATTCAAGTCTTAAGACATCCAAATAAAACAGAAGTTATGCTGATTTGTTAACGGTTTGTAAACGAGGAAGATAAACATCGAACATCATTTTATATAAACCTTTATAATGTTGAAAAACAAACTGCTCTGGATGGCTTGGACGGCCGAATGTTAGCAAAACATTCAATCATCTTAATATATGAAGGGACCACATTCAACATTTCTGCCAACTTTAAAAAACAAATGCGTCGCACCGGGTAGCTTTGTTTCCAAGACGTTCAACGCTTTATTGAATACGTAGGATTTGAAACTTTGCATGATGGAAGTATAACTAAGTAAGGCTTGCGGTAACACCATGTGGGAAATCTCTTTTGAGTAGTGTAGGTTCTGAAACCACCGGTTCTTTTCAGAACCTACACTACTCAAAAGAGATTTCCACATGGTGTTACCGCAAGCCTTACTTAGCTTTATTGAATAGTTGTGTTACATTATTACAAACTGTGGCTATATGTTTTTAGCTTCCCATAGTTTTCCATCTTTGGTTTGCAAAACACTCGGGCTTTGACATCACTGTTGAAGTCAAATTAGATTGGTATTTGATTATTTCATTGGATAATAGATATAGCTAGTACAAACTACTTACCGACCAAAAAGACCCACGGTATAAATCCAAGACTTAGATAGTGGCCTGACGTTTCGACCGTAGAAGAGTCTTTCTCTTCGAAGACTCTTCTAGGATAAAAACGTCAGGCTACTTTGCCACCATTTCATTAGTTAACTCATTGTTTTAAAACGAGTGGTTCAGCTTTTATTTTGTTGTTTACTAAACTTTTTTCTAATTGCGATGTTATTACAACATTTGTTTTTGTCAAATGGGGAATTAAAACTTGCAAAATTAAATCATGTTTTTACCTGCTAACCAATCGGCCTTAAAATGATTTGTGGTTTTGTGGAAAAAAAAACGATATAGGAAGTTGGAGATTAATTTGTTTTAAAGGGTGACACTAGCTTATATTGTAGATAGTGCAAATTTTGCTGGAGGATGACACTAGCACACATCTTATAATTGGTTATATTACAGAACGAACACACCTATACTTCACTAATTACCCAGCGCACGTTTTACATTTATTCGAGAAGTATAGTTTATATAAATGCCTTCTCTTCGACTTTATGTAATTATTTCGATTCATATCACACTTGGATATATTTGTTTGCTGAAACACCGACATGATCACGTAATGCTGCAAATATTATTGGTATTTTTTTTGTTATGTTATGTCAAGTTGTGCATGATGCTGATAATACGAAGTAACTAATATTGGTAGAAAATTGTGTAAGAGTTTGAAGACCAATAGAGTACACTACTTAAAACGTCGAGACCAAACCGTCGGCAGTCCTCAGAGTCAAACGAGATTCACTCGATGGTTGTAACCGAAATATTTACTACTAATAATAATTTGTGTTTCAAGATGAGAATCCATGATGCATTACGTATGAAATTGAGCTGGTTATCAACATCACTTCAAGGATGGTTTAAGATGCGAGGATAAATATGAAAATTAAATTTATTGATCGCCTCACGCTGAACCAACCTCGATGCACCTTACTACATTTAAACTTTCTAAAACAGTAAATCTATAGTTTTAACTTGTTTAAAGACATATACAGCGTAACCCTAAATAAACAGAACCAACAGCCACATGGTACATACATGTTTTTTTTTTTTTTTTTTTTTTTTTTTTACAAAAATACTTCATTTAGCTTGGACCAATACAATTACACGTACAGGATAATCGTCTCAGCTCGGACCTTTCTTGCGGCCAAGATCTTGCTGTGGTTTACACGGCGCTTTAAATCAATGTAAACTCAGTACATAACATATATTTTATGTTTGAATGTTTTTTCACGAAAAGTAAGAAAAATGTTAGAGAGTTCTGAAATAAATATGAAGAATGACGCATTTACTTAATATTGTTTTAATGTCTTACTTTGCATCCTTTACGGAAACAACATCCTGAATTACAAAAACAGAGAGCGTTGAGTTTACAAGTTCCCGGCTTAGGTGGGTTCTATATTTTTTTAAATTGTATATTTAACTTTTAAATTTAAGTTTTGTTGAGTTAAATTCATTATTTATAGGTACATATTTAAAAATCATTCACAACATGTTTGTTGTGCAGACTGTCTACACAGGCTTTCATCTTGTTAATGTGCCTAGGTTTTATCTCACTTTTGGAAGTTGTCTTTTTATTTCCTCTCTACTAGGTTGTTGCACTCATGTCACGTACATTTTTACTGACCGCACTTCGGCCTAAACCAAAATTAGCATATAAAGCAACAACGAGTTTCATCATTCGCTATGCATCAGTGATGGAGAAACACATATTGGACTACCGCGTTCATAGAACCATAATATGATAAAATAAGAAGGAAGTCATGTTCAAATAATAAAGGATCAAATAGCGTAGTTGAAATATTAAATACACCCACACGAAAAGTGTAAATCATTTGAAACTAGAAAGTCAAAAACGACCACTCTCTGCATAATTCTTCTCTTATTACGTTTGGCATCAGATAAATTAGGGTACTATAATTGAATCAAACAAAGTCCTGTGACAATCTTGACCAGGTCTTTCTCAAATGTCAATGAACTTTGATGATACAACATCACAACGTAATTGTTGTAAAAAAAAATATATACAAAAGGGAACTCCTCATAAGAACAAATTATTTATGATGCATGAGGACTCGAACCGTCGATTTTCCACTTAAGACGTAAACATTTACTTCCGGGTCAGAATTGACCCGGATTCTGGGTCCTGTGAATCTTGACCCATCACTGGGTCAGTTTGACCCGGAATCTGTTTTTAAATGACACAGAAATGGGTCATACTGACGCACAACCCTGAATTAAAATCCCATTTGTTTTCGGTTTCCGGGTTAGCCTCAGCCATAACTGAGACATGCCCTGAGACCCAGATTCCGGGGCAAATCTGACCTGTTCTTAGAGTGTATGTCTGTAAGATTCTTAATGGACCACCGCGGTCACCCGATGAAGAGAGGCAATTTTTAGAAAACTGTTACAAGGTAGGCTACGTACCTCTTTAACATTGTGTGTGGACATTAATATGCAGGGACATAAAAACTAATCTAAAAACACACTGACATTTATAACTGCTCAAAATCAACCAGTTGTTTGTTTATCTTTATCGACACATGATTAGTTAAACTTTGATAACGCAACACCTAACCAGATGAATCTTGACAGCGGCGTAGCCAGGACTTTGTCGGTGGGGGGGGGGGGTGCTTGTCAGCGGTGGGGTCATGCTTTTATTTTGGAAGGAGACGCTCTGCAAGGGGGGCCACCATTCTTATATATTTTGGCACTTCATGGCCGCGGTAGCGAAGATGTTTATAATTTAATTTACTAAAACAAGTTCAAAATTAAAAAGCTGAGCGTTTCCTTTCTCAATATATTTTGTAGGTTAGACTACAATTAAATTGGAAAATGTGTTCGAATTTCAGTATAGATTACCTGAAGAGCATATAGTAATTTGGACGATTGTTCTAAAAAGGAAGAGGAACAAACTCAACTATAAATCTTAAGTTACCTTGCTTCAGTAACCAAGCATGAAATCAAATCAATCACAATTAGTTCTGGTTGTTCTACGCATTTCTTATTATGAGTTGAGTTCGCGATTGACTGTTCCTAGGATGTATGGTTTTCTTATCGATGTGAAGACTGCAGGTTGCTGTTATTTCGTCGCTCATTCTACACGTATCAACAGCTACAATGTTTCTGCTAACTCTTGTTATGACTTTGATCTGTGGGTTGGGTGAGGCGACACGTTTCCAGACTCACCCAGTTGACACCCTCGCCTTGCTGGGAGGAAATGTATCCTTCAGCTGTACACCAGTAAGTGCATTCTGTGGAGGGCATCTGATTGTATACTGGCAACGTGGTCCTGAAATGACACCGACATTGGATAAACTCATTTTTAACGGCACCAATATCTCTCGACAATTTAATGGTAAAGAGAGGTATACTGTGTCATTAAGAGACTGTACATGGACTTTACAGATACAGAACGTTCAAAAGGTTGATGCCAAGTATTATAGTTGCTATATCTACGATGGATATTCTCAGGTAGCAACACTAACTATTGCTGACCGAATACATACGATGGTTGTACCTCCTAGGATTGATGGAAAGGAAGGGGAAGATGCCAACTTTAGTTGCCAAACACAACCTCTCATCAACCATGATCTGGAATACACCTGGTATATTAAATCACTGGGTGGCTTAGAATGGACAGAATTATTCGAGAATAGTTCGACAATTGATTATAATAATGACAAACAATCCATGACAATGCTCAGATTGAGAATGGAGACGGATGGTTCCACGGTCCAGTGTTTAATAGTGCACGACGGCGCATCGTCTTGTGCGAGAAACAGTGCATGGTTATTTGTGCATTCAGCTGAGGAAGCCATAAAAACACCATCACAAATAGTGACGTCAGACCCCATTCCATCTCGAGTTCCTGAAATCTCAACGAGCCTCAGCCCGATCAGCAGCACCGAAACCCAACTTGGTGGTAGAGTTTCATCCCTTAGTGACTCTGTCGTCATCTTAGCAGGCTGGCCTGTAGCCGGTATTTTACTCATTCTCCTGATTGTAATCCTCCTGTACTTTCTTGTCTTCAGAGGACGATCTCAATCCAAGACTATTGATAGACGTACATCTCACACACCTCAAGATGATGGAGGAGAAAGTGATGTAGACAGGATATCAGAAACTCAACTGCACGGGGTCACTCCGAGGTGTGATCATGAAAATGAAAACACTAGCTCTGCAGGTCAGAGGTCAGTTGAGTCACCGAGAGAAAGAGTTATGGTAGTGCAATCGGACTTACATCACCAGGCAGAGACAAAACATGATCAAGACGATGTGGACAAACCTATGTCCACTGAAAGCGATGGGGCAGTCAAGGATTGGAAGAAACCTAGTGGTAAACAGGGGCATTCTGAGTCCATGTATGCTGTGGTGGACAAAAGTCGAGCTACAGGTAAGACATTGGGCGCAATTTTTACTAAAGAAGCACCTTGGAAAGTTTCAAGAGGCGGGAAGGATGGGTCGAAGCTAAATCGGGGAAAGAAGACAGCCCAGACCTTGAGTAGTTATTCTAAACATAAAACTGCGTCTGAGCATCAGGAATCAACCGTCTTTGTGAATGATTTGCCGGTATCAGGACACGTTGTTGACCGTCAACCGTCCGGTCAGAAACCCCCTCGCGTCATCCCGTACCGTCTCTCCAAACAAGCAGAAACACGCACCACGACCCGAACCCATGTGGCACCAGAGCAGACAGAAGACAGCGTTGAGGACGGTAGTGTCGCTAATGAAAGTCTTCATTACGCTGACTTGGATATATCGCGAGGCTCGACAAGAATCATCAACCCAGAGGCAGCGACGACTTATGCTGACATTGGATACTAGAAGACCGAGGGGTAAGCTGAGGGAGGGGAGTACATAAACCACGTAGATGATGATTTTATTCAGCTTTTAACAAACTTTAGAAATAAGGTCGAGGCAAAAGCTGAAACAACTTGCTCTCTGTAGTTCTATTTCTACCCATTGTTTTCGCAAATAACATATAATGGGAGACAAAAACAAACATAGTAGCACACTAACTTAATATTGACTTGGCTGAGGGGTCATCTTTGTTAACGAATGATTAGTTAAACGTCGATGAAGCCAGACCTAACAAGTGGAATCTTATATATCATCTAGCCAAAATCAAAAACTATTTTTGAGCTTGTAAAACAACGAAGGGACACAACACAATCTGTTTATAGTTTCTTAATTTATTCTAAATAGCTTAAAACATAATAGCAAACATGGGCTGGCTACTTTACACTTCAGTGACCGCCACATGATAAAATGATTAATCCGTTTTGCATTTTGGATTTGTTTCCTTAGATCATATAAACCAAACAATGTTGACTTTTTATAGTTTTCGGGTTTGAACAAAGAAAAAAGAAAAATGATTGGAGCGGGACTTGAACCAAACCTCCGGATTGACATACCGGCATGACACTCAACCAATTGCCCTTGTGGTTTATTACTTGATAGTTGTTGTTGTCTAGCTTAACCATTTTTTCAACACAAGTACAATGAACAAGCTTCCATCAAACATTTATGTTTGTTTTATCAATAATTTTATGTAAAAAACATGCACCGAAAGTTTTAGGAGTTATCAATGATTTCAGAAATGTTTTACGTGTTTCCATAAATAATAATCAAGGATTGGATGGTAATGCAAATCATTTTAGAAATGAAATACTATTCCAAATATATGCTACAGTCACTTGTACAGGATTGAACACGTTGCATATGAATCCAAGAAGTTAATATTTTGTTTTTCCTTTACACCGATGTGTGTCAATCACTGTATACTCAGAACTTTCCAAAGTCCTGTGAAAGAAAAGGCACAAGGAAATTACTCGAGTGGAAGTTCCATTAACATTAATTTTAATATCCAAAACCACACTTTTAATGACGTACTCGGATGATATTAATGTTGTGATTAATTTTTTCGTTTTTGCATTGTCAAATATGATTATTGTGTCTGTTTTTAAGTAATTGGTACAATAAATTCATATGTATCAATAATTCACAAATTGAGATAGAGTTTCGTCTTCACTCAAGTAATTTCAAAATGTATATTTCGTTGTTGTCGCTGCTATTGTTGTTGTTTTGGGATTCTATTTTGTTAATTGTTAATTAAATTTATTGAAATGCTATCATTAAGATGGTAGGGGTAGTTTTTTACATGTCAGATGAATTAGTTGTTTCTGGAATTGTCATCCTTTTTATGTTAAATACTACTTTATGATTACAAGTTGCCACAACATTCATTAGTATTTATCCTGTGTGCTTATACTTCATCGTTTTTACACATGATCCGTGAGGTCTCAAACCTTGCATTTATAGCTAAACTATTATTCCAATGATAGTTAAGGAAGTAAAGCCAAGTTTAGTTAAATATAGACATTCGTAGAAAAACACTGGAGACTGCTTCCTGGAGTATTGCTTCAGTTCTATACACTTGACATTGCATAGATAACATTGAAGTAAATATTATTAGTAACCAAACCTTAATTGTTAAGTCAAGTGACGTACTCGGATAGATTGAATACAATTTTGATTCAAAATGTATGCAATTCTTTACTTGAGTGTCTTAGTCTGCTATCATTCATGTCAGTTTATTCCCTATTTGGCTTCCAAGCTATCGTTTTTATTATGAGACGCATTTGATATTGTATTTCATATAGTAATTTACATAAATTCCTTTTTTTTTATTCAGATCTAAAATATAAGATTAGAAATATGAGGAGACAGAAATATCAAGCCTGATTAATTTTCTTAAAGCTAAAAGCTTGCATTGATGACTTTCGACTGCAACGAAAGTAAACATAGCAAACATATGATGTCACATTAGATCCGGGAACTACTAAAAACCAAATCAATTATCAATGTCACGTGACGTAAGGCCACAATTAATGTTGTAATTATTGTTCTATAATTCCACGATTGGCCTGATTTCAATCACAATAATGGTTAGTTTGATAATAATTTGTGTTGCTTTAGTTCTTTTTACTATTAGGCGCAAATGAAATAAACCGCATTAGAACATGAAGTGGCGCTACATTATAAAATGGCTTTCCTATGTTTCCCCAAGTTCATTTGGTAAAACATAATTATAAGTATTTTAGTATTATTTTGAATATTTTTTTTTACAGTCTGACTCCAATAACCAAGTAAATAATACTGTCAATTAAATGTGATCTAGAAACATTTACTTTAAACCGACACAAATAACCATTGGAGTCACTGGAAATAAAACTAAAAATAAATCATAACAAATCAAAATGAAGCAGCATAGTTTAATAACAATAACTCTACAACCTATTCCTTAGCCTTCCATTTAATAAAAAAAAACAAAAAACAATAAATATAATTTTGTAAATGTTGTTTAGAATAAAACATATCTTGAAATGACAAATAAAACTCAGTGTGTTTGAACTAGACTCAGTTATTGTCGTCATCCTTCCACCTTCAGTCGACTTTGCCGACTACAACGCATCTTTTAATTACTATCCAGACTAAATCAAACGGATGAATATGTTAAATGGCAGTTAAAAAAAACACAACAACTAGAAATTTAGATAAACATAAAATGTTGTCATGGTAACAGTACATTTAACAGCGATTCACAGAACATGTTAGGGAAAAAAGCAAGCACTGGCAGAGAAAAATATAACGTGGCAGCAACACAACAGCGCCCTCTACTACTTGTGATTATTGTTATATTATGTCATTGATTGGTATGATTTCATTTACAAGTTGGTTGGTTTATTAACAATTTGCGATGTTACTGTTAGGCGCAGATGGAATAATCCACATTAGAACTTAGGCCCTACATTGTATACATCACTTTCTCAAGTTAGGCCCTATTCCTGAGTTCATTAGGTAAACACGTGAATTATTATTCTGGTATTCCTTTGAGTCCATTATTTTTCAGTCTGACTCAAATAACCAAGTAATTAGTATTATCAACAACAAAGAACACAAACTGGGCACTAAAATAAAAAGAAACGCTTGTAACAGTACAGGTAACAAAGTATGTTAGGGATCGGTCTCCCATTATTGAAATGGTAAAAACACAACTCCCTAACCACACCCCAGCGACGTAGCCTGGCTTTCTTTGGTTTGTGTGAATATGTCTAGGCATTCAAACCGAGGACTTTAACAATAGGGATCCTGGGCCCTGGGGACACTCGAAATGTGTGTGTGTGGGGAGGGGGGGGGGGCAAATGCCCCACCCTGGCTACGCAACTGCCACACACATACACACGTTTGTGAATCCCGTAAATCTAAGACTTCTCTCATTGTTTAGAGATATTCGTTGCTATGTTATGCTGACTTACATTATAAATATTAATATTTATCGTTTATTGGTTCTTACAAATATATTTTGCCTGAAAAACTTACAAGAGTCAATCAGGAAGAGGGGAAGAAAATAATAACATCCAATCAATAAGTCAACTTCGCCTCTTAAGATTTGGTTGCAATCAAAACGTTACGATACTTCAAGAACCAGCCGATTGTCTTCTAAATTCAGTGTTTGGTTTTCCGTCCGCACAGGTGCAATGCAACTGCAATATGTATGTAAACTTACATGAACCCATACCCTTATATATATTTGCATGATTGTTGTATAAAAAAAAAAAAAAGTTAAAAATAAACAATGATTTATTAAATTTTTCAATATTAAGATACCCATAAACAATAATAATGACAAGGAAGGAAGTAAAGTGAAACAAAGAAGAAGACAAAACAATTAAGTAAACACCAAAACAAATACGGACTAATTTATATAATTTTTTTTTTAAGGTGGGGTCATAGATTGGTAAATACTCGAAAAATTTATGACCATAACAACTGACTTGGTGAAAATCACTGCAGCTGTTGATAGTAAAAATTATTTTGAGAGAAGATTCCCTACGAAGTAGTATAGTTTTGGTAATTTCCACCCCAAAACATCTGAATCTGAAAAAGGATTCGTGCATAAACCGTTTCTTAGATTCCTGGTGGTTGGTGTCCGTTCGCGAATGCTTCAGCCCACAATGTCTCTGCTCATTCTTGTAATGACGTCGATCTGTGGGTCACGTGGGATGTCTTATTTTAAGAGGCACCCAGTTGACACCCTCGCCTTGACGGGACAGAATGTCACATTGAGCTGCAGTCTACAAAATGTGCCGGTACCTTGCAATGAATACGGGGATGATAAATATCGTTTGTATTGGAAACGTTCAACAACGATGACATTTCCATCGGATCCGTACATTTCAGATGGCATCACAGTGTACGATCGTTAACGTAAGAGATACCCAGTCACATTAAGTGGTTGTACATGGACTTTACACATAAAGAACGTCAGAGCAAACGATGAGGGATATTACGGATGCTTTATCTATAACTACAAGGCTCAAACCCCGTCACTACTAGAAGATTCTGACGTAGCGAGACTGAATGTAATTGATCGGATAGACACTACTGTCATACCGTCTCAGATTGAGAGATACGTGGATCAAAATGCTACTTTTCGTTGTCAAACGCGACCAATCATTGAACACAAACTGAAATACACTTGGTATAAAAATCAAGGCAACTCTTGGCAAGAACTATCAAAGGAAGATACACTGATTGCTTTTAATTATAAAAATAAAAACATGACGATGCTGAGATTGACAATGAGGGAGAGCGGCACTGCAGTGAAATGTTTGGTGTTCAAAGGATCGATGTCGTTTACTGGAGAGACTACTAGTGGCTTGTTACTTGTTCGCCAGGACGAGGTTACCATGGAAACCATAACAGGTGAGGTGACGACAGTGAACACTTCTGAACCACTGACCAGCTACCCTACCATTAGTAGCACCGAACCCATAGCAAAAGGTGAGTTAGACCGACAGTCTATCACATCTGCACCCCATACCTCATCCCCTCTACCGACCAAGAAGCAAGATCCCGATCCTGACAGTAACAACCCTTCTTCAGGATCTGCAGACTCTACAGTCATCTTAATAGGATGGCCTGTATCTGCTGTCTTCATCTGTCTCTTCATCTCATTATTGCTGTACAATATCGTGAGCAAAAGACGATCCAAAGCCAATCCTAAATCAACCCGTGTAGTTCAGACGACTCAAGATGAAGATCCAAATGCGTATGAGGAGCTGGAAACCAAACTACACGGGCAAGCTGCTTCTACTGGCGCTGAAGAACCTGTACCATCCAGCTACCAAGAACTGATAATCAAGTAGAAATTATTTACTCATCTTAAAACGAACACACTACAACAATGAATGAGGTCAAATTTTCAAGCAAGCAATGCACAATTGTTTCCATTTTGTCAGAGATTCTTTGCAGGTCGCTATACAAAGTAAATTAGAGTGCTGCAGGAGTGATTTTGACAGTCATAAATTCCTATAAATAATATTTCAGATAATGCTAACTTGCCGGAGGATGCCACTGTTACACAATCGGTGAACTCCGGAAAAAAACAACCTCATGTTAGTTTAATAATTAACCACCCTACATTTCTACAATTATTTCAGAATTACATTTTCATGTTTTGTTTAAATTTAAGCTCTGCAGGATGTTGACAAACAATAAGTAACTGACATTGCTTGTAAAACTAGTGAGAGTTTGATGAGGACCAGAATAGACTGTTTGAAACGTCGAGACAAAACCGTCAGCTGGTCTCAAAGCCTAGAGAGATTCACTCGTTGGATGTAACAAAAATATTAACTAATACAGGTAACTTCTGAAATCTTATGCTTCAAGATGAAATACCACGAAACATTAATTGGTTGATATGACGTCAAAATATATTTATAAATTGTATTTAAAGACAATTTACTTAAACAGTTATTTTAGACAATCTTTTATGAACTGTGAAGAATGTTAACGACTGTTGAGAATTATACACTAATTTTTTTTCAAAAATTCATGTCGTATTTATTACGGGAAAACCAGAAATACGGAATCAAAGAGCGTTTAGAATGCAAAATTCTCAACAAGAGTTGATTCTAAAAAAAATTTAAAAAAATGTCGATTTAGCAATAAAACATAACTTGTATTAAATGACAAAAATTGTCAGTTAATTTTAAAGTGTACAAAACGTTACACAGGCTTCCATCATGTTAAACAAAAAATGCTTGTGTTAAATCTTGCTTTTTGAAGTTTTTTGTTTATTTCCTGTCCATTTGTTGTTGTTTTCTTTACTGAAAGCAGCTCGGCCTTTAGTTGACTGACATTTTCTGTAATAGAAAGCGTAACTTTGTTTTACAGCCTTTACTTCAACGAAATTCAAAGATGTCCATTTGTCTCGGCGTTCTTGTATTGTCTTATGGAAGCAGAGCGTGTGATATGACGGCTTAATGAATGACGAACATTATGCTGATTTTTTTACGGTTTGTAAACGAGAAAGAAAAATAGCGAACATTCTCTTATAAAGACCATTCAAATGTTGATAAACAAACCACTCTGGTTGGCATGGACGGCTGAATGTTTGCCAAACATTCAATCTCGTTAACCGATGTTGGGACCCATATCAACATTTTTGCCAACTTTCCCGACGATTGGTTGCTTTATTTCCTACAATTTAAGTACTATTTTTGATAGTTAATTGTGTAACATTGTTACAAACTGTGCTTGTCTTTTGTTGCTTTGCATTTACGGCTTTCCATTGTTTTCCAACCTTGGTTGGCAAAAATATGGGCTGTGACGTCACAATAAAAAGTTTTGTATCTTGCAAGATAAAAATCTAGCACCGTCCTTATGACCTAGTCGACACTCTTCTACTCTATTAGTCCATTATTAATAGTTCTTTTCTAATTCTTATGATTCTGGATACGGATCCACAAAGCATAAGTTGGTCACGTGGCTATGACGTCATGGTATATTTAGCTGGTAGTTAGTTTTAAATGTTATTCAGTTTTATCCTTGCATCGATACGTATAAAGCAGTGTATACTCTGTACTAAGCATCTATTGGCCTATTTATAAATGTTTATTTAAGAACATTTACTTTAAGGGTGTCTTTGGAGACTTTTGTACATGAAGACAATTTTAAAAAAGACAATAATAAAATACCGTGCATAATATTGCCAGATTGTCATGCTCCGTATCCTGCCCCTTCCTTCCCCCTTTATACTACTCCCTTACAACCCACTTTATACCCCTCCCCTATACCCTTCTCAACCACTCCACCCTCACGCCCCCACACCTTGTCCATATGCCCCAACTTTCCCTATACCCCTTATATATACCACTTCTCTGTTATACCACCCAAATATCACTTCCCCACTCCTACCAACACCCCAATCCCCCTCCCTAAATTAATCCACACCTCATAGTCCTTTGTTTAAATGATATAGTAAGTTAAGGTTCACAGATCAAATCAAGCCGCCCTCCCTCACAGCCCCTTATACCATATTCACCACTTCCATCCCTCCCAACCACTCACACTACCCTTCCTTACACCCCTCCCATTAACTCTCCTCACCCCTTCTAAATATACCAACTTCCTTTTACCACTCCAACATTCCTCCCAAATACCACCCCTTACCCCACCTCTCCCACACCCCTAAATCATATGTGTTTCATTTTACAACCCCCTCCCTTATACAACCTTTCCCTTTACCACCTTTAAGACGATGGTGGAGAAAACATTGCAGAAGGGAAACCACCTTCCTCTAACCCTTCCCTTTTACCACGCCTAAACAATCACACCCCTTCATTTTATTTGTATTCCCCTCCACCCTTTCCTTACAAGGTTTCAACCATTTATTTACCCTCCCTTATACCAAACAACACCCCCTTCCTTTTACATACACACCAATTATATACCAATTATATACTTGCTTCTTTATTTGTCTTCCATTCATGCCGAGTGTATACAATTTCTAGATCTTTTACACTCATTCTATGCATACTATCGTTTAGTGAAATCCTTTATACCACGGCGGTGTCTTTAACGTATCTTGTTTTACCGTGAGGTATGCATAGGACAGTTAGACTTTCTGTCTTCCTTCGTAAAACATATGGGGATTTTACAGTGTTAAGTTCACTACCGAAAATCTGGATAAGCTATTCAACAACTAAACTCCCGTTTACTATTGATTTTTACTCTAACGTTTCATTCTCCATCCCTTCTTTTTTTTTCAAGCATTTTATCCACGCCCACTTGCCACACCCCTTCCAATTTTGTATTATCCATGTCATTTGATAACCAATTATTGTACATGTATGCCTAACCCACCCCACTTACCCTTACACTACCCTACAAACACCACCCCGATTCACCTACCTACCCCACCTTTCCCCTACATTATACCCCATACCCCTTCCTTACACCACTATCCACAACCCCTTCCCCTACCCCCTTTCCTTACACCCCTATTTACTCACCAACCCTTATTCCCCTCCCATACACCCGTGCATTTTACCACTTCCAACACCCTCACGCCATCCCCTTAAGCCACCCAAACATTGTACCACTTCTAACACTTACAGCGGCGGCGGCGGCGAAGGCTACGACAACAACTCTCTCATATAACACCCATCCTTTTAGCTCTACACAACGACTAATATTATCCAGAATCATCTACAAGCTGATGCTGATTGTTTTCACAGCACTCAACAGACAAGCACCCTTGTACATCCTGGTCATGAAGCCTTGAGTATTTTGGTCCTGTCGAAAATCTCTCCGAGCCCGTAAATAAAGGATTTTAAATACTAAAACTAATTTGGAGTTTCCAGCGACTTCTCAAACAATGTTTTAGGAAAATCAGCCATTCACGAATACGGATTAGCGCCATCAACGATGGGATTAACGGTCATACACAGAGGATGATTGACACTGGCGGTTTTGTTCAAGGGCGTTGTACTATGGTTGTATGTTGTTTGTTAAATAGCAATGGCGGATCTTTTCATCGTTTGGCAACTTTCTCTAGTCGATTAAAATACTAAATACAAAGTTATTGTTCATTTCCGGGGAAACAATATTAGATGTATCCAGTTGTCTTGAGTGTTCTTGTATCGTATTATGGAAGCAGATCGTATGATATTACGTCATCATCAGACGTTAAAATGAAAAGAAAAAAAAAACACAAAAAACAAACAAAAACAAACAAACAAACAAACACAAAAACACGGAAATTAACAATTTAGGGCGAGGTTGTCCTTCAATAAACTCCTTATAACGAGAATGGTTTATGACGCAGGAGTTGGACTCGAACCCTCGACCTTACTACGTGAATATACACTCTAAATACGCCCGGGTCAGAATAGACTCGGATTCTGGGTCCCGTGGATCTTGACCCATCACAGGGTCAGTATGACCCGGAATCTGTTTTGCAATGAACCAGAAATGGGTCAAACTGACGCACAACGCTGAATTAAAATCCCATTTGTTCATCAGTTTCTGGGTCAGCGAAAATCCATGCAAAATGTTCAGCATCCAAGGCTTTTTCTGTAATAGGAAACGTAACTTTTAGGTTAGCTTTTACCCAGTCTTTCAATTGAGTTGAACGATGTATCCAATTGTCTTGAGTGTTCTTGTATCGTTTTATTGAATCAGATCGTATGATATTACGTCATCATCAGACACTGAAATACGAAAGTGTTTTTTGTGTGAACCAGTGATGACAAAATACTTCCTCAAGTCATAATGATTGAAAAACATTCAAGTCTTAAGACATCCAAATAAAACAGAAGTTATGCTGATTTGTTAACGGTTTGTAAACGAGGAAGATAAACATCGAAAATCGTTTTATCTAAACTTTTATAATGTTGATAAACAAATGGCTCTGGTTGGCATGGACTGCCAAATGTTAGCAAAAACATTAAATCATATTAACAAATGTTGGGACCACATTCAACATTTCTGCCAACTTTCAAATTTTCAGTACATCACATCGGGTTGCTTTGTTTCCATGACGTTCAACGCTTTATTGAATAGTTATGTTACATTATTACAAACTGTGGCTATATAATTTTAGCTTTCCATAGTTTTCCATCTTTGGTTGACAAATCGCTCGGGCTTTGACGTCACTAATGAAGTCAACTTAGATTGATATTGGGTTATTTCATTGGATAATAGATATGGCTATTACAAACTGCTTACCAACCAAAAAGACCCACGGTATAAATCTAAGGCCTAGTTAGTGGCACTAATTTATTCTTTACGACCAAAAGTTAACTCATTGTTTTAAAACGAGTGGTTCAGCTTAGATTTGATTTTGTTGCTTACTGAATTTTTTTCTGAATGCGATATTAATACAACATATTTTTGGTCAAATGGGAAATTAACACGTGCAAAATTAAATCCATTTTCCTTGCTAACAAATCGGCCGTAAAATGAGTTGTGGTTTGGGGGGAAAACTAAATAAAAACTAAAGAGGGTGTTGGAGAATAAAACAACATGTTTAAAAAGCAATCTTCAAAAGGCTAGTTTTTTATAATAAAACTCGTACTTCATTGTACTTCATTGCAACGGATTAAGGTTTATTTCAGTGTTTTGGTCAAGTTGGAGGATGTCTTGAAGCATCTAGGGATGAAATCAGTTTGATTTGAAATCTAATCCTGACTTGGCGCAATTATCACGTATTTTGGTTATTTTTCTGACTTGATTTCATATCAATGTGAAGACTGCAGTTTGCTGTTATTTCATCGCTTAACCTACACGCATCAACAGCTATGTATTAGTTTATTAAATGTCATTATGTATTAAATGTCATTTTGAATGTATTTCATTGACTGCTTTTTTGCTTTTACTTGCAAGGTCTTTGTTTTTTCCTGTTTTTCGCTGTCGTGCTTTTCAGGACGTAACATAAACGGGGGCTTGTCCGTGAAGATCGAGCTGCAAATTCAAATTGAGCAAAGAAAAAAGGCAGAGGTTGAATTGGGATTAGCTAAGTTGAGACAACCGATTTTACAAACACATTCCACAGCAAAATAATTAAATTGTGTCGTCATGGACACGTTCACTAAAATTCAGCAGACGACGGAGCTTTCTGTGTACACGCCACTACAAATCAACCTTTGACCTTAATTTCCCCAGAGTGACAAGCAAAAACGCGGCAGCGTTCGATTAGCCTCGTTTTGTGGCTACCACGAGTGTAAACCCCCGAAACACACGGGTAAGCTAATCGAACGCACCCAATGTAAATCCATAAATAATGGTGTAATGTGACAAAACTTGAATGCATTACAGACGAGCCTGGCACAAGCGTTTTGCACTCTCTGGAGTTGTTTAATCTTAGTGTTAGGAAGGCCATAAAAAAGACTGTTACAGTAATCCAGTCTACTAGAGATAAATGCATGAATGAGTGTCTCAGTACATTCCTTTGACAAATATTTTCTTATGCGCCTAATGGTATGCACATAATAAAACGCACTTCCGCAAACTTTAGTAACATGAGTTTTCATTGACATATTGGCATCGAACCACGCACCTAGGTTTCGGGCAAAGGAAACAGGTGAGACGACAGACTGCCCAACCTGAATACCATCTAATGTATAGTTGCTGACGGGTACTGATTATCAAGAATGATGTTTTATTATCATTTAAATATAACCAATTAGCAATCAGCCATTGTTGAACATCATGAATGCAAGCCTCCATAGCAGAAAGAGCAGTCTCCTGACTACCAGCCTCGTCAGGACTGAATGACAGATACAACTGAGTATCATCTGAATAGCAGTGAATCTGTGGATGATGAACTTTGACAATGTCAAACAACTGACTAGTATACAAAATGAAAAGTAGGGGGCCTAGGCATGACCCTTGCGGAATTCCCCATTCAAGATTATAATTATTAGACAGTTTACCATTTATCAAAACCCTTTGTGATCTGTCAGCCAGATATGAATGAAACCAGTTATGGGCTGTTTCATCAATTCCAAAACGAGACTTAAGTGTACTCAGTAAAATACGATGATCTAGTGTATCTAATCTAATAAGACCAACAGGGTTACGTGTTTTCTATTCATAGCCATTAACAAATCATTTAGAATTTTCAACAGAGCTGTTTCGGTGCTATGAAATTTGCGGTAAGTTGACTGCATCGATGGGTATAAATTATTCTGAGTCAGATAAGACTGTAACTGACATGCTACAGCTCTTTCGAGTATTTTTGAAACAAACTGCAAATTACAAACGGGTCGAAAGTTCGCCACTCTGTTGGAGAGAAGGTACTGGTGGGTGTCGGTGGGTTTGCTGTAATACATCCGTAACAGAGCCGCTAGGAGATTTAGTTATGATTACTTCTAGAAAGTCAACACTTGTTAGAGAGTATTCAGTAGTGAACTTTATGGTTGAGTGGAATGAGTTTATAATTGTCGATAAACTCATTCAAGCTGTTTTGACTACCACACCAGGAAGAGCAAATGTCACCAATAAATATCCACCAAACTAGTGGGCGGCTAGGGGCAGAGGACAGAAGTTTTTCCTCTAAATCAGACATACACATTTTGGCATATGAGGGCGCCATTTTAGTACCTATGGCGGTACCCTGTATTTTTAGAAAATGCCTGTCAGTAAATTAAAAGTTGTTCTTAGTGAACATGTGGCTGATGAGTTATCTAATTTGTCCCTCTGAGGGGCGAGATTGTTTATTACCCCTGAGAGCAGAGACACATGCATTCATGCCTTCATTATGGGGTATGTTAGTATACAGTGATGACATATCTAGAGTAACCAACAAAGCAGAGTCAGGTATTAGATGTTTGACATCCTCTAGCTCAATGGAGGAAGTCTGTGGTGTCCTTTATGAAGGAAGGGATGCCGGAGACTAGGGGGTTGAGAAAGCTATCTACAAACTCAGAAATGCGCTCTGTAGGGCTACCATTACCAGATACAATGGGTCGGCCTGGGTTGTTGGGCTTGTGTATCTTAGGTAGAAGGTAGAAACGTGCTGTACGGGGGTCCTGTGGTTTAGTTGAAGGTATCTTATCGATACCGTTGGCATTGTGGATTCTAACCCAGGTGTCACTGATTTGTTTGGAAAATGATTGAGTAGGGTCAGTGTCACATTCAATATAATGATCAGTGTTGCTGAGTTGTCTGAGGCCCTCAGCTATGTAGTCATGTGTGTTCATGACTACAACTGCTGACCCCTTGTCAGCACGTTTAATCACTATATCTGGTGATTGGCGGAGCTGTGTTAGAGCGTGGCGTTCATCTTGGGGGAGGTTGTTGGGTGCCCTTGTGTTATGGTCCCTAAGAACCTCAGAGCTGACTGAATTGATGATTTTTTTTTTTTTTTTTTTGAAAGGAGTGAAAAATGAAAAGTAGGAGAAATTGAAAATGAAAACATCCTGTAAAATTATGGCTGGCTTTCTTAACTCAATATTCACTTTTCACTATTTCCTGGACTGGGGCTTCAGCTGAATGTCTTTCATATTTGCAAGTCAATTTGAAGTTGACGAGTGTTTCGTAAGGATCTATGGTTTTCATATCAACGTGAAAACTGCAGTTTGCTGTTATTTCATCGCTCATTTTACACGTATCAACAACTACAATGTTTCTGCTCATTCTTGTTATGACGTTGATCTATGGGTTGGGTGAGGCGACACTTTTTCAGACTCACCCAGTTGACACCCTCGCCTTGCCGGGAGGAAATGTATCCTTCAGTTGTACACCAAACAATACGTTGTGTGGAGGGCATCTGATTGTGTACTGGCAACGCAGTCCCGACATAAAACCGACATGGAAAAGGGACCTCCACCAATATTTAACGGCACCGATAATTTTAGACCACTTCACGGTAGAGAGAGGTATACCGTGTCAGTTAGCGACTGTACATGGACTTTACACATAGAGGACATTCAACCAGTAGATGAAAAGTTTTACAGTTGCTATATCAACGATGGGTATTCCAAGGTAGCAAGATTGACTGTTGTTGATACGATAGACACTACTGTATTACCGTCGCGGATTGATAGATACGCGGGTGAAAAGGCTTACTTCAGTTGCCACACGCAACCACTCGACCAGCACGGTCTGGAATACACTTGGGATGTGAAAACACAGGGAAGCTATGAATGGAAAGAATTGTTTGAGAATAATACTGGGATTAAATTTCACAATAACAAGACTACCATGACAATGCTTAGATTGGGATTAGAGATGAATGGTTCCATGGTCCAATGTTCAGTACACAGTAGATCATTTTCATGGCCAGGGATAAGAAAAAGTGGCGGGTTATTTGTGCATCCGGGCGAGGAAGTCATGGGAACCACGTCAGTCTACCTAGACCTACAGTCCACCCCATCTGCTCCCCAGACCCCATCCCTTCTACCGACCAAGAATCAAGATCCCGATCCTGACAGTAGGAACCCTTCTTCAGGATCTATGGACTATACAGTCACCTTAGTAGGATGGCCTGTAGCTGTTGTCTTTATCTGTCTCTTTATCTCTTTACTGCTATACAATATCGTGACCAAAAGACGATCCAAAAGCAGCCGTAAATCAACCCGTGTAGTTCAGACAGCTCAATATGAAGACGCAGATGCGTATGAGGAAGTGGAAACCCAACTACACGGGCAAGCTGATCCTACTGGCCGTAAAAAACTCGCACCATCCAGCTACCAAGAACTGATTTTGAAGTAGTCTTGTTTTAAACGAATGGGCCATTTCTATCATTATCCATCAAAAAACGAACAAATTGTAAAAAAATGGCTGTTGAAATTCTGAAGTAAGCATCCCAAAATCATTTCCGTTTTGTCAGGGATTGTTTGCAGGTCGCTATACGAGCTTATTGTAGGGTGCTTTAGCTGTGATTTTGCCGGTACCAGGACGCGTCGCTGTGAAGGATTTGCCAGTACCAAGGCGCGTCTCTGACCGTCAACCCTCCAGTCAGAAACCCCCTCGCGTCATTCCGTATCATCTTTCCAAACGCCGAGCAAGCACAGCGGCCCAAGCCCAGGCCGGGCTAGAGCAGACGGCAGACCGTGGCGAGGACAGTCTCATCAAGGATGAACCAAGACAGAGGAATGGGGAAGGTATGGTCTACGCTGACTTGGATCTGTCGCGAGGATCGGCAAGATTCTTCAACACGGAGGAGGAGACGGTTTATGCTGACATTGGATACAAGAAGTTGCTGCAAACCTTCCGGGTTAAGGGGAAAACCACAAACAGACAATGTGTTTTCCAGCTCAAAATCAACTCTCGAATAGAAATATTTCAAAATGCCTTCTGCTCTATGAACTTCGTAATATTGCAATGCAAATGTTTTTCTGAATCAAAATTATTTTAAAAGGGGCGCTTAGAACGTAGACAAAGAGAAGTTCAGGGTCAACCGCTGCTTCAACTACGCACAAATCAAAACTTAATTCCGAAGACCCGTGTGTGGTTTCTGTGTTTCGCACATCAAGAATCACATTCACTACTCAGTTACCAGTTACTGATTTAGTACTCGCTAACACCGAGGCATTTAATATGTAAAGCTGCTTTAATTAAACTCATGGTAATCGTTTAAAAAAAATACATCAGTTTAACCAGAAATAGATTATGCTTAGTTTATCTCCATCGGACTGGGAAAATAAATTGACATGAAATGTTTCCTTTGTTTATAAAATGGATCACCTTGAATCATGTTTTTTTTTTTTTTTTTTTTTTTTTTTTTAATGAAGCTTACGGAAGCAAGGCAAGGACAAACCAGATATAAACCTGATTGAAGCTGGTGAAAAAAAAAATATGTTAGCTTCTTAACCTTAATTCTCGTCAATGTCGTTTGAAATTTTTTACTTATAGCAGGAACAGATTTCAGGAAATTGTCCATGATAGAGACACATTTCACGGTAACTCTTACCATCCTGGGCTACGGAACATAAAGCACTCCATTCCGCAGTAGACATCAATAAACAATTGGGATCAGGCAGTCACAACTGCATCGTGGCATTTTCGTTGAAGTTATCTTGAGGGATTGGTTGAGAGTTTGGGTTGAGTTTGACTTCTGTCAAACACCTTGACGGCACCGTTAACATGATAAAACTTACCGAAGGAAAAACATTTAGAAGTTTCTATCAACCCAGAATAAAACCAAGTCTAATGACCATCATTTCCTTAAGACACAAACGTTGTCATTCACAAGTGGAATGGAATTTGGAAAAGGTCTTCTCAAATGTCAATTGATTTGGATGACACAAAACCCCTACATTGTAAAAACGATTTTGAGTGCGAGGTTGTCCTCCTAGAAACTCCTTATGTGGAGAATGATTTATGACGCAGGGGTTGGACTCGAACCCACGACCTTCCACTTAATAGGAGAACATTCTACAAACTGACGGGTAAGAATTGAATCAGATTCCGTGTCTTTAACCCTATCAACTCTACCGTATGTTAAAATCAGTCAACCGTGGCTGATGAAACAAACAAACATAAAATCGAAAAATGGCCATAATTTGTTTTCTTCAAAACCTCCTGGAAGGTAAAAAAAGATATCAATGCAACCCTATATGTAAGCTTTATAGTGGTGTACCAACCTGAGCGCATGATGCAATATTCTCAATTAAAGGGTCGAGTTTAAGGCTTGAGGCCTGACCCATTTCTCAAGCAGTGTGTCCAGGAATCAGAGTCAAAATGTCCTGAAAATGGGTCAAACTGATAGAATCGAGTTAGAATTCCATTTTTTGAAAACCCAGTTTACGGGTCAGCCTAACCCAAGAGTGGGTCAAGCCCCGCTGGGACCCGGAATCTTGCTCAGTTCAGCCGTGGAGTGTTTGGAGTGTAGGGGCCTATGTCTTTATCCAACATTATTCAATACTTCGTTTAATCGGAGATCTTTCCGGAATGAATTAGAATGGCTGAAGTTGTTCAGATTAATTTTAAAATGTCCAAAGGATAAATGTGGGCTAATTTCATTATTGCATCTTGGTCAAGGAAAGTTGGAGAAGTTATTACATAAGCGTTTATTGTATTTTTTTCGTAAATTAATATTTTACTTTGTTGTAATCAATGGGCAAAGTACCGTTCATGCTATGCTAGATTTGTAGAATAATTTAACAGACCCTTCCCAAGCTTCTACATAGGTGTCTTCATGGACTTAAAATAAAGCCCTTGGTTCTGCTGGTCATGATTTATTGCTTAATTAATAAGCTCAATTATTATGGGACTAGATGAGTTCCACTTAATGTTTGTGTCTCTATTTTAACAAGCGTGGCCAGTATGTGCCACTGAACAGGTTGAATCCAACCATCGAGGTCCCCCAAGGCTCTACACTTGGACCGTTATTATATTACATTGATGTTTATGATATGCCAATGTGTTGTTCGGTTGTGAAGCCCATTTTATTTGCTAATGACACAACTCTTCTTGCTTCTGTGAATGAATGGAAGGAATTAGCTGTTGGGGGAAACATAGATTGACTGGTTTTACAAGATTGGTTTAGAGCTAATAGGGTTAAAGTGCTCCCAGATAAAACGTATCGTAAACATGTTATTCATCCAGGCAAAATGAACCTGTGGTTACCTGATATATTGTTATTCCTATTGTTTGTTTGAAAAGATTTCTAGTACGAGATGGTTAACTGATAACAAATTTGCTCCGGAGGGAAAATATTTCTTATGTTACTAACAAAGTATCGAGTGTTAAATATTTTCCTAAAAGAGAACCAAAATACTAATAAGGATTGATGATAATATGAATGTTCGCATTGCGATGAATAATTTATTATTTAATTTACCTTGTCGTCACTCTTCTATTCCATCAGCCCATTTTTAATAGTTACTTCTTAAATGAGTCTTATGACTCTGGAAACAGATCAAGGAAGCATTAATTGGTCACATGGATATGACGTCATGTTATATTTAGCTGGTTATTAGTTTGAAATGTTGGTTTTATCCATACACCGATATGTATAAAGCACTGTACACTCAGTTTTTTAACAAATGTTACTCCATTTCTAAATGTTTATTTAAGGAAAATTACTTGAAGGGTACTTTTATAGTCCTTTGTACTTTATGAATGATTTTCAAGAGACCATAATAAAGATTTACCATACGTTATCTTATAACGAAAAAAAAGGAGTTAATTATACAAGCAAAAAGCGTTTAGATTACAAATTTACCAACCGCTACATTTTTTGCCGCTACATTTATTATAGTATTTATCCCGTGTGCTTACTTCATCGTTTTCACACATGATCCGTGAGGTCTCAAATATTGCATTTAATGTAAAACTATTATTCCAATGATAGTCAAGGAAATACAACTAATTTGTGTTAAATATAGAAATTTGTAGATAGAAAAACACTACAGACTGTTTCCTGGATTATTGCTTCAGTTCTATACACATGATATTGCTTTGGGAACAGAGAAGTAAATACTATTAATAACCAAACCTTAATTATCAATTCAAATGACGTACTCGGATATATAGAATAATTAGTGTGATTAAAAATGTATACAATTCTTTACTTTAGTGTCTTAGTCTGCTATCATTTCATATTGTCAGTTTATTCGATGTTTGGCTTCCAAGCTGATATTAATGTTGTGGTAATTATTTATGTTTTGCATTATTATATATGATTATTTTGTTTCTTTTCATTAATTGGTACAATCTAATTCATTTGTATTAATTATTCACAAACTGAAATGAATTGAATTATAAACAAGATAGAGTTTCGTCTTTACTCAAGTAGTTTCAAACTGTATATTTCGTTGTTGTTGCTACTATTTTTTTATATTGGAAACAATGAGATTAAATTGATTGAAATGCTAACATTCAGATTTTAGGTGTAATTTTTTACATGTCAGGTGAATTAGTTGTTGCTTGAATTGTCGTCCTTTTTATGTACAATACAGCTTTATGATTACAAATTGCCGCTACAATCATTAAGCTCTGAACAAGCCTTGGCGGCGACCCATGAGTAGGGCATAAGCCAAAAGGGCTAGCTGCCTCTTTCCCGGGCTGCAGGGCTGACTTTTTGCTAAATTGGTCATTGACCGGAGTTTGTTTGGTAATAAAAACAGTTTGAGCTGTGCCAAAAAGTCAATCAGTTGATCTGTTTATCTTATTAGGGTCGTCTGAGAATAATGCATAGATAACAAAGAAGTACATTTTATTAAAAACCAAGCGTTAGGCCTCATTATTAAATCAAGTGACGTATTTGTATAGATTTAATAATTATTGTGATTAACAATGTATGCAATTCTTTACTTTAGTATCTTAGTTTGCTATCGTTCAATAATGTCAGTTCATTCAATAATTGGCTTCCAAGCTATCGTTTTATTATGAGACGCATTTGATTTTGTATTTTATATATTAATGAAAAGACATATTTATTCAGATCTAAAATATAAGAACAGAAATAATAGGAGACCGAACTATCAAGCCTGATTAATTGCCTTAAATCTAAAAGCTTGCATTGATGAGTTTCAACTGCAATGAAAGTAGAATCATAACACGTAGGATGTCACATTAGATCCGGGAACTAATACAAACCTAAACAATAATCAATGTCACGTGACATACGGATTTAATGAATGTTGTGATTTTTGTCCTATAATGCCATTGATTGGTCTGATTTCATTCACAATATTGGTTGGTTTGTTAACATTTAACGATGTTTTAGTTCTGCTTACTGTTAGACGCAAATGGAGTAATCCGCATTAGAACAAGCCCTACATTATAAATGCCGCTGTAATATGTTATCCCTGAGTTCATTTGGTAAACACATTAAATTGTAGTATTCTTTTGAAAACTTTATTTTCAGTCTGACTCCAATAACCAAATAAATAATATTGTCAATAAAATGTGATCTCGAAACATTTAAACCGACACAAATAACCACTGGAGTCGATGAAAATAATAATTAAACAAACTTTGAAAAAAATAAATAAAATAAAACAATAATTAATGCCCAGGTCTGTAATTTATTATTATTATTTTTGTTTTTGTACTCCGTTAAACTGCTTTTAGAACATACTCATCTGTTTGATTTCATCCGGATAATAATTATAAGATGCCTTATGGACGGCAAAGTCGACTGAAGGTAGAAGGATGAAGACAAGAACTGAGTTTTAGTTCAAACAAACAGAGATTTTAATAATTTCAGGATATATTTAATCATAAACAATTTTTTGAAAGTTGTACTTAACGTATTTTTTACTTAAATATAACAATTTAAACTTTGCTGCTTAATTGTTTTTTAATCATCTGTTTTGATGGGAACTACCCAATGAAATATTCAGTAAATTACAGTTTTACAAGTTAATCGTGAATTCATTTGATATAACTTGCGTCCATGAATAATCAATTGAAAGATCAACTTTTAAACAAGCCTTGGCGGCGACCCCTGATGAGTAGGGCATGAGCCAAAAAGGCTAGCTGCCTCTTTCCCAGGCTGCAGGGCTGACCTGTATGCGAATTGCTTGTGTGGATCTTGAACCAATTTGGTTGGAATGTGGATCAAGCTAAAGTGCAGTTTACTTCACGCAAAGGTGGGAAGACTCATATTCGGTACAGCTTTCATTGCTGGTTAACACACTGGCAAGCTGCCACGGAATCCGTGGCTGGTAAAATGTTTTGGGGGCAAACTGCTCCTTGATTTGTTCTCTTTTAGATTTCATATTTTGCTAAATTGGTCATTGACCAGTGTCTGCTTGGTAATAAAAACAGTTTGAGCTGTGCCAAAAAGTAAATCAGCTGATTTGTTTATCTAATTGGGGCCGTCTGAGAATAATTATTCTCGTATTCTTTTTGATTAATTCTTTTCAATCTGACTCCAATACCCAAACAAATACTATTGTCATTAAAATGGGATCACGAAACTTTCAAACGGACACAAATAACCTCGTTTGGTCATTTGTGTCGCCAAATTAAACAAAAAAGGCAAATAAAGAATCAGATGACGACATAAAAAAGGGAAGCTGCAAATTATAATGAGTACAACTAAATTTTAACTGCGTAACATTAAAAACAAAAAACAAACAAACATTATGTCGAATTTTATAAATGTTGTTTATGAACAAACGTATCCTGAAATGACAAAATACTCAGTGTATTTGAAGTAAGACCTAGTTCTTGTCATCTTACCCTCCACATTCAGTCAACTTTGCCGGCCATTACACATTTTATTATTGTACATAGATTAAACAAAACAATAATAAGAACCACAACAGTTTTACAGGGTAAAAATAATAATAATACAAATGTAAAAACACAATAAAAGTAAATATCTGGGCACCAAGACAAAAAGAAACGGCTTTCATGCTGACGGAAGAGCTAACATTGAGAAAGTCTCATCATTTAGTTGGGATCAGCCGTTTGAAAACACTCCAACATAAGAAGGGAAGCCACCGCCCCCCCCCATATATACACAATCGCACAATTCCCAAATATTGTGATATTAATCTAAATTTTAAGATATTTGTTTATGGTATTATTTTATTGTGACGATTAATATTAAAATTAATATTATTTATCGTTTGTCTGATATTAATCGGGGTTTTTCAGCCGATCGCCTTAAAAAATTTCGAGGGTGAGCCAGGAAGAGGCAGACAATAATTTGTAAAGAAACTCAAATCAATAATTTAACAAAAAGACTACCCAACTGTCTTCAACATTTAGTGTTCGATTGTCTCTCCTCAACATGCAATGAAACTGCAATTTGTATGCAATGTAACATCTTAATTGAACCAAAGATCTGTTATATCGATCTTTGCACGCCTTTTATTTTAAAGAATAATTCGATAACACATATAGACGTTACAGTGACAAAGAAGGAAGGAATATGGAAATTGATCCGGAGTCAGTGAAACCGGAGTCCAACCGAATCGACCCACAAACAGCTCACTCCATTCCCTGATGATTCGGGTTTTGAAGACCCGAACGAAACACTAAACATCCTAATCTTCCTACTGGAAAAACAGGTCACATATACCGAAAACTCAACTCAGGATTAAAAATCCGCATTCGGATTTAATACATTTTACCTGAACCTAAGTGGAAAACACAAATAATAATGTCTCTCATGAGACATGGGACCTATGGATTATATTCGAATCACCCACACGCAACTGATGATTGCCAAGGAGGCATGCAAACATGTTATTGCTATACAGAGAGGATCTGAAAAAAAAATATCCTCGCGGTCTCCCCCCCCCCCCAAATCCACCCTCTAACACATTTGTCAACAGTTCAACCGGTCCTCTCTATGTTTGTCAATTACCCCGGTCAATCCGACCACAAATACAAACAAAATACCCAGACGTAATTATATAACCATACCCATAACACATGTAAAGCACAACTGTACAGTTTTATGTAAATCTCTTGCCAACAGTGTTGGAGCGTCATTTATCTATCAAAAAAACAACAACAACAATACACGACAGACTAATCTATAAGGAAATACACACATCTTTAAAGGTAGGGTCATAGAGTGGAAAATTCACAAATGGGGATGACCATAAAACAAACTTACTTGAGGATAAGCATTGCAGCTGTTGATAGTATAAACTAGTTTGAGAAAAGATTCCCTTCGAAGCAATCAGGTATGGATACATTTTCGCCCCAAAATTAATTGAATCTGAGAATCAATTCATGCATGAATCGTTTCTCAGATTTATGTTGGTTGGTGTCCGTTTGCCACTGCTATGGCCAGAGATACGGTTGGTACCGGTTCTCACCTCGCTAGTTGAGGTTCTTGACTGTTTGTTGTTGTTTTCTCAGCAAGTAGGCACGTGTCCTCTTGCTGATAATACAACAACAAACTGTATGTATTCAGCTGAAACTTTCACAGGTGACTTTTATCGTATCGTTCTTCATAATTTTGCATATGAATCAGCATAACGATGGCACAAAAACAATCTATGACCGAACCTTTAAAGTCTTGTTTTTGCCAAGAATGTAACTTAATTGAAATCGTTTCGTGGACTGAGGTTTCATATAAAGCTAATTGTCTCGATTGACTCGTCCTAGGATCTCTGGTCTTCACCATATCAATGTGAAGACTGCAGCTAACTGTTAATTCATCGCTCATTCTTTCAAAAGCTACAATGTTTCTTCTCATTATTGTTATGACTTCGATCTGTGGGTTGGGTGAGGCGACACTTTTCCAGACCCAACCAGTTGACACCCTCGCCTTGCCGGGAGAAAGTATATCCTTGTACACTTCAAAATGTGCAATGTGGTGAACATGGAACTTTTAAATTGCGATGGCACGAGGAGTGACCACCGCACCAGAAAACAATAGTTTCATTTTTAGCGGCACTTCAAAGTCTAGAAAATTCACAGGGATGGGGAGGTACATAGTCTATTCCACTGACTGCACGTTGACTTTAAACATATGGAATGTGGATCAAACCGATGGCGGCAGATATTACAGCTGCTATGTCAAGAAGGTGCAAACGTCTTCACAAAGAGCGGATGAATACTCCCGAGTAGCGAGATTGACTGTAGTCGATTCGATAGACAGTACTGTCATACCGTCTCAGATTGAGAGATACGTGGGTCAAAAGGCAACATTTCGTTGCCAGACTAATCGATTTACAACGTATGAGTTACTATACAATTGGCAAATACAAAGGAAAGGTGCTATATCTTTGTGGTCAAGACTTGAGAAGAAAGACAGAATGGTTGAATTTAAAGAATATGGAAAGAACATGACATTGCGGTTAGATATGGGGATGAATGGTTCTAAGGTGACATGTGTAGTGAGTATTAATGGATCAACGTCATTCAAATGGGCCAGAAACGTTGGTAGGATAATTGTTTCACCGGATAAGGAAACCATCGAGGGTACAAAAGACTTAGTGACAATAGATCCACCTTCGTCTCAAAAGACATCGGAACAAACACTTTCACAGAAGGATTATCCACTAACAGGCAACATAAAGCCTTCAGCAAGAGGTCCTTTAGATCAACAGTCAACTCCATCTGCACCGCAAACCCCATCCCCTCCACCGACCAAGAAGCAAGATCTCGATCCTGTCAGTAGCAACCCTTCTTCAGGATCTACGGACTCTACATTCATCTTAGTAGGATGGTTTGTAGCTGGTGTCTTCATCTGTCTCTTCATCTCATCACTGCTGTACATTACCGTGACCAAAAGACGATCCAAGGCCAATGCCAATTCAACCCGTGTAGTTCAGACAACTCGAAATGTTGTTTTAAAAAGTGAGCCATTCCAAATATTTACTTATCCTAAAACAAACACACTGTGGAAAAATGACTATCATGGTCAATTTCTCATGTAAGTAACGCAAAATCGTTGACGTTTTGTCAGGGAATTTTAGCAGGTCGCTTTGCAAGCTTGTAGAGTGTCGCAGCGGTAATTTTGAGAGCGGTAAAAACAATATTTCAGATATTGCAAACTTCGCTACATTTTATAATAGGATGTATTGCGGAATAAAACTCATGTAACCTCATTTCGATAATTACCCACCCTTCATTGTACATGATAAATATTATTTTTTTGAAAGGTTTGTTATATAAATGCTTTTTCTTCACGTAATTTGTAATCGTTTAGATTCATATCAAATTTTGATGCATTTAATTGCATTTAAACACCCACGTAAAATATTAATGTTACCAATCTTACGTTAAGTTTAAAAGCTTTGAATGATGTTTATACCAAAAGAAGTAGCTATATGGCTCATAAATCTTGTGAGAGTGTCCGATGAAGACTATTATAGTGCGCTGCTTGAAACGTCGAGACCAAACTGACGGCTGTTCTCAGAGTCAAGAAAGATGGTCGTAACCGCAATAATTACTAACAATGGCAATTTTGTCTTATGTTTCAATATAAGAACCCATGAGGCACTACGTGGATATGACATTGAGCTGGTAATTATCGGCTATTTAAGATAATTCACTTTAAGGATAATTTAAGAATTGTTTAATCAATCTATATTGAGGATAATCGCCCTCAGTTCGGTCCTTTATCCCACGGCCACAACCCTACCAAGTCCCAATGAACATTCCTTTATTCAGCACAATCGAAACCCAACTTGGTGGTAGATTATCATCTTCTAATTACTCGACCGTCATCTTAGTTGGATGGTCTGTACGTACTGTCTCTATCTGTCTCTTCATCTCATTACTGCTGTACATTATCGTGACCCAAAGCCAATCATAATTTAAACCGTGTAGTTTAGACAACTTAAGAGGAAGATGCAGAGGCGTATAAGGAAATGAAAACCCAACTACACGGGCAAGCTGCTTCTACTGGCCATAAAGAAACTACACCATCCAGCTACCAATAACTGATATTCAAGTATAGTATTTCTTTACAGGGAACGGCCCGTTCCCTGTAAAGAAATACTCTACTTGAATATCAGTTCCCACTCTTTACTCGTACTGAAACGAACCGTCAGGGACAGTTTGCAGGTCGCTGTACAAGCCTATTTAGAGTGCTGTAGCGGTGATCTGGAGGTTTATAAATTCTGCAAACTTTGCTGGAGAATGACACTAGCACAAATGTTATTCGGTGAAATTACAGAAGAACACATGTTTTTGTTTATATTAATAATACAGAGCGTACATTTTACACTTAGTTGAAATGTATATTTTAATTAAATGCTTTATCCCTATGTAAATATTTCATTTAATTTCACATCTGGATAAATTTCATTGCATAAACACCCATAAACTCTTATTGATGCACATATCATGTTATGTTTAAAGCTTTGCATGATGTTGACAATAAAAGGTCTCTAATATTGCTAGTAAATCTTTCGAAAGCCCGAATACCAGTAGAGTAGACTGCTTGAAACGTTGAGACCAAACTGTCGGCTATTCTCAGAGTCAAACTATATTACTTTGATGATTGAAGCCGAAATATGTAAGAATAGTAATAACATATTATTATGTTTTAATAGAAGAATCCATGACGCACGTGGGTACAGATAAGATTGAGCTGGTAACTGTTCAAGACAATTCCTTACAAGGATATTTAAAGTAAAAGTAGTAAACAGAACGGTACAGAGCTAACTAAACAGCCGTAGATATTGTCCAAGTTTTTTTGTGATCAACTGAATACGTCTTTTAACAAACCTGACAGACTTAAATTAAACAGTTTTGTTTATGAAATTTCATAATACGATATATGTTACGGAAAAACAACCTGTAATTGCAAAAGCACAGGGCGTTTGGATAACAAACTTCCCAACACGGTTCGATTATGTAACTATTGTCTATTTAAAATCAAAACATTACTTTTAAACCTTTGTTGAATTGAATTATCACTTATTTGTATAATCATTTTAAATTAATTTATTGTGCACAATGTTTAAACAGGCTTCCATATCGTGTACGTGTCTATGCTTAACTCTTGCTTTAGGAAGTTTTCTTTTATTTCATCTCTTCTTATTTGTTTTACTCATGTAATATACAAGTTTTACTGAATGCATTTCGGTTTTGTAAGTCGTAATCTTCTTTCGAATAAACCAAATCTTAAGTGTAAGACATTATGTATGGTGTTCGTTAAAAGACAATTACGTGGCGATTTTTTATTTTTATTTTTTTTTTGGCGGCGACTTTTTTTTTCGAGGCGACCTTTTTGTTTACGCGGCTACTTAAAAAAAGTCGCCGCGTAAATAAAAAGCTTTTGTAAGTGTCATTTATAGAACACCATACTTATTGGACAACCACTCTCATAAAACCACAATGAAAAAAAGAAAACAAGGAAGTCAAGGTTCAATTAATAATAAAGTAAGAAAGTTAAATTAATATTTCATACATGTTATTACTTTTTAGTTGAACGAAACACTGCGCAACTAGTTGACGGGCATTTCCTGTAACAGGCACGTAACTTTTAGGTAAGATTTTACCTAGTCTTTCAATTAAATTGGTAGATATATCCAGTTGTCTTGAGTGTTCTTGTAATGTCTCATGGAAGCAGAGCGTGTGATATGACGTCATCATCAGACACGGTGGCCAAGGTAGGAGAAAATACAACACCGAGATAAACCACTGACTGAAGGAATTACGAAAGGGTTTTTTGTGTGAACCAATGATGACAAAAGACTTCCTCAAGTCATAATGAATGACAAACATTGAAGTCTTAGGACATCCAAATAAAGGCAAACATTGTGCAGATTGTTTTACGGTTTGTAAACAAGGAAGAAAAATAGAAAAAATATGTTGATTATTGTTGAACAAACCGCTCTGGTTGGCATGGACGACCGAATGTTTGCAAAAAAATCAATCATGTTAACAGATGTTGGGACCACATTCAACATTTCTGCCAACTTTCAAATATTAGTTACATTACCCCGGGTTGGTATGTTTCCAAGACGTTCAACGCTTGTTTGAATAGTTTTGCAACATTTGTAAAAACAGTGGCTATCTGCTTTCCAACCATGGTTGGCAAAACACTCGGGCTGTGTGACGTCCCACTAGAAACGTTTGTGATATCAAGATAAGGGTATTTCAACGTCCTTCACGAGAAACGAAGAGAAGACGTTGTTCGTTTTACTCAGACTGGTATGTCTTCGACTGAAACGCATGTCTCACACATATTGTTGTCTGTGATGATTGAGGACAATGTACACAATACAAATTAGACAAATAAAAAAAAACACTCTAATTTGACGTAAACATTCAATATTAATTCATCGATCCTAACTTGTTTTGTGGCTGTTCTCTTTAATAGTCCGTAGTTTGTACATAATGGGGTGCATCATGTACGAAGGGCTGAGGGAGGCCACGAGACGGATCTCTGTTGCCCTGGTCTTGGCCTTGGTACCCCATCAAAAGCTTACGGAAGACTTAAATGATTTAGAATTGAAGTGACCTTTGTACAATGATGAAACTCCAGGCATTGACGAGTTAAAGTGTAAAACTAAGGAACTAAGAAATACAAATAAGTAATACGGAAACTCATTAAAGGAACTTAATTTGATTATTTCATTGGATGATAAATACGGCTGTTGCCAACGGCTTACCAACCGTAAGGAAATATTGTATAAATGCAAAACAAAGTTAGTGGCCCTTTTGTTTGTCGTTAGCTGAGTCTTTGTCATCGAAGCTTCTGCTACGATACAAACTTTAGGCCACTAATTGTTTTTTTTGTGACCATTTCATCAGTTTACTCAATGTTTTAAGACGGGTGGCTCAATCTTGTTGTTTACTAAACTTGTTTCTACATGCGATGTAATTCTAACATATTTATGGCCAAATAGATAAATAAAATGTGCAACATTAGGCCTAAGTATGTCTCTGCCTACTAACCAATCGGCCCTAAAATGATTTGTGGTTTCGGAGAAGAAAAAAAAAAAGAGAGAGAAGAAAAAAAAAAAAATTGGAGGGGAAAAAGGAAAGAAAGAAGAACACAAACGTTTAAAAAGCAATCTTCAAAAGGCTTGTTTTTATTATAAAACCTGTACTTCATTGACAACAGATTGAGGTTTTATGCTAGTGTTTTGGTTAAGTTGGAAGATGACTTGAACAATCTTTGGATGAAATAAGTAAGATTGAAAATACATCCGTTGTTTGGTGTAATCCATATGTTATTTGGCTGTGCTTAATTTTCTGACCTGATTTCATATCACTGTGAAGACTGCATTTTGCTGTTATTTCATCGCTCAGTCTACTCGTATCAACAGCTACAATGTTTCTGCTCATTCTTGTCATGACTTCAATCTGTGGGTTGGGTGAGGCGACATTTTTCCAGACTCACCCAGTTGATACCCTCGCCACGCTGGGAGGAAATGTATCCTTCAGTTGTACACTCCAAAATGTGCAATGTGGCAAACTTGGAACTTATGAGTTACGCTGGCAACGAAGAGTGACCAACGCATCAGAAAACAATAGTTTAATTTTTAGCGGCACTTCAACGTATAGAAATTTCACAGGGATGGAGAGGTACAGGGTTCTTTCTGTTGACTGTACGTGGACTTTAAACATATGGAATGTGAGTCAAACCGATGGCCGCAAATATTACAGCTGCTATGTCAAGAAAGTGCAAACGTCTTCACAAAGAGCGGATGAATACTCCCGAGTAGCGAGACTGACTGTAGTTGATCCGATAGACACTACTGTCATACCGTCTCAGATTGAGAGATACGTGGGTCAAAATGCAAACTTTTGTTGCCAGACTAGTCGATTGACAACGTATGACTTACAATACAGTTGGTTTATAAAGAAGACAGACGCATCTTGGTCAAGAGCATTGAAGAAAGACTGGATGGTTGAATTTAAAGAAGACGAGAAGAGCTTGACATTGAGGTTAGATATGGGGATGAATGGTTCTGTGGTGAGATGTGCAGTGAGTCTTGAGGGATCGACGTCATTTAAATGGACCAGAAACGTGGGTAGGATTATTGTTTTACCGAATCAGGGAACCATTGAAATTACAACAGGCTTGGTGACAATGGAACCAACACAATCACTCACAGATCCTTCTCTAATTAGCGACGCTGAACGCATAACAAGTGAACTGTTAGATCGACAGTCTACCCTACCAGCAACCCAGACCCCATCCTATTTACCGACTAAGAAGCAAGATCCCGATCCTGACAGTAACAACCCTTCTTCAGGATCTACGGACTCTACGGTAGGATGGTTTGTAGCTGCTGTCTTCATCTGTCTCTTCATCTCTATACTGCTGTACATTACCGTGATCAAAAGACGATCCAACGCCAATCCTAGTTCAACCCGTGTAGTTCAGACAGCTCAAGATGAAGATGAAAATGTGTATGAAAACATGGAAACCCAACTACACGGCCAAGCTGCTTCTACTGGCAATAACGAATCTGCACCGTCCAGCTACCAAGAACTGATATTCAAGTAGTATTTATCCGAAAGAGTAGGGCTTTCCCATACTTTACTCATCACAAAACGAACAGACTTTGAACGACTGAGGTCACACTTTCAAGTAAGCAACGCAAAATCATTTCCGTTTTGTCAGATATTATTTACAGGTCGCTTTAAAAGCTTCTTTGGAGTGTTGTAGCAGTGATTGTGATGGTCATACATTTTCTACACATTATTTCAGATAATGCAAACTTCGCTAAATGTTACATAAGAGAAGTTGCAGAATATAACTCATGTTCATTTCGATAATTACCCACCTTGCATGCAGTGTACATTCAATTTGATTTGAAAGGCATGTTTCAAATAAATGCTTTTTTTCTTTATGTTATTGTTTACATTCATATTTAATTTTGGCTAGATTTAATTGCAACGTAAACGATTAGTGTTGCAAATTGTTATGTTAAGTTTAAAGCTTTGCATGATGTTGATATAATAAGAAGTATTGTATATTGCTAGTAAATCTTGCGTGAGTCTGATTAAGACAATGAGAGACCACTGCTTGAAACGTCGAGATCAAACACTGGGTTGTTCTTAGAGTCAAAAGAAATGGTTGAAACAGCAAAATCTACTCATAATGTTCTTCTTATGTTTCAAGGTAAGAATCCATGAGGCATTACGAGAATATGACATTGAGCTGGTGATTATTGACCATTCGAGATATTTCACTTCAAGGATAATTCAATGATTTTATGTAATTTATTTTGAGGATAATCGCCTCCGGCTCGGTCCTTTATCACCCGGCCACGACTTTGCCGGGTTGACATGGCGCTTTAAAACCTTATTCCAATAGTAAATATATATCATGTTATGTTTAAAGCTACTAGTCGCAGACGTGGATATGACGTCATTCTTTATTTAGCTGGTAAATATTTTAAAATCATATTGGTTTTACCCATTCAAGGATGAGTTTAAAAGCAAAATATACATTTGGTTTTGGGAACCGTTCGATTGTTTTAATCCTTTTTTCATTAAATCCAACCAGTGGGAAGTGGTAACGTTTTGGGGAAATCGCTGAAAATCCGGAGAGATTATTACCACGCAGGAAGATAATCCATAACAAAAATACACAATCTGAGAAACTTTTCTGACAAAAACGTTTCTCAGACTCGATTTTGGGGAATAACATTTTTTTCCCCAAACAACTTTACTTTGAGTTGATTTGATTATAAAATGATTTTTCACTATCAAAAGCTGCTGTACTTCTCACAACCATTTTATGATTAAATAAAACTAATTAGAGATTCTTGTTTTAATTATGAAGATTGGAATATTAACTTGAAATTTCTTATTTCGCATCCTTTACGGAAACAACAGCCTTTACGAAAAGTGTAAATCATTTTAAATTTGAAAGTTAAAAACGACCACTCTCAACGGATTGCTTCATTTGTAACGTTTGGCATTCGATAATATTAGGGTACTAGAAATGAATAAAACCAAGTCTTGTGACGATCATTTCCTTGTGAATATTAACGTTGTCAATGTATTTTCGTTTTTTCGAAAACACCATGTGTATGTATATCTACAAGCTGTGTAGATTTGTTCTTAGAGAACTAGGTCTTGCTTTTTATTCTACTGCCGCGGAGTAAATTTTAGAAAATCGGGAGACTACTTCGGGAGACTACTTAGTTCTAAAAAGAACTATCAGCTTATTAGCTACTACCTGGGCGGAGGGTAGGAAATCGGCCGGGACTACTACTTCAGTGTCCTGACTATGACTAGCAAGCTAGTCGAAACATTGAGACCAATTAAGAGCTCACTCCGCGGCAGTGATGTTAGAAACGAAAATTCCCCTAGATCCGATCCACTGTTAAGCTAAAGTAGTAGTCCCAGCCAATTTCCTACCTTCCGCCCAGGTAGTAGCTTGATCAGGTCTTCTCAAATGTCAACGAACGTTGATGATACAAATCCATAATGTAACTATATACAAACCAGGGAGTGGGCAATACTACAGTCTGTAGTAGGTTTTTGCCCTTTTTTCCCATAATTCCGCCCAGGAAATAAAAAAAAATTAAATTTGGGGCAGTCCACCATCAAACCATGCGGAAACATATGGCAGGTGTTATTTGCACAGGGTAGAGTTCATTCACCTTGAAAATCTCATTACAAATCCTGCGGTCGGGAGGGCTGCCATCTGTTTGTACACATAAATCTTGGCAAAGTCTCAAGGGATAGGGTACTTGGTACAACCATCAACCATTCTGTATTGTAGCTATCAGATGAAGCCCGTGTGAGACTTGTTGACCTTTATCAAGGTAACATACACCATGCTAACCCAAACATCCACATGTGTGTCGGGGGGGGGGGGAGGGGTAGTAGATTTCGTAAAAACCTTCTATAAACTATAGTTAGTGTCCCGCAATACAGTATGCATTCGGAAGTATGCATTAGGCTTGTATTTAGCAAAATATTTTACCAAAATAACATTGTAAATGATTTGTTTTGCATTTATTATGACTGACAACATCTACAAACCCCTTGAAAGGTCTTGGGATTGATAATAATGGGTGTATAGCTTTATCCCTGGGTGTGGTAAGATTTCACCAAACCTACTACAAACTATAGTAATGGTCTTGTCATACAGTCACATATTACGTAATTCGCATCCTTGAGGGTTAAAAACAACCAAGAAAACTGAATTTAACATTTCGGGCGAGGCTGTTCTCCAAGAAACTCCTTATAAGAAGAAGCATGTATGACGCAGGAGTTGGACTCGAACTTAAGACGTAAACATTATTTTACTTCCAGGTCAGAGTAGACCACAACCCTGAATTAAAATCCCATTTGTTTGTCGGTTTCCGGGTCAGCCTCAGCCATAAATGGGTATTCCGACGTAGCAAGATTGACTATTGTTGATCCGATAGACACTACTGTCTTACCGTCGCGGATTATTAAATATTCTGGTGAAATGACTGAGGTCAAATTTTCAAGTAAGCAACGCAAAATCATTTATATTTTGTCAGAGATAATTTGCAGGTCGCTATACAAGCTTATTTATAGTGTTGTAGTGGTGATTTTGATGGCCATAAATTTTTATTTTAAAATAACGAACACGTATATAGTTTAATACATTTTATATTTATTTGATATAATTTATTTAATGCTTTCTCTTCAAATCTGAACACATTAAATTGATGAAACTCCCACATAAACTCTTACTAATGCAAATCGTATTTTGTGTTCAAGTTTTGCATGATGTCGATATTAAGAAGTAACTAACATTTAGTAAATGTTGCAAGAGCCCGAAGACTGGTATAGTACACGGCTTGAACCGTTGAGACCAAACCGTCAGCAGTTCTCAGAGCCAAAAGTGATTTACCTGAAATTGTTACCACAAATAATAACTTTATCTTATTTTTCAATTCATAAGAATCCATGACGAACGTGGGTATAACAGTGAGCTGGTAACTATTGTTTAATCAAG
The DNA here is from genome assembly GCA_023634235.1 of Pisaster brevispinus. NCBI lineage: Eukaryota > Metazoa > Echinodermata > Asteroidea > Forcipulatida > Asteriidae > Pisaster > Pisaster brevispinus. Next base: position 923,523 of record JAMKCF010000007.1, read on the forward strand.
AAAATTCCCATCAGGAATAGATTAAAGGCGTTATATAGGATTGGCAGAGCACCTTACAACGTGGTCGCAAACACTGTTTATGTTTTGTGTGGTCAACTGAATACGTGTAGTAACAAACCTGACAGGTGAACAAATTGAAAACCAGTGCACAATTGTCAGCATGTAAATGTAGTAACCAGAATCAGCTGTTGCAGTTTTAGGTTTTTAGGTTTTCAGCAGTTTTCTAAAATATGACTTCATTTGACAAGGAAACTTTTCACAGACAATTTTTTCAGTGTAAACTCCATAATCAGTAAGCTTTCAGCCTTCTAAAGTAAAGATTGTGTTTATGAAATTTCATATGTTGATATCTGTTCCAGAAACAACCCTAAATTACAAAAGCAAAGAGCGTTTTGGATTACAAAATTCCCTACACGGTTGGAGCCTGTAACTATTTAAAATGTATATTTAACAAGAAAACATACCGGAACTTTTTTGAATTGAATTGTCACTTATTTGTATAGTTTACATTCATTTATTGTGCACAAAGGATGCAAACGGGCTTCTATATCGTTCAGGCGTCTATGCTTAACTCCTGTTTTTGGAAGTTGTTTTACTCATTTGTTTTACTCATGTAATGTACAAGTTTTACTGAACGCGTTTCGGTCCAGTAGGTCACAATGTTCTTTCGAATGAAATAATACTAGGATTTAACAAATTTTACCAATTTTCGTTATTGATCAGTTAAAAAAAAAAAAAAAAACACTTATTGGACTACCGCTTTCATTTAGCCAAGATGAGAAAATAAAACAAGGAAGTCCATACACAAATAATAAGGAAGACAATTAAATTAAAACAAAATTAAATAAATGTTATTGCGTTTGAGTATATAATACTAATATTAATAATATTGAACATCATGTCTGTCAAGGATGACACTCCTTTTAGGTTAGCTTCAGCCCAGTCTTTACTTCAATTGAGTTGAAAGATGTATCTAGTTGTCTTGAGTGTTCTTGTATTGTCTCATGGAAGCAGAGGGTGTGATATTACGTCATCATCAGAAACTATACCCCTCACCAGAATGCAGAAACATCTTCTTATAAATGACGTACTCGGCTACAATGAATGTTGTGATTATTGTTCTATAATACCATTGATTGGTCTGAGCTCATTCACAATATTGGTTGGTTTATCCATAACTTGGGTTGATTTGGTACTTTAAACTATGAGGCGCAAATGGAAAAATGGGCAACAAAATTTACATTATAATCGATACTTGGACGTTTTATTCCTGAGTTCATTTGGTACAATATGCATCCATGAAAATCGTTCCGTATTTATTTAGTTCATTATTTCCAGTCTCCAATAACCAAACAAATAATTTCGTCCACAAAATGTGCTTCGAGCTTTTCAAACCAACAAAAACATCTTTTTTTGATTATTGAATTCACTGAAAATCATAAATTGAAAATAATCTGATAAAGACAAATATTCACAATCAAGCTAGGCAAATAATTAAACTTAATTTGAAAGCCGCCACAATTGCTTAAAAAAAAAAAAAAAAAAAAAAAAAAAAAAACTAGAAATAAGAATTTGTTTGATAACAAATTCGAGGTGTTCGGATTCAAGTAAAGCTGACTGGAGTGATCGTTAGCTGTGCCGTTTGTTATTGTGAAAACAGAATGAATAGCTATTAAATAATGTTTTTTAAAGCATTTTACAGAACTTCCAGTTTAGACAGGTTAAAAGGTCAAGACAAGGTCACCAACATATTCATTTTTGTGAAGTATGTGGAGCCCATGTTGAAACAATTATAAAAACTCTGCAAAAGGCTTCTATTAAAACTGTATTTTGAACTGTTTTAACCTGCCGCCAGATGGCGCTCTTAAATCTTATTTTGTTTTAACCAGACCCTTGTCAGACTACAACATCGTTAAAATCAACTCCAAAAAAGTTGCACACTTTTTGGTTCACGAGTGGTTTTTTTCCATACACAGTACATATTCATAATTATACCTGAGCGGGGATTAGCATCAATTCAATCTGATAGTTGAAAATTAAACCATGACAAAATAATGATTTTTGAAAGTAAAAAACAAAACAAAAAACACTAGGCAAGTTCATGAATGAAACATATCAACATTATTGTAGACAAAAAAGGAATGCCCCCTCTTTTTTACGGTGATTTTGATATAAAGCTTACCATTCTAATCACCGTGTCTGAAGGGCATACTCAGAGGGCCTAGAGCGCCTTTGGCAGGCATGGTCACGTCGATCAACGTGACGTGGGTCTCGGTGTTTGATGAGAAACAAGCCAGTGTCGTTCTTTTTCAGTTGAAGTTTTTGTCATTTAGTCAAAGTCATACAAATCCCTAAAGCAGGTGGACATCTCAGTAAAACCTCCTCTTTTATTCCTTGTTTTCCATTAAGCCATCAGACGAGCACAGCGGAACTAAATTCACACTGAACTTTGAATGAGTTTGAGTTTTTTATGTGCGGGACACGTGTTGTTACAACGTACAAGAATAAGCAACGCAATGATACATTTCCGTTGTGTGGGACTGTGTGCACAGGCTTCGTGGACTTTGAACCTTATGAATAATGGAGCGGACAGTCAGTTACAGCGCTTTTCTCCATACACACATAAACTGCGGTTAATACTAATTTTGGCTGTAACACCCATTTAGGACCAGAAGTTAAGGTCATATTGGCATCATTTCTGTGCAAAAGTTTCGGAAGGATCATAGATCTACAATCTGATGTGAAAATTGTGACGAAATGACCAGTAGTTTTTGAGATATGAATTTTTTAAATATTCAACTTCCGGTTTGAACCGGAAGTCAAGGTCAAACGAGGTCGCGTTTAGTGTAGCGTTTTTAGAGTCATACCAGGCCTATCCGATGATGTATAGATTGTGAAAATCCATTGTGTAGTTTTGGAGTTATGATTTTTTCAAATATTAAACTTTGATTTAACGTAACTCAACACCTGATGACGTCATCATGACGTAACTGAAGCGGTTTCATCTCCTAATAAATATCTAACTATATGTGAAGTTTCAAGTTCATATGAGCTTAGAAAGGGTGTTTTTGTTAGCGGACAAGGGACGCTGAGAAGAAGAAGAAGAAGAAGAAGTATTAAGAAACTAGACATAATTTTTTGTTCCATAACAAAAACAAGGTGTTCGGTATAGACATTTTCGAGTTAGCAGAGGTAGTGTTTTCAAAGCAAAAACCGAAAAAACTTAGTACGACAAATTGATACGTAAAGTGAATGGTAGAAGATTTCGTATTTGAAATGAAAAACTTTGATAAATTAAAAAACTGATTAAATCATTCCGTTTTCATAGCTCATTTTATTATCAAAACATTGAGATTCATAGTTATTGTTTTGCTGGAATTGACAGTCCTATGGGTAAAACTGTATTCGATATAGAGGGACCATCTGATTTCAAGATCATATTGTTTGCAGGCCTCAAAACGAAGACCGGGAGTGATTATTTTCACTTAAGCTCTCAGTTTTGACCAGAATTGAAGCTCACAGGGAGACACAGTTTGTGTAATCATTGGGGATGGTGCAAGTTATGTATATACAAATTTGGTTCTCCGGATAAAGGTTAATTTAATGTAAGGACGCCATCGAGTCGTCATCATCCCGAAAATAACTGCGGTTTCATCTACACACTCGGGTCTAAGTATGTAAAGTTTTAGGTCTCAACCCTTTTTTGGTTAATGGGATATGAAGTTTTTAAGTATGGAATAAGCATCTTTCAGTTTCGACCAGAAGTAAAGGTCACAGAGCTGCATAGGGTCGCACTTTGTGTAAATAAAAAAAAAATACACTCCATGGTCTTTCACATGGACCAAAGATCTGGTATGTAGCAGTTATAGTTTTCCAGATATGTTTTTTTTTGTAAAAATGTGGTTTCATTGACACACTAAGGTCTAAGTACATGGTTAGCATAAAGTCAAAACCCTTTTTGGTTCAAGAGTTATGTTTTTTTCCATACACAGTACATATACATAATATACCTGAGCGGGGATAAGCATCAATTCAATCCGATAGTTGAAAATTAAACCATGACAAAAATAATGTTTTTTGAAAGTAAAAAAACAAAATAAAAAACACTAGGCAAGTTCATGGATATCAACATTATTGTAGACAAAAAAGGAATGCCCCCACTTTTTAACGGTGATTTTGAAATAAAGCTTACCATTTTAATCACCGTGTCTGAAGGGCATACTCAGAGGGCCTAGAGCGCCTTTGGCAGGCATGGTCACGTCGATCAACGTGACGTGGGTCTCGGTGTTTGATGAGAAACAAACCAATGTCGTTCTTTTTCAGTTGAAGTTTTTGTCATTTAGTCAAAGTCATACAAATCCCTAAAGCAGGTGGACATCTCAGTAAAACCTCCTCTTTTATTCCTTGTTTTCCATTAAGCCATCAGACGAGCACAGCGGAACTAAATTCACACTGAACTTTGAATGAGTTTGAGTTTTTTATGTGCGGGACCGTGTTGTTACAACGTACAAGAATAAGCAACGCAATGATACATTTCCGTTGTGTGGGACCATATGCACAGGCTTCGTGGACTTTGAACCTTATGAATAATGGAGCGGACAGTCAGTTACAGCGCTTTTCTCCATACACACATAAACTGCGGTTAATACTAATTTTGGCTGTAACACCCATTTAGGACCAGAAGTTAAGGTCATATTGGCATCATTTCTGTGCAAAAGTTTCGGAAGGATCATAGATCTACAATCTGATGTAAAAATTGTGACGAAACGATCAGTAGTTTTTGAGATATGAATTTTTTAAATATTCAACTTCCGGTTTGAACCGGAAGTCAAGGTCAAATGAGGTCGCGTTCAGTGTAGCGTTTTTAGAGTCATACCAGGCCTATCCGATGATGTATAGATTGTGAAAATCCATTGTGTAGTTTTGGAGTTATGATTTTTTCAAATATTAAACTTTGATTTAACGTAACTCGATACCTGATGACGTCATCATGACGTAACTGAAGCGGTTTCATCTCCTAATAAATATCTAACTAAATATGAAGTTTCAAGTTCATATGAGCTTGGAAAGGGTGCTTTTGTTAGCGGACAAGGGACGCTGAGAAGAAGAAGAAGAAGAAGAAGAAGAAGTATTAAGAAAAAAAAAAAAAAAACCGAACAATAATAAGAGGTGTTCCGGGCTGAATGCCCGAACACCTAAAAAAAAAAAACCGAACAAAAATAAGAGGTGTTCGGGGCTGAATGCCCGAACACCTAAAAAAAAAAAAACTTAATCGAAAGTCAGCTGTTGAACATACCTGCGACGTTTATCACTCCATTTCACCTGGATTGTTCTCGAATCTGAAAGAGAATTGAAATGTTTGGTTCAGGAAAAGAAGGGCGAGTCATTGTAACTAAGTGTAAAATTCCTGTTCATATTGGGTAACGGCTTGACTAATTTCACAACATGTTTATTTGGAAAACCGTACTTCTGTACTTAAACACTTTGTTGAAAATTGTACCGACTCCTCTGATGATCTTATTAAACTGTGTTGCTTATACACCAGATCTCTTAAAAATATAAAATGAGGAGCACACGATATAATTTGTTGTCTGGAATTCAACAAGTCATTCGTTTTTCTAAATATCATCGGAGGGTCTTTTCGTACAATACCTTAAATGAAAGCTGACTTTTAATTTAGCAATTAAACAATTTATATGCCAATTTTTAGGTCAAATCGAACCTAGGTAATTTGATTAATAATTTATGGTTTAAGGGAGATAAATATTTGTGTATTTTTTTCAGTCAACAGTGAAGTTATCTTTTTTTTTGTAGAGTTGTTATTAGCTATTATTACTTATAGTTACTTTTAAGCCTTCGAGAAAGACTTTGTTTGGGTCGAAACTTCAGGCCACTAACTATTTTTGTTTTTGAATTTATACCATAGGTCCTTTTGGTTGGTAAGCAGATTGCAACAGCCAATACCATTTTTTACTTATTATATCGTGGCAAGGAGGGGGAAGTGGGCAATTAAAACAACTTTTTTTCTTATATTGTCTATCTTTCTTCAATCAATATTTAACTGTAAAAAAAAAAAAAAATACAAATACAAAAAGGGACGAGGAAGTAACAATTAAAAATAGGCCCTACATTGTTTATTTTGAAAGGAAGGGCAAACTGAAAATGAAAGAATAGTGCATTGCTGGCTTTCTTAACTCAATATTTTACTTCAAACTATTTCCTGGATTGAGGGTTTATAAGCTGAATTTCTTCCATATTTGCAAGTTTAATCGAAGTTGACAAGTGACTCGTTTAGGATCTCTGGTCTTCATTTCAATGTGAAACCTGCAGTTTGCTGTTATGTCATCACTCATTCTATACGTAACAACAGCTACAATGTTTATGCACATTCTTGTTATGACTTCGATCTCTGGGTTGGGTGAGGCGACACGTTTCCAGACTCACCCAGTTGACACCCTCGCCATACTGGGAGGAAGTGTAACTTTCAGCTGCACACCAGTAAGGGCAAAATGTGAAGATCGTTCGATTGTACACTGGCAACGCGGTCCCAAACTAACACCGACATGGAATAAAACAATATTTTACGGCTCCAAGACTTTTAGATCATTTCACGGTGAAGAGAGGTATACCGTGTCAGTGAGCGACTGTAAATGGACTTTACATATAGAGGACATTCAACCAGTAGATGAAAAGTATTACAGTTGCTCTATCTACAATGATTATTCAAACTTAGCAAGATTGACTATTGTTGATACGATAGACACTACTGTCTTACCGTCGCGGAATGATAGATACGCGGGTGAAAATGCCTACTTCAGTTGCCACACGCAACCACTCGACCAGCACGGTCTGGAATACACTTGGGATGTGAAAACACAGGGAAGCTCTGAATGGAAAGAATTGTTGGAGAATAAAACTAGGATTGAATTTCACAATAACAAGAATATCATGACAATGCTTAGGTTGGGATTAGAGATGAATGGTTCCAGGGTCCAATGTTCAGTACACAATGCATCATCGTCATGGACAGGGATAAGACACAGTGGGTGGTTAAGTGTGCATAAAGACGAGCAAGTCATAACAGCCACTGTGACGCCAGAAACAGTTCCATCTCGAGGTCCAGGAGTCTCTACCGTCTTCTTAGTAGCCTGGCCTGTAGCCGGTATTTTACTCATTCTCCTGATTGTAATCCTCCTGTACTTTATTGTCTTCAGAGGACGATCTCAATCCAATACTATTGATAGACCTCAATCTCACACAACTCAAGATGATGGAGGAGAAAGTGATGCAGACGGGATATCAGAAACCCAACAGCATGGAGTCACTCAGAGGTGTGATCAAGAAAATGACCACACTAGCTTTGCAGGTCAGATGTCAGTTAAGTCCCTGATGCACACAGCTACTGGACAGGCAGACTCCATGTATGCTTTGGTGGATAAAAGTCGCGCCAAATGTAATACATTGGGCGCCATTTCCACTGGTGAAACATCTTGGAAAGTCTCCAGAGGCGGGAAGGATGGGTCGAAGCTGAATCGTAGAACAGACACAGCTCAGACCTTCAGCAGTTATTACAAACATGAAACTCCGTCTGAGGATCGGGAATCAACCGTCACTTTAAAAGATTTACCGGTACCAGGACGCGTCGTTGACCTTCAACCGTCCGGTCAGAAACCCCCTCGCGTCATTCCGTACCGTCTCTCCAAACAAGCAGAAACAAGCACCACGACCCGAACCCATGTGGCACCAGAGCAGACAGAAGACAGCGTTGAGGACGGTAGTGTCGCTGATGAAAGTCTTCTTTACGCTAACTTGGATCTATCACGACCTCAGCAAGAATCACCGACCTGAAGTTTTAACAGAACAGTTAAAAACTGTTTGGGAAAGTTGACATTAATAACGAAGAATGAATACTACGTTTTTTGTGGTGAAGTTTTGTCTTGAACATGATAAATCGTTTTTCCAAACTTATGAAACATTGATTTGGCTACGAAAAAGATTCGATTTGTTTATATGCTTATCATCTAACAATTGTCTATAACTTTTGTGCGAAAAATGTCATTAATTCTGTAGTATGTTTTTGTTTTTAATTTCTTATATTGCACCTAGTTTTGTTGTTTACCGAAACTGATGATCTGAGTGCACTTCAAAGGCTCAGCTGTAAAAAAAAAAAAAAAAAAAAAACAAAAAAACAACACATAAAATAAAAACTCTTGATGAACACAGAGTTTACAAAAAGCAAAATATTATTTTTATAAATTGTATCTGGAGTACTTATTCAGAAGTTTACTTATATGCATAGTCAGGCTGCAGAATATGGAAACAAGAAATGTGTATAATTATTTCATTTAACAATCACAACCACAGTTAACGAAATCAAATGTCATCATGTGGTTGTAGATTATTGTTGCACCAAATGTGTTGATGTTTATTTTAAATTTCGCAAAAACTAAACGGATTATTACGCAGACTTTATGTGTCAGCCTAATGAGATCTTACCAGGCTAATCGGCAGTTCAGTATAAAAAGCAATTTTTATTGTTTCGGTAAAGTTATTGTAGTTCATGAGAACACCGTTACATGACCTGTGTAACTCTTTGGCTAAAAGATTAACCGAGTCTCGCAAGTATTTCAACTTCCTTGGGGAAAAAAGCTACCTGAAAGTCTATCCTAGATTTTGAACTGTTTTGAACATTGATCTAAAGGCCACAAGACAAGTTAAGCATTTAGATTATACATATATATTTTTTTAATTTTCGAAGCATGATTTTTTAAAAACCTGTTTATTAAACATGTCAACTATTTGTTATTTTTTAAAGTAAATAACTTTGAAGTAATCAAGGAAGTTTGTTCTCTTTTACAGTCAAACGTTTTGTGATACCCGTTTAGTTACAACCAGAAAAGGGGGACCTAAACAAGTCTAATGACACTCTTTTGGGGGCATTTTGTCATGTTTGCATTCTTTTTTTAATTCTGAGTATGTAGTTCACTGACAGAATGATTTCCTCTCTAATAAAGTCACACACAGACAGACACTGTCGTTCTGATGTTGATAGGAGTTGTCACCAAATTATTGACATAGGCCTACATCTTTACTGCTCGTCAACGCAACAGTGACGTAGATGTAGGACTGTTAGACTCTAGCTCTATCTTTACATAAGCACATCAGCTTCGTACGTTTAAGGAAGTAAAGACAACTTAAGTTAATTTCAGAAATGTTATTCCCTTTTCTAAAATGACCTTCAGAACCTCAGGTTCCGTGTAGTAAGTCAGGTTTCATACAACTTATCCCTTACAAGGTTTAAAACCATCTGTTTTACCCTCCAATATACCAAATAACACCCCTCCTTTTACCTACACACCATACAAATATCAACCAACTTTTTTCTCATTTATGCTGAGTGTATACAAGGTCTACATCTTTTATAACTAGTTGTTCCACTCATTCTATGCATACTATCGTTTAGCGAAATCCTTTATACCACTGCAGTGTCTTTAACGTATCTTGTTTTACCGTGAGGTATGGACAGCTAGACTCTAGGTCTTCTTTCGTAAAACAAACGATGAATTAACAGTGTTAACTTCACTACCGAGATTCTGGATAAGCTATTCAACTTACTAACTTACTAAAAGACCCCTTTTAGTATCGATTTTTACTCTAACGTTTCATTCTCACCTTTCCTTCTTTTCAAGCTTTCTATCCACGCCCAGTTGTCAGACCCCCTTCCTACTCAGTATTGTCCATCTCACACACATCATGTACACTTTATTTTACAACCAACTATCAAACATGTACCCCAACCACTCTTACCCTTACACTACCCTACAAAGACCACCCTGATTCACCTATCCCACATTTCCCCTACATCATACCCCATACCCCTTTACTTCATCACTATCAACATACCCCTCCCCCACCCCTTTCCATACACCCCTCCTTACTCACCAACCCTTATTCCCCTCCCTCCACCCCTACATTAAAACACTTCCAACACCCCTCCCGTCACCCCTCCCGCCAGCGATTTTTTCCCCCTGAACCTTTCGGGCAGTACAGTGTACATTTGTACGTGGGCCATTGACTAATCAGAAAGCGGTATTTTGTCACGTTCTCGCTCTGATTGGCTTAGACTCCACGTACACTGCCCGAAAGGTTCAGGGGAAAAAAAATCGCCTCCCGCCACCCATACACCACTTCTAACACTAACGGTTGTGGCGTTGAAGGGTGCGGCGGTGACAACGACGACGGCGACAGCAACTCTCTCATATAACACCCATCATTTTGGCTCTACACGACGACCAATATCACCCAGAATCATCTACAAGCTGATGCTGATTGTTTTCAAAGCACTCAATGGGCAAGCAACAACATACATCATGGACATAAAGTCTTGAGTAGTTAGGTCTTGTCAAAAATCTCTCCCGGCCCGTAAATTTTTAATACTTTCTGGAAAGTACTAAAACTACTTTTGAATTTCCATCGACTTCTAAAACAATCTTCTAGGGAAATCACTCATTCATGAATACGGATTAGCGCCATCAACGATGGGGTCAACCGTCATACACAGAGAACGATTGATACTGGCTGTTTTGTTCAAGGGCGTTGTACTGCGATTTTCTTGTCATCATTTGGCAACTTTCTCGAATCTATTAAAATAGCAATTACACAATTAGCTGCAGTATCGGCTGCTTACCAACCAAAGAAACTCTGGTATAAATGCAAAGAATAGTTAGTGGCCTGACGTTTCGACCCTAGCATAGTCTTTCTCGAAGGTTAAAAAAAAGTTTTTGAGAAAGACTCTGCTAGGGTCGAGACGTTAGACCAATAAACATTCTTTATATACGTTTTGGGGTCAAACTGGACCTAGAATCTTGATAATTTAAGTTAGACAAATATTATGTAAATAAATTGAGTCAAAACTGAAATTTACTTTTTTGTAGAGGAGGTATTATATATCAATATTTACTTTTCTTTCGTTTAAAGGGTCTGTATACGTTTGGTAATGACTCTGAAAACTAAAGGGGACAAAACCTGACTCGGTAAGAAGTACAACAGCTATTGTAAGTACAGTGTAGTTTGAGAAACATTTCACTTCGAAATATTGTGGTTACGAAAAAAGATATTACTTTTTGTCCCCCAAAACTCGAATATAAGAAAAAGTTACTCCCACATTGTGTAGTCCTATGGGGATTTGTTCTTCATGCGTAGACAATATATCCTCCGGATTTTTGGCGATATCTAAAAACTACAACAACTTTTAGAAATGAGATTTGCACAGGTTAGTTTTATTGTATATATCACTGTTTTTAAAAACCAAAGGTAAACTTTGCCTTTATTTAAAAGGGAGGGGAACAAGTTTAAAAACTGTAAAAATAATGGCTGGCTTTCTTGACTCAATATTTTACTTTAATAAGCTGAGTATCCTCCATTATTTGCAAGATTTGGTAAACGTGTGACTCGTAAGGATCTGCAGATTGCTGTTATTTCATCGCTCATTCTACTCGTATCAACAGCTACAATGTTTCTGCTCATTCTTGTTATGACGTCGATATTGGGGTCACGTGTGATGTCATACTTCAAGAGTCACCCAGTTGACACCCTCGCCTTGACGGGACAAAATGTCACAAACGGGGATCATAAATATAGCTTGTATTGGAAACGCTCAAAAACGATGACGTTTCAATCGCAACCGTACATTTCAGATGACATCACGGTGTATGAGCGAGGAGGTAAGAGATACACAGTCACATTAAGTGATTGTACGTGGACTGTACACATACACAACATCAGAGCAATATCGATGAGGGATACAACGGATGCTATATCTACATGGCTCAAACCTCGTCCCTCAACGATTCTGATGTAGCGAGACTGACTATTGTAGTCGATCCGATAGACACTACGGTCATACCGTCTCAGATTGTGGGGTTAAACGCGACTTATCATTGAAAACAAACTTAAAGACACATTGAAAAGGTTTTAGCACTAGACAACTGTTTAGAAAACTGTTTAAATGGGTAACAGCTCAAAGATAGTAGATTATAAGACAAACTTAAGCCAAATTGTACACACCTTTCTCCCATTTTGTCTGGACATTACATATAAATGGAAACAAAAACAAAACTAAAGGCACAATGTCTTCTATAAATGCTCAAAGTTCAAGTGGGTAATTGTTTTTCGAAAAGTGATTAGTTAAACTCCGATAGACCAAGATCTTACCATTGGAATCTTGCATACTATTTGGTTACAGATATAAAAAAAAATCCGAGCTTGAGCAAAGGGCAAAAAACAAATTTCAATAGTGTTTTGTTATTTATTTAACTACAAAAAAATGAGAAATGTGTTTGAATTTCTGTATGGATTACTCAATCAGCGTACACCGTTTTGGAGAGAAACAAACCCTAAAGTTACCATTGCTTTTTTAAACAAATTAGAGTTCAAATAATGTTCTTTAGTGAGGCTTTATTAGCACTGGTATACATTTCTTAAGTTGAACTGATTTCTCGACTGACTCGTCATAGGAACTCTGGTTTCCGGACTGTCCCAGACGAGGTTGACTCAATTACAAGGTGAATTACCCATAAACCAATAAAGACGAATAAAAACAAAAACAAAATCTTTACTTTTTATTTGAATTGAATTGAAAAATGCATTCCCTTCTCTCCTGAATCATCTGAAAGTGAGTGATTTTGTTTGTTTAAACGAAAGAAAAGTAAATATTGATATTTTATTAGTATACATCCTCTACAAAAAAGTACACTTCAGTTTTGACTCAATTTATTTACATAATAGGCCTATTTGTCCAACTTAAAGTATCAAGGTTATTATGTCCAGTTTGATCCCAAAACGTATACAAAGAATAGTTATTGGCCTAACGTCTCGACCCTAGCAGAGTCTTTCTCAAAGGCTTTTTTAACCTTCGAGAAATTTATACCAGAGTTTCTATTGGTTGGTAAGCAGCCAATACTGCAGCTAATTGACCTTTGTGTAATTGCTATTTTAAATGTGCGATAAAAAGAGAAGAAGTAGATGATTTCTTCTTGTGTTTCCTGCTATTTTCCCTTTTGCATCTGAATGTTTTATTTATATCCGTTGAATATGCTTAATATTTGCCGGCGACTATATCAAATGAAATGAAATGGACAAATGTCAATACAAACATGTCAATCTGTTTTTTATCTTTTTGTTTAAATCATCAATTGAAACATGACAGAAATAGAACAGAACTAATGTGGATAATGGATATTGGGTGGATTTGAGACCGTCTGTTGAATATATCCTTGATAATTTTGAACTGACTCGAGACGGGGATATTTACAAAAAAACAGAACAGAACAGGAACTGTTGATGAAAAAAAAACTTCCTGCGGTCATAATTTATGAACAACATTTAATTATTAAAACGCCTAAATGAAGGCAAACATAATGTTGACTTTAGAACGTAAAAAGGGAAGAAGATTAAAAAAAAAACTATGCTATGTAGCTTTCTATTGTAAACAAACAAACCTTGCTGGTCAGCATGGAAGACCGAAAGTTAGCGTACATTAAATCGTGTTAACAGAATGATGTAACAAGTTCATATCATCTGCAAACCTTTAAATACAAATCGCTTCACAAGATTGGTTGCTTTGTTTCTGAAAAAATCAACACTATTCTTATTATTGTGTAACATTGTTACAAACTGTGGCTATTTGTCTTTGCTATGCATTTATGGCTTCCTATTGTTTTCCGACCTTGGTTGACAAAAACTCAGACTGTGGCGCTACATCAGACAATTCTGTACTGTCAAAATATGAATCTAACTACGTCCTTAACGAGAACGGAAGAGAAGACGATATTTGTTTTTACTCCACATGGCATTATTTATGATACCTCAACGTATTGGACGGAAAAACATGTCTCAAAGATTGCTGTCTGTGAAGATTGAAGACACTATAATAATAATAATAATACTATATTGTTTTTGTATAGCGCCTACTGCAGGCCAGTCTCTAAGCGCGTAACATTCAGTATTTCCTACAAGGTATGTGGGGCTTTGTTTGAAGTATGAGACCTACTTCTTTACATAGCACCTTGTAATGGTTTACAAGGTGCTGTGGCGCAATATGCAGCCGATCAAAAAAATTATACAATAAACGCTTACCAGATTTCAGAGTCATCTTCAATCTGTCACTGAGGTGAATCTTTTATCAATGTAATTTGACGTAAACATTCAATATTTGTTCATCGATCATAACTGCTTTGTGTCTGTTCTCTATATTAACTATAGCAGTTTTTACATGATGAGGTGCATGATGTGCAAGGGCTAGACTCGATGGGGGGCGGGGTGGAATTATTCAGAAATGTTAGAAGTTACAAAATAGCCGCAGACAGTGTTTATGTTTGTCGAGATTAACTGAATACGTGTAGTAACCAACCTGACAGGTTCATATTGGAAATCCAAGCAAAATGTTCAGCATCCAAGGCTTTTTCTGTGATAGGAAGGGTAACTGGGGGACACCAGTAACGCGCCACCAACGTTGGAAATAATTTATTTTGATTCTTCACTCGACCCAACCGGTCTCACCCCCAAACCTTGGTGCTTGCACAAATTCGTGTTCAGGATATAGTGATGCATGATGGGAACGATTGTATTGCGATCAGCGCGATGCACGCATTCATTCTATACACACACACGATATTATAATGTAGGCTCCTTGGATTAAGACCTTGTTAAACAAAAGTTACAAGAAGAATGTTGCGATCGATCCCTAGTTTTTGTACAAAGCAAAGCATGTAATAATTATTTGCAATGGATTTACATAATAGATCTATGACATTATAAATGATAATCGAATCTATCGTTAACATGACGAGGAGACGAGAATTTTTAGGTGGGAGGAATAGTTCAATGCCCAATTACTGACAGCCCCTTTTAGTTGTTTGTACTTATTGTACCATGGGTTATAACGGACGTGCAGGCCTGAAACTACACGGAGGCCACGGGGCGGAGGCCATGCTCTATGTTGCCCCTTGTCTTGGCCTTGGTGCCCCTTCGAAGGTTTCCTATGGACTTAACACATTTCAAATGGAAGTGCCCTTTGCAAAATGAAATTGGCTGTTCCCTTTTTAAAGATGAAATTCCAGGCATGGACGTGTTGGAATGTGAAACTAATAGGGAACTAACACAGCAAAATGAGTACTCCGGAAACACTTAAGGAATTGCATTAGCTCATTAGTTTACTTATTATTTTAAGACCAGTAGTTCAGCTTAGATTTTGATCTTGTTGTTTACTGAACTGTTCCTACACGCGATGTAATTTTAACAGATTTTTGGTCAAATGGGGAATAAAAAATACACAACTCAGTCCAATGTTTCCTATCAACCAATCATGTATGGTTTCGGTGTAAAAAAGGGGAAGAGGAAGTTTGAAAAAAAGTCTAAAAAAGCAATTTTCAAAAGGCTTTTTTTCTGTTATAAAATCTGTGTTTCAATATGTTTTCTCGGATTGGGTTTTATTCCAGTGTTTTGGTAAGTGGGAGAATGACTTGATGAATATTGGAATCAGTCAGATTTGAATCTAATCGTTGATTGGCATAATTTTATACAAATTTGAAGATTGCAGTTTGCTGTTATTTCATCGCTCAGTCTGCACTTGTCAGCAGCTACAATGTTTCTGCTCATTCTTGTTATGACTTCAATCTGTGGGTTGGGTGAGGCGACACTTTTCCAGACTCACCCAGTTGACACCTTCGCCACGCTGGGAGGAAATGTATCCTTCAGCTGTTCACCAGTAAGTGCATTCTGTGGAGGGCATCTGATTGTATACTGGCAACGCAGTCCCTCAATGACACCGACTTGGGATAGAACCATTTTTAGCGGCACCAATGTTTATAGAAACTTTGCCGGTAACGAGAGGTATACCGTGTCAGTTAGCGGCTGTACGTGGACTTTACGTATAGAGGACATTCAACCAGTAGATGAAAAATATTACAGTTGCTTTATCAACGATGGGTATTCCAAAGTAGCAAGATTGATTATTGTTGATCCGATAGACACTACTGTCTTACCGTCGCGGATTGATAGATACGCGGGTGAAAATGCCTACTTCAGTTGCCACACGCAACCATTCGATCAGCATGGTCTGGAATACACTTGGGATGTGAAAACACAGGGAAGCTCTGAATGGGAAGAACTGTTGGAGAATGATACTAGGACTGAATTTCACAATAACAAGAATATCATGACAATGGTTAGGTTGGGATTAGAGATGAATGGTTCCATGGTCCAATGTTCAGTACACAATGGATCCTCGTCATGGACAGGAACAAAAAGCAATAGCTGGTTGTTTGTGCTTCCAGGCGAGGAAGTCATAAGAACCACTGTGACGTCAGAACCAGTACCATCTCGAGGCCCAGAAGTCTCTGCCATCAACTTAGCAGGCTGGCCTGTAGCCGGTATTTTACTAATTCTCCTCATTGTAATCCTCCTGTACTTTCTTGTCTTCAGAGGACGATCTCAATCTAAGGCTGTTGAAAGACCTAAATCGCATACACTTCAAGATGATGGAGTAGAAAGTGATGCAGACGGGATATCAGAAACCCAACTGCATGGAGTCACTCCGAGGTGTGATCAAGAAAGTTAAAACACTAGCTCAGCAGGTCAGAGGTCATCAGTTGAGTCCCTGAGGCACACAACTACTGGACAGGCAGACTCTATGTATGCTTTGGTGGATAAACGTTGCGCCAAAAGTAAGACATTGGGCGCCATTTCCACTGGGGTAGCATCTTGGAAAGTCTCAAGAGGTGGGAAGGATGGGTCGAAGCTAAATTGTGGAACAGACACAGCTCAGACCTTGAGTAATTATTCCAAAGATGAAACTCCGTCTGATCATCAGAAGTCAACCGTCGCTGTGAAGGATTTGCCGGTATCAGGAAGCGTTTTTGACCGTCAACCGTCCGGTCAGAAACCCCCTCGCGTCATTCCGTACCGTCTCTCCAAACAAGCAGAAACACGCACCATAACCCGAGCCCCTGTAGCAACAGAGCAGATAGAAGACAGCGTTGAGGACGGTAGTGTCTCTGATGAAAGTCTTCAGTACGCTAACTTGGATCTATCGCGAGGCTCGGCAATACTCACCAACCCGGACACAGCGACAACTTATGCTGACATTGGATACTAAAAGACCGAGGGTAAGCTGAGGGAGGGAGTACATAAACCACTCAGAGGATGATGTTAACTCGTCCTCAAACAAACTATAGAGATAAGATCGAGGCAATAGCTGAAACAACTCGCTCCCCCTTTTTTCCCCTTTTACACCCAAATCACACTTTAAGATAACTACAACGTTTTAATACATTAATAACAAGGAATGAATACTGCGTTTTTTGTGGTGAAGTTTTTGTCTTGAACATGATAAATCGTTTTTCTAAACTTGTGAAACATTGATTATGCTATGAAAAAGATTCGATTTGTTAACTTTAATTGATTTTCATTTAAAATTGTGTATAACCTTTGTGCGAATATTAGTGTAAATAATTGTGTAGTATTTATTATTTTTAAATTTATTATACTGCACTTAGTTTTGTTGTTTACCAAAACTGATAATCTGAGTGCGCTTTAAAGGCTCAGCTGACAAAAAATAGAAAAACATAAATAAAATAAAATAACAAAAAATAAAATTATAAGTTTATAAAAAGCAAAATTATTCTCTTAATAAAATGTAACTGGAGTATTTATTCAGAAGTTTACTTATAAACATAGTCAGGCTGCAAAATATGGAAACGAGAACTAAGTATAATTATTTCATTTAACAATCGCAACCACAGGGTAACGACATCAAATGTCAATGTTTGGTTGTACACTGTTGTTGCACCAAATATGTTGATGTTTATATGAAATTCAAACGGATTTTTACGCGAGATCTTACCAATCTAATCGGCAGTTCAGTATAGAAAGCAATTTTAATGTTTCGGCAAAGTAGTTCATGAGAACACTATTACATGACCTGTGCAACTCTTTGGCTAATAGATTAACCAAGTCTCGCAATTATTTTGACTTCGGCCCTTGGAACCCCCCAAAAAGCTACCTGAAAGACTATGTTAGAAACTAAAATGTTGAAGATTTCGACTGCTACACAAAGTTGTATTGGAAAATACATTTTGGGACTCAGATAACCCTTTTTGTTTTATGAAAACTTTCACTACAAATTAAATTGTTCCTTTTTTCCCTAGTGACATTGATGTAAAGGCCACAAGATAAGTTAAGCATTTAGATTATAATATTACATTTTTTAAATCTTTGAAGCACGATTTTTCAAAAAACCTGTTTACATATTTACTTTAGTTTGAGTCAAAACAGGGGAACAAAGCAGAGGAGCATTTCATTTCCGTGACAATTATGCAGCTTTCAATCAATTATTTATTATTTTGTTTGGTAAATAACTTCGAAGGAATCAAGGAAGTTTGTTCTCTTTGGTAGTCAAAAGTTTTATGCTACCGTTTAGTTACAAAAAGAAAAAAAGAAAAAGGAGGATGGTGCACAGGGGACCCAAACGAGTCTAGTGGCGTTCTTTTGGGGGCATTTATTATTATTATTAATCCTGAGTATGTAATTCACTGACAGGTTGTTTTCCTCTCTAATAAAGTCACACACAGACAGACACTGTCGTTCTGATGTTGATATTAGTTGCTTGTCTAGTGTCACCAAATTATTGACATACTTCTGTATTGGTCGTATACGCAACAGTGACGTAGATGTAGGACTGTTTGACTCTAGCTCTATCTTGACAGAAACATATCAGCTTGATAAGTATAAGGCGCTGCCGTGGGCATTGTACTTTTCATAAAAGAAGCCAAGATAGATGTAGCCAATGTACAGTAGCCAATCTCATTAGTGATTTGTAGTGTGACATCACACTTAGCTTAGCATTTCTGATTGATTTGCACTTAAAATTAATCGTAGCTCTTTGTGAAATTAAGCCCAGGTATTTTGAATTGTCAAATGCAATCAGATGTCAAAATTTGGTTATTGTAAAGACACGATAAATATATTATTTAACATTGAGCGTGAGGTCAATAAGCTCCCCATCAGAAGAATGATTTATGGCTCAGGGGTTGGAATCGAACCCACGACCTTTAACATACAAAAACACAGTCTTAAGCGTTAGACCATTTGGATCACCCGGTGACGAACTGACGTAACTAGTGCAGTGATGACAACATTAAATTGCCAAAGGTCTTGAAACGTTCGGGAATTGTGCCGAAGTGGAAATACATTTCTATCATTGTTTTGGGGCTTTACATATGAATGCACACTGGCTTAATACTCGTGTGGGTGGGGGTTAATCTTTGTCAAGAAATGATAAGTTAAACATCGATAAAGCCAGACCCAACAAGTGGAATCTTTTATATCATTTGATCGCAGATCAAATTACATTTTCTGAACACAATATGTTTGTAGTTTAATAATTTATAAGAAAAAATAGCGTAAAACATAATAGCAAACATGGGAAGGTTACTTTACACTTCAGTGACCGCCACATGATAAAATGACCGATTCGTTTTGCATTTTGGATTGTTTTACCTTAGATCATTTCAAACAAACAATGTTTAGTTGTTATATTATTGGAGTTTGAACAAAGACAAAAGGAAAATGACTGGAGCGGGACTTGAACAAATAACCTCCGGATTAACATACGCCGCGGCACTCAACCAAATGCCCTTGTGGTGTATTAGTTTATAGTTGCTATTTAGGTAAAACAATTTCAACACAAATGCCATGAATAAGCTTCCATCAAACATTGATGTTTATTTTATCACACATTTTATGTAAAAACCGTTCACCACAAGAATAAGAAGTTATCAATGATTTGACTGTTGTTTTACGTTTTTCTACAAATAATAATCAAGGGTTGGACGGTGTTTCAAATCATTTTTAAATGAAATTATATTCCATATATCTGCTACAGTTACATTTACGGGATCGAACACGTTGCATATGAATCCAAGAAGTTAATATTTGGTTTTTCCCTTACACCGATGAGTGTCAATCACTGTATACTCAGAACTTTCCCGAGTCCTGTGAAAAAAAAAAAAATCATAAGCAAATTACTCGAGTGGAAGTTCCATTAACATTAAATTTGATAACCAACCACATTTTATTGACGTACTCGGATGACATTAATGTTGTGATAATTGTTTTTCTTCGCATGATTATATATGATTATTTCGTTCGTTTTAAGTATTTTGTTAATTGAAAACAATGAATCAATTTAACTTGTTTGAAATGCTTACATTCAGATTGTAAGGGTGATTATTTACATTTCAGATGAAAATGTTGTTTCTTGAATTGTCGTCCTTTTCTATGTAAACTACAACTTTAAGCTTACAAATTGCCGCTACATTCATTGGTTTTTATCCAGTGTGTTTATTAATTGTTTTTCCACATGATCCGTGAGGTCTCAATTATTGCACTTTATGTTTAAATATTATTGCATTGATAGTCAAGGAAGTAAAAATAATTTTAGTAAAATTTAGTCATTTTGTAGAATAACACTGGAGACTGTTTCATTGATTATTGCTTCAGTTCTACACACATGATATTGCATAGAGAACAGAGAGGTAAATATTATTAATAACCAAACTTCAATATTAAGTTAAGTGACGTACTCGGATACAATATATAGTTATTGTGATTTAAATTTATAAGTGTTGTTCTTAGTTGGCTTCCAAGCTATCGTTTTACTTTGAGACGCCTTGTGTTTTTTGTTTACAAATTTGTATATGAACATTTCCTATTACAGGCAAGATAAATACATATATTTCATTCAGAAAAAAAAAAAATAAATAAATAAAATGCAAATAGGTTTTGAAACAGAATGGGCCTAAAGCGTCGTCTAAAAACTATGAGCTTGCCTGGATGCGTTTCAACTGCATTGTAAGTAAAATAACATACAGAGGTTGTCACATTAGATCCGGGAAGTACAAATAAACCAAGATGTAATTTGATATACTCGGCTACAATAAACGTTGTTTTCATTCACTATGATGATTGATTGATAATTTGTTATTTTTTTGGTACTGTTTACTAGGAGGTACATCTGTTTTAATGGGAATTGCGCAATACAATATATAACAGATAACACTTTTACATATTATTTCTGAGTAATTGTGATATAATTTGCGTCCATGAATACAAATTCTCGTCATCTTTTGGTTTCATCTGACTCCAACAATCAAACACATTTTTTTGCTAATAGAATGAGATTTCGAAACTTTCAAACCGACACACATAACCTCGTTTGGTCATTTGAGTCACCGAAAATAATGAGTTATAAACAGTCAGATGAAGACAACAATAATAATAAAATAAATAAATTGAGGCTGCAAATTGTAATAAGTTCAACTCAAGTCTGATAACGTGACAATTGTTTTAAAAACATTAAGTCGAATATTATAAACTTTAGATGTAATCAAACGTATCCTGAAATGACTAATTAATACTCAGTTTTTTTGAACTCAGTTCTTGCCCCCATCCTTCCACATTCATCACTATTGGAGGGACGCCCCCATCTGCCCCCTCCCCTAAAAAAGGAAAAGGCAACCCAACTGTCTTCAACATTTAGTGTTCCGTTTTTTTCCTCAACAAACAATGAAACTGCAGTATCTATGCAATGTAACACCTTAATTGAACGTATAGACATGACATTGCAATGGCTTATTACAGATTTTGCCAACCATTATCAATTCGCTTCCACCTTTCTTAAAACGTGACTTGACGAACTTGTCTAAAATGGTGTTCACGAGGTATTGAACGGAATTTTATTTGTACAAGTACATGGATTTCCCTTGTGCCAATCTTAACTGTTTTTCTAGCCCATAATGCTATGCAATAATCTTTTATCGGTTCTACATTGCTATTGTACGTAATAACCCCCAAAGGAAACTATTTGTGATTGTGTGTGTTTTGGGTTTGTTTTTTTCTTCAAAGTGAAATGAAATGTATGTTCGTATTTGCTTTACTCTATTTGACAGGAGTCTAGGGTCTTAACATAAAATATACAGGGAAACTAAAACCAAACTAAAAGCACACTGACTTATATAACTGCTTAAAAGTCATGTGGTTTTTTTTTTGTTTGCATCGATAAGTAATGATTATAGGCAATGATCTTAGCAGTGGAACCCTGCATAATTCTTGGCTACAGTAACAACTTTATTTTCTGAGCTTGAGCAAAGGGCAGAAACACATTCTGTTTACAATTTCGTACTTTATTCAATTATGTTAGGATTGTTAAACTACAGCAAGAGTGAGACATTTATTTGAATTAAATTCACTCAAACAGCATATACCGATTTGGAAGATTTTGCTAAAGGGGAAAATATGCAAACTAAAATATAAAAGTTACCTTGCTTTCCTAAACCAGTATGAATTCAAATTATGTTTTGTAATGAGGCTTTATTAGCACTGGTTGTTGCACTGGTGTGCATTTCCAAATCTGAACTGTATGTCAGTCTTTGTTTGGTCTTTTTATTGAAATCATCAATCCAAACATGAGATAAATAACACAAATAATGAAGATAATGTGGCTATTTGTTTTTGCTATGCAATTATGGCTTCCTATTGTTTTCCAACCTTGGTTGACAAAAACTCGGTCTGTGGCGCTACATCAGACAAGTCTGTACTGTCAAAATATGAATTTACCTACGTCCTTCACGAAAAACGAAGAGAATACGATGTTTGTTTTACTCAGACTGGTGTTGTTTTTGTATGATACCTTAACGTACTGGACTGAAAAACATGTATCAAAGATTGATGTCTATGAAGAGTGAAGACACTATAAAAAAAAAATAATAATAATAAAAAATCACCAGAATTCAGAATCATCTTCAATCTGTCACTGAGGTGAATCTTGTATCAATCTAATTTGACGTAAACATTCAATACTTATTCATCGATCATGGATTTGTTTCATTCGCCTCCAAAATAACAATATTGTAAAAAAAAAAGCTTTAGAAGAAGAAAGAACAAAACAATAAAAGTATTGAAGACAAAACAATCAGAATTTCGGTTAAACATGTATTTAAATTAAACCAATAAACTATGTTAAGATTTTATCAAACATGCCTCCGTCTTTTCGGTTTATGGGAAGTTGATTTTTCTCGTCTGTTTTCTGCTATTTTCCTTTTTGCATCTGTATGTTTTATCTATATCCGTTGAATATGCTAAATGTTTGCAGGCGAGTAACATAAAATGAATTGAAATAAACAAATGTCAATACAAACATATCGATCTGTGTTTGATCTTTTCATTGAAATAGTCAATTGAAAAATGACAGAATCATAATAGAACTATAGCGGATAATGAATATTGAATGGATTAAGACCGTCTGATAAACGCATGCTTAATGATTGCGAACTGACTGAGGACGGGATAAATAAAAAAAAAAAAAAAAATCAAAAACACATCAGTATCCCAGTAACAAAGATGGCGATTTAACGATCATTTTACTTTAGATGCTTGATGTTTTTAAGCCGACTCAAGACAGGGATGTTTACACAAATCTAAACTGAAGAGGAACTAATGATAAAAAATTGCTTCCTGCGGTCATAAATAATGCAAACCGTTGGGTTATTAAAACATCCACATAAAGACATACGTTATCCAAGACCACTGCTGCTTGTACAACTTCGTGTTCAGGATGTAGTGATGCATGATGGGAACGTTTGTCGGCGCGATGCACATAATCGTTCTATGTACGCACGCGATATTACAATGTAGGCTCCATTGATAAAAAGACCTTGTTAAACCAAAGTTACAAGAAGAAAGTTGCGATCGATCACTAGTTTTAATACAAAGCAAAGCATGTAATAATTATTTGCAATTATTAGTATTGGCATTGTTATTGATCGTCGAATCTATCGTTAACATGTAGAGGAGACCGGGGTTTTAGGTGGAGGAATGGTTCAATGCGCAATTACTGACAGCCCCTTTTATGATGTTGTTTTTAATTACTGTTTCTGCCTTCTGTTGAAATTCCAGGCGTGGACGTGTTGAAATGCGAAACAAATAAGGAACTAATACAGACAAACAAGTACTCCAGAAACACGTCAGGAACTAAATTTGAGTGTTTCATTAGTGTACTTATTATTTTAAGACGGGTGGTTCAGCTTAGATTTGATCTCTGTTTATCAAACTTGGCCATCATGCGATCTAATTAAAACAGATTCATGGTGAAATGGGGGAATTAAAAGAACACAATTCAGTCCAAATGTTTCCATAAGCCAATCATCAAATCTGATTTCCTGATTTAGGGGTTAAAACAAATGAATAGGAAGTTTGAACTAAAATAACAAATTAATCTTCAAAAGGCTTCTTTCTATTATAAAATGTGTACTTCATTGACATCGGATTGAGGTTTTAGTCCGGTGTTTGGTTAAATTGGAGAATGACTTAAAGAAGCTATGGATGAAATCAATTAGGTTTGAATATATTCGTTGCTTGGCGTAATTCTGCGTACTTTGGTTATGTTTTATTTTGTGACTTGATTTCATATCAATGCAAAGACTGCAGTTTGCTGTTATTTCATCATTCATTCTAAACGTATCAACAGCTACAATGTTTCTGCTCATTCTTGTTATGACTTCGATATGTGGGTTGGGTGAGGCGACACTTTTCCAGACTCACCCAGTTGACACCCTTGCTACATTGGGAGAAACCGTATCCTTCAGCTGTACACCAGCAAGTGCATTATATGGAGGGCATGTGATTGTATACTGGCAACGCAGTCCCTCAATGACACCGACATGGGATAGAACCATTTTTAACGGCACCGAGGTTTCTAGAAACTTTACCGGTAAAGAGAGGTATACCGTGTCAGTTAGCGACTGTACGTGGACTTTACGTATAAAGTACATTCAACCAGTAGATGAAAGATATTACAGTTGCTCTATCAACGATGGGTATTCCAAAGTAGCAAGATTGACTATTGTTTATACGATATACACTGCTGTCTTACCGTCGTGGATTGATAAATACGTGGGTGAAAATGCTTACTTCAGTTGCCACACGCAACCACTCGTCAAGCACGGTCTGGAATACACTTGGGAAGTGAACACACAGGGAAGCTCCGAATGGAAAGAATTGTTTGAGAATAATACTGGGATTGAATTTCACAATAACAAGACTATCATGACAATGCTTAGGTTGGGATTAGAGATGAATGGTTCCAGGGTCCAATGTTCCGCATACGATGGACCATCGTCATGGACCAGGATAAGACACAATAGCTGGTTATTTGTGCATCCAGCTGAGGAAGTCATGGAAACCACGTCAGTCTACTTAAACCTACAGTCATCTCGTGTACCGACCAAGAAGCAAGATCCCGATCCTGACAGTAGCAACCCTTTTTCATTATCTATGGACTCTGCAGTCATCTTAGTAGGATGGCCTGTAGCTGCTGTCTTCGTTTTTTCTCTTCCTCTCATTACTGCTGTACATCGTTGTGAGCAAAAGACGATCCAAAGGCAATCCCAATTCAACCCGTGTAGTTCAGACAGCTCAAGATGAAGATGAAAATGCGTATGAGGAAGTGGAAACCAAACTACACGGGCAAGCTGCTTCTACTTGCCATAAAAAAACCGCACCATCCAGCTACCAATAACTGATTTTGAAGTAAAATGTTTTTAAATAACGGGCAATTTCCATCAAAAAACGAACACAATGTAAACAATTACAGTGGTAAAATTCTCAAGGATGGATCGAAGCTGAATCGTGGAACAGACACCACTCCAACCTTGAGCAGTTATTCCAAACATGAAACTCCGTCTGAGCATCAGAAATCAACCGTCGCTGTGCATGTGAAGGATTTGCCGGTACCAGGACGCGTTGTTGACCGTCAACCGTCCGGTCAGAAACCCCCTCGAGTCATCCCGTACCATTCGCATCTTTCCGATCGAACATCACAAACTAAGCCCAGGCCGCGCTAGAGCAGACGGCAAACCTTGGTGAGGACGGTTTCGTCACGGATGACCCAAGACAGAGGGACTTGGATCTATCGCAAGGATCGGCAAGAATCATCAACCCGGAGGAGGAGACGGTTTATGCTGACATTGGCAAGAGGACTGCGGGTAAGATGAGAGAGGGGAGTATAGGCCACGCCCCTTTGGCAGTCCAAGACTAGGTTGACTCAGTTACAATGTGAATTATACAAAATAATTCAAAGACAAACTGGTTTATTTTCAACTGAGTTTTTTTTTCAAATATAAAGCTTAAAAGTGTCACTATAGCCCGAAAATTACTATCGAAACAGAATTTTAAAGCACCACATTTTTCTTTTACCATTTTCTCCACCAAATTGTGAAAATTATGCTCAAGATTTTACAAATAAATCTTATTTTTATAGGCTATTTTTATTGTTTTTTAAAGTTATTTGTTAGCAATAAATCGCACATTTTGTCATGTTTGAGGTTCAAGGGATAAAATACAAAATATACCCCTCCTCTTTTTCGCTTGGTTTGAGCAGCAAAGGATCCACTTTTTTATCCATTCCACTTTTCGCTAGGTTTGAGGTACAAGGGATACACAAATCTATCTAGGTTTGAGGAACAATATACCCTTTTATAAATTATCACTCGAACCACAAATAAACTCCCCTTTTCAGCTTTCCCAATAATGAAGTATACGTTGTAAATAAAAAAGGTGTGTGTATATATATATTTTTTATTTTGATGTAATAATAGTTTGGAGTACAACATGTGAAAATCAAAAGACTGTAAACAAAAAATTGTACTTAAGTGCACCCAATTCTTATTATGTTCCCCCAGCAATATTTAAAAACAATGTTTTAAGAAAAACAACATGATTTTCACATTCTGAAAACAACTTCAAGAAAAAATGCTAAATATTATTTTAAAAAAGTTAAAATGTGTTTTTCATGCACAATAATAACAATATTTTATTCCCACCCAAATCAATTAATGAGCGATTTTGTTTGTTTGAAAATGTTCAACTAAAACGAGTAGAAGTATTCGACAATCAAGTACTAAATAAACGATTCTCAAAGTCGATGAATAACCACATTGATCAGAAATGGGGAAACAGCAACAGACAAAGTACAACCAATGAGTCATCTGTTTACAGGAGCAAAGCACCGGTAATGGAAATTAAACAAAAGCATTGTACAGCTCAGCAAACATGGGTTGGCTTCTCTACACTTCAGTGACCACAACACAATCAAATAATTAATCCATTACGCATTTACTCCTGGACACGCCATTATTTAATCTCGAGGGGATTTTTTTCTTTAGTCTCCAATATCTTTTTGGAAAACAAAATTTTGAGGTTGTTGTTGTTGTTGTTGTTTGATTTGTAAACAAAGATAAAACAATTACTGGGGCGGGACTTGAACCAACGACATCCGAATTAGCGTAACCGGAATCCAGCCAACTGCCCTTGTGGTTTATTACTTGATATTTGTTATTATTTTAGTTACAACAAATTTCAACACAATCAATGTATATACAAGCTTCCATCAAACCATTCATCGCAAGATTAAGGAGTTACCAATGAACTTAATAATATGTTGCTATTATCTATAAATAATTTTGAACTGGAAGTTGTTGTTGTTGTTGTTGTTGTTGTTGTTGTCGTTGTTGTTGTTGTTGTTGTTGTTGTTGTTATTGTTGTTGTTGTTGCTATTGCTGTTTTCTTGCTGAGTTATTTTGTTAATTGAAAACAATCATTTAAGATGTTTGAAATGCTAACATTCAGATTGTAGGGGTAGTTTTCTACATTTCAGATGAATTTGTTGTTTCTTGAATTGTCGTCTTTTTATTTAAAATACAACTTTATAATTACAAAATGTGACTCCATTCATTGGTTTTTATCCTGTGTGCTTACTTCATCGTTTTTACACATGATCCATGAGGTCTCAAATATTGCATTTAATGTTAAACTATTATTACAATGATAGTCAAGGGAGTAAAAATTGTTTTACTTAAATTTATAAATTTGTTGAAAAACACTGGAGACTGTTTCCTGGATATATACACATGATATTGCACAGAGAACAAAGAAGTAAATAATATGATTAATAACCAAACCTTAACTATTAAGTCAAGTGACGTACTCGGATACATTGAATAATTGTTATGACTAAACAGTTTTAAACGCTTTACTTTATTGCCCTTATTGTCTGCTATCATTCTATAATGTCGGTTTATTCAACATTTTGCTTCCAAGCTTTCGTTTTACTTTGCGACGCATTTTGATGTTTTATTTCATAAATTAATTTACAGAGGAAATATATATTTATTCAGATCTAAAATATAAGAACAGAAATAGGAGGAGACAGAAATATCAAGCCTGACTAATTGCCTTAAAGCTAAAAGCTAACATTGATGAGTTTCAACTGCAATGAAAGTATAATTACCACACTACGATGTCAGTTAGATCCGGGAACTACTAAAAACCAAAACAATAATCAATGTCACGTGACGTACGGATTCAATGAATGTTGTGATTATTGTTATATAATGCCATTGATTGGTCTGATTTCATTCACAATATTGGTTGGTTTGTTAAAAATTTACGATGCTTTAGTTCTATTTACTGTGAGGCGCAAAATGATTATTTCGCATTCGAACAGGCCCTACATTATAAATATTGTTTTCATGCGTTATTCCCGAGTTCATTTGGTAAACACATGAATTATTCTGGTGCTCTTTTGAACTCATTATGTTTAGTCTGAATCCAATAACCATATAAATAATGTTGTCAAAACAATTTGACCCCAAAACATTTAAATCGACACAATTAACCATTGGAGTCAAGGGAAATAATACATTAAAATAGTTAAATAAAGAAAAAAAGTAAAAAAAAAAAAAAAAAAAAAAGGGAAGCAGCAAAGTTTATTACCTACAACTCTATAAACCTTTTCTTAAGCATTACATTTAATTTAAAAATACGTTAAACATGATTTTGTAAATGTTGTTTTTTATCAAATGTATCCTGAATTGACAAATAATACTCAGTGTGTTTGAACTAAGACGCGGTTCTTGTCGTCATCCTTCCACCTTCAGTCAATTTTGCCGGCAACAACGCGTCTTTTAATTATTATCCAGAATAAATCAAACGGATGGGTATGTCCAATGGCAGTTGGGCATTAAGATAAAAAGAAACAGTTGTCATGGTAACACTACAGTTAACACCTAGCGAGTCACAAAATATGTTAGGGATCGGCTTGACATTATTGAAATTATAACATACAAATGCCAACCCTCACCCCTACCCCACCCCAAGGACACCCCCCCCCCCCCCCCACACACACACACACAACCTTACGGATCCGGTTTGTGGGGTACTGCTATTGTTGTTCTATTATTCCCTTTTCTAAAGAATTCCCTTGTGGGGCCCAATTGTTCCTATTGAAATTCCCTTGTGGGGTCAATTGTTCCATTGTTAAAAATACCCTGTAAGTTGGCATGTGTAAGGGCACACACACGCACACATATGGTGGCTTGTGGGGTCCACCTATTATTGTTATACTATTTTAATGATCAAAACATTAATCAGAAGCATGTCGTGCAACATCCATTACCTGATGTCCCGGATGCAATTTTCCATTACAGTTACAGCAGCTTGACAAGATACATCGTCAGGTCTAAACGATAGATACAGCTAAGTGTCATCGGCATAACAATGGACAGCAGGCAGATGACGCTCAATGACGTCAAACAATTTAGAGGCATAGACAATAAATTAAAATGGTCCTAAGCAGGATCCTTGAGGAACACCCCAGTTGATATTGAACTTTTCAGAAAATGTACCTTGAATAGATACGCGTTGACTTCTGTCTGACAATTAAGACGAACACCAGTCGAGGGCCTTTTGTCAGCGATTCCAACTTAAGACTGCAGACGTTCCAATAAAATGACGTGATCAACAGTATCGAACGCTGCACTCAGGTCTAAAAGGACAAGCAGAATAACATGCTGGGAATTTATCCTCATCAGTAAATCACCGTCTCTGTACTGTGATGCTTCCGATAAGATGATTGGAAAACCGGAAACATGGAATGTTTTGACATGTTACAATAAATTTTGTCACAAACGGCCCCCAGTTAAGTTATAAATGAATTGTAAGTTACTGATTGGTCGGTAGTTTTCCAATTTCATATCGAGGTTGTCTTGTTTTTAATAAAGGGCATATTATTAAAGCTTCTTCCCAGAATAAACAATATTATATATTTTCTTTACAAGAAAACTACCCATATCATTAGCAAGTGTAATTTTATCTTTAAAATGTGGAATGGGGATGTCATCACCATGCCCATGCAGCTTTTTAAACGCTATAAATAGTTTATTCTGGTCGGAACTATTACTTTCGAAAAAGTCTTTGTAGAAATTGTAGCGAGCTTTGTTAAGATATATTGTTACCTTACTTTTAAAGCTTATAATCTGAAAGATCAGAGGGCATGCTATTTCCATGCCACTTCTTTTCTGCACGTCTCTTCATCCTTAAGGCGGAGTTGATTTATTGATTAAAACAAGAAAGACGGGGCCGAGCGGTGACCATCTTGGACTTGACTGGGGCATGTGTTGAAGGTACCAGCTAGTGTAGCAAGCAATTAATGTTAATGGGTTTAATATCCCTAAAAACAATCAGTTTATACAGGACAAGAAGACTTGTTTTGTTTCAAGTTGCAAACAACAGACAAATGAGCAGAGAACAGATGGTGTGGTGTCGGAGGGCTGTTAAGAACCATCCCAACTTCCGGGTAATAACAATATATAGTGTGTAACCTATTTCATTGTGTAGGGCCTATAGGCTTGTTAACATGTTGCTGGGCTGGAGACCAATGGATTCAAGAAGTGCTAAAAAACGTTTAGTGTTTGGATCATCAGATATGTCAACCTGGATTTTAAAATCTCCAGTTAATAAAACTGGTTCAGGAGATAACATAATGGATTCCAAATATCGGCAAAATCAGTAATAAAACGATTAACTGTAAAAGGGTGGCTAACTGAGTATGATGGCCTGTGAATGATTACAAGTCGCAATTTAAACGAATTAATCCCTACAAACCATTCTGAAAACTAAAATGAATCGTCTTCATCTCCAGCAATTTTCTTGACCTGCAAAAGATCTCGAACCAACAAAACAGCCCCACCCCCGAAACGGTTTTTCCTGGGCTGATCCAATAATCTGAATCCAGTTGGAGTTGCTTCAACCTTGTGGGCAACATCCATATCTGTAAACAAAGTCTCTGTAAAGGCAAACAACTCAGCATTGCTATTAATAGCATTAGAAACATAATATGCTGTCTTGTGTTTGAGGACACAAGTACGGTTTTCCAAAGCTAACCTATTATGAACGTAATAAAGCCGGGGACCAATATGGACAGGAATTGTACGCATAGTTACAATGATCAGCTCTTCTTCCCCTGAACCCAACACATTCCATTCGCTTTCAGAATCGAAAACAATCCAGGCTGAATGATCACATTCTAGTTGTATTAGACATTTTATAAGGCGAGTATTTTGTATGCATAGAATGCGACCCTTATTTGCTAGTACATCCTGTACGAGGGCTTGCATGGGTTAACATAAATATCCAACAATATTGCTATTTCCTGCGAAGGGTCATGAACAGGAATAACTAGATGAATTTGACCACGATTGGACCGTTTGATTAATGGAACTTTTAAGAAATTGAATCCAGTTCGGCGCAGCTGTAATGTTACCACACGACAGGTTGTGATTGGTACAACAAATCTAGCAAGACACATGTACAGATTCGACGATACAAAATGCTCGTTTCTGATAGTCTCAGCATCAGCAAAAAATTGAACCCGTTACGACTTATAATTGGTTACAACCAGAAACACCAACCGACGAGCACGGGCACTAATGGCAACAGCCATTGTGAATACACGATACAAAATAGTGCACTCGACCCGAGATAAAAAGCACATCAAAAACACCAAAGTAACAAGCAATACGTACCGGATAAAGCACCAAAATATATCACAAAGAAGCACAGATAGACTTCTAAACACGTCAACATTAAATAAAAGGACGATGCCAGAAACTAGGCATAGATAAACAGGATAAAATAAGCAAGCACTAGCAGAGAAAAATATAGAGTGGCAGCTACAGAACAGCGCCCTCTACTACTTGTGATTTTGTTCTATAATGCCATTGAGTGGGATAAGTTCATTCTCACTACATGTAGTTGGTTTAATACAATTTTGCGATGTTTTAGTTGTACTGTCAGGCGCAAATGGAATAAGTCGCTTCGGATTATAGGCCCTATATTATAAATATCGCTTTCACTGGTTATTCCTCAGTTCATTTGTTAAACACACACATTATTCTGGTATTCATTATATTCAGTTTGATTCAAATAGTCAAATAAATAATATTGTCAAAAAACAAATAAACACAAATCAGAGCACTAATATAAAAAAAAGAGTTGTCATTGTAACATTTCAGATGACACAATTTGTTAGGGATCGGCTTTACATTATTGAAACAAATATATATATAAAAATCGGCGTGGGGGGGGGGTGGGGGCACAGGGGAGCTTTGCTTTTAAGTGTGGGGGCGGCGGACTGCCCACACTGGCTACGCCGCTGCCACCGAAACAGCCACATGTTCGCGAATCCAGTAAATCAAGGACTTCACTTTGTTCTCCATGTGTTTTGAATTTTGATTTTTTAAACGGCGTCCCTATTGGCTATGTACACGAAAGCGACGTGAGGGCGTCCTCGCTCTGTCAAATACCTGGATCCCATTTTTTTTTTAAGTCCTCGGTTTCAACGGGTAGACACGAACAACCTCCGACCTCGTAATGTTAAGAAACAATTGCTGGTCATTTATATCACATTTTAGAACAAATGTTTGCCTTTTCTATATTTTAATATTTTACTATTTTGTGGTGACTAACATTATGAATATTACTCTTTGTCGTTTATTGGTTCTTACAATATTGTTTACATCCGATTGCCGTACAACTTATATGAGTCAATCAGGAAGAGGGAGAAAAAATACTAACATCAATAAAGTCGTTCTCGCCTCTTAAGATTTGGTTGCAATCAAATAGTTACGATACTTCAAAGACTAGCCGGTTGTCTTCCACATTCAGTGTTTGGTTTTCTTTTCGCACAGATGCAATGAAACTGCAGTATCTATGCGAACTTATATTAATCCAAATTCTGATATAGGCCTATCTTTGCATGTTTTATTTATGTTGTAAAATAATGATTTAATTAATTTTACAATATTTTACAATATTTAGAGACACATTGACATACATAAATCTTTAACAGATTTTGAAGGTATGGTCATAGATTTGTAAATACTCGAGAAATTAATGACCATAACAACTGACTTGGTGAGAATCACTGCAGCTGTTGATAGTATAAACTATTTGGAGAGAGGATTCCCTTCGAATTAATATGGTCTGGGTAATTTTCCACCTCAAAACATCTGATTCTGAGAAAAAAATTGCTTCGGCCCGCATTGATGTTGGTACCCACTGTCACCTCGCTAAACGTAGATGGATTCGACGGCTCTTCCTGTTTTCCTGGGGTTTTTTTGTCTTTCTTTTTTCCCCCAGCAAGATAGACACTGTATTTAGTTGAAAACTGAAATAAAGATCAGCACAAAGATGTAAAAAACAAAAACAATCTTTGACACTTTATTTAAAGTCTTGTTTTCGCCAAGAATGTAAGTTAATTGAATTCGTTTACTGGATCGGACTGATGTTTTATATGAAGCTATTCGTCTTCAACAATTCATGCATTATTTGAATTGGAGTTATCGATCGACTCGTCCTAGGATCTCTGGTTTTCATATCAATGTGGAGACTGCAGTTTGCTGTTAATTCATCGCTCATTATACACGTAACAACAGCTACAATGTTTCTGCTCATTCTTGTTATGACGTCAATCTGTGGGTCACGTGGGATGTCGCATTTTAAGAGACACCCGGTTGACACCCTCGCCTTGACGGGACAGAATGTCACATTGAGCTGCAGTCTACAACATGTGACGGAACTGTGCACTGAGTACCGGCTTGATAAGTATATATTGTATTGGAAACGCTCAACAACGATGACAATTCCATTACGTTTGCTTATTTCAATTGGCATCACGCTGTATGATCGTTCACGTAAGAGATACACAGTCAAATTGTGTGGTTGTACGTGGACTTTACACATACAGAATGTCAGAGCAAACGATGAGGGATATTACAGATGCTATATCTACAACTACAAGGCTCAAACCCCGTCGCTAAAATCAGAAGACTCTGACTTAGCGAGACTTACTGTAATCGATCCGATAGAAACTACTGTCCATCCGTCTCAGATTGAGAGATACGTGGGTCAAAATGCAACCTTTCGTTGCCAAACGCGATCAATTATTGAACACAAACTTAAATACACCTGGTATAAAAATCAAGTCAACTCTTGGCAAGAACTATCGAAGGAAGACACACTGATTGCTTTTAATGATAACACAATTAATAAACTGACAATGCGGAGATTGACGATGAGAGAGAACGGCACTGCAGTGAAATGTATTGAGTTCAAAGGACCCATGTCATTTACTGGAGAGACTATTACTGGCTTGTTACTTGTTTACCGGAACGAGGTTACCATGGGAACCACAGCAGGTAAGATGACGACACCTCAAACGGCAGTAACCACTTCAGGATTACCGACCAGCAATCCAGCAATCAGCACCGAACCCATGTCGATTGGTCTGTTAGATCGACAGTCTACCCAACCTGCACCCCGACACCATCTCCTGTAACTCCGACGAACTTATTAATCATTTGTGATGTTTTGGTACTTTTTACTGGTAGATCCGTCTGTTTCAATGGATATTACCCAATAAAATACACAGTAAATAACAGTTTTACAAGTTACACGTGAATTTATTTGATATATTATAACTTGCGTCCATGAATAGTCAATTTATCGCATAGAAGATCAAATTCTTTATTTGGCAAAGACCCCAGGTCAGCTCAGCCGTGATGCCTTTTTCAAGGCTCAACCTTATATCTTTAAACAAGCCTTGGCGGCGACCCCTGAGTAGGGCATAAGTAGGGCTGAGTAGGGCTGACCTGTATGCAAATTGCTTGTGTGGATCTTGAACCAAGTTGGTTGGAATGAGGATCCAGCAAAAATGCAGTTTACTTCACACAAAGGCGGGAAGGCTCATTTTCGGTACAGCTTTCATTGCTGGTTAACACACTGGCAAGCTGCCAAGGAATCCGGGGCTGGTAAAATGTTTTTGGGGCAAGCTGCTCTTTGATTTGTTCTCTTTTAGGTGACATATTTTGCTAAATTAGTCATTGACCAGTGTCTGTTTGGTAATAAAAACAGTTTATCTTATTGGGGTCGTCTGAGAATAATTATTCTCGTATTCTTTTGGATTCATTCTCTCAGTCTGACTCCAATAACCAAACAAAATAATACTATTGTCATTAAATTGGGATCACGAAACTTTCAAACCGACACAAATAACCTCGTTTGGTCATTTGAGTCGCCAAAATAAACAAAACAGGCATTAAAGAATCAGACGACATACAAACAGGAAGCTGCTAATTGTACTAACTAAAACTAAATTTAGCGCAACACAACAACATAAAAAAAGAACCTTTAGTCAAATTTCATAAACGAGAATATACTCAGTGTGTTTGAACTATGACCCGTTTTTTTCCTTCACCCTTCCGCATTCAGTCAACTTTGCCGGCCTTTACGCATTTTATTATTGTACATAGATTAAACAAAACAATGAGTAAGATCCACAACAGTTTTACAGGGTAAAACAATACAATAAAATAAAACAATAAAATATAAAAATAAAAACCTGGGCACCAAGTGAAAAAGAAACGGTTGACATGGTGACAGTAGAGCTAACATTGAGAAAGTCTCATAATTTAGTTGGGATCGGCCGTTTGAAAATACTCTGAGATAAGAAGGGGTGCCATCGTCCCCTTCAAAAAAAAAAAAAAAAAAAAAAAAAAACATAAATAAATAAAATAAAATATCTAGACATTACAGTGACAAGGAAGGAAGTAAACTGACACACACGACAGACTAATCTACATAATTCACATATCTTTAAAGACAGGGTCATAGAGTGGAAAATTCTCAAAGAATTAATGATCATAAACAACTTACCTGAAGATAAGCACTTCAGATGTTGATAGAATAAACTATTTTGAGAAAAGATTCCCTTCGAAGAAATATGGTATAGACACATTTTCGCCCCAAAACATTTGAATCTGAGAATCAAGTCATGCGTGAATCGTTTCTCAGATTTATGTTGATTGGTGTCCGTCTGCCATTGCTATGGCCAGATATGCGGTCGGTACCCGCTCTCACCTCGCTAGTTGAGGTTCTTGTGAAAATACCATGAAAGTTTGTTGTTGTTTTCTCAGCAAGTAGGCACTGTATTCAGCTGAAACTTTCACAGGTGACTTTTATTATATCGTTCTTTAAAATTGTGACTATGAATCAGCATAACGATGGCATAAAAACAATCTATGACCGAACCTTTAAAGTATTGTTTTCGCCAAGAGTATAACTTAATTGAAATCGTTTCCTGGATTGAGGTTTCATATAAAGCTAATTGTCTTCAACAATTCAGTATTTAAATTGGAGTTCTCAATTGACTCGTCTTATGATCTCTGGTTTTCACCATATCAATGTGAAGACTGCAGTTTCCTGTTTTTTAATCGCTCATTCTATACACGTATCAACAGCTACAATGTTTCTGCTCATTCTTGTTATGACTTCGATCTTTGGGTTGGGTGAGTCGACACTTTTCCAGACTCACCCAGTTGACACCCTCGCTTTGAAGGGAGGAAGTGTGTCCTTGAATTGTACACTCCAAAATGTGCAATGTGACGAACTTGGAACTTATGAGTTACGCTGGCAACGAGGAGTGACCAACGCATCAGAGAACAATAGTTTCATTTTTAACGGCACTTCAACGTATAGAAATTTCACAGGGATGGAGAGGTACACCGTCTATTCTGTTGCCTGTACGTGGATTTTATCAATACGGTACGTTGATCAAACCGATGGCGGCAGATACTACAGCTGCTATGTCAGCAAGGTTCAAACGTCTTCACAAAGAGCGGATGAATACTCCCGAGTAGCGAGACTGACTGTAGTTGATCAGAGAGACACTACTGCCATACCGTCTCAGATCGAGAGATACGTGGGTCAAAATGCAACCTTTCGTTGCCAGACTATTCAATTTACAACGTATGACTTACAGTACAGTTGGTATATTCTAATGAAAGGCGCATATTGGTTAAGCGTAGAGAATAAAGATTGGATGGTTGAATTCAAAGAAGATGGGAAGAACATGACATTGAGGTTAGATATGGGGATGAATGGTTCTAAGGTGACATGTGCAGTAAGTCTTGAGGGATCGACGTCATTCAAATGGGCCAGAAACGATGTTAGGCTAATTGTTTCACAGAATGAGGAAACCATCGAAACTACAACAGACTTGGTGACAAGGAAACCAACACAATCACTCACAGATCCTCCTCTAATTAGCGACGCTGAATGCATACCGAGTGAGCTGTTAGATCGCCAGTCTGCCCCACCTGCAACTCAGACCCCATTCCCTATACCAACCGAGAAGCCAGACCCAGTTCCTGAGAGTTACAACTCTTCTTATTCAACTGAAGAAGTCATGGACATTACGTCAGATACGCTAAAACTCGACCGACAGTCAACGCCATCTACACCCCAGACCCCATCCCCTCTACCGACCAAGAAACAACACCCTGATCCTGAGAGTAACAACTCTTCTTATTCAGCTGAAGAAGTCATGGAGATTACGCAAGACACGCTAAAACTAGACAGACAGTCAACGCCAACTGTACCCCAGACCCCATCCCATCTACCGACCAAGAAGCAACATCCAGATCCTGGCAGTAGCAACCCTTCTTCAGGATCTACGGACTCTACAGTCATCTTAGTAGAAGGAGCTGTAGGAGCTGGTTTCTTAGTTCTCCTCATTGTAATCAGCCTGTACGTTCTTGTCAGAGAACGATCTCAAATCAAAAGACGTAAATCTCACACACCTTTAGATGATGGAGGAGAAAGTGATGCAGACGGGATATCAGAAACCAAACTGCATGGAGACACTCCGAGGTGTGATCAAGAAAATGACCGCACTAGCTCTGCAGATCAGAGGTTAGTTGAGTTCCCGGGAGAAGCAGTTACTGTAGTAGCGACATCGGACTTACACCAGCAGGCAGAGACAAAACATGATCACGACGATTTGGACAAACCTCTAACCACTGAAACTGATGGATCAGTCGAAGATGGGGAGAAAGATATCGATAAACAGAATCATCTGGAGTCCATGTATGCAGTGGTGGATAAAAGTCGTGCCAAACGCCGAGAGAGCACCGCGACTCAAGCCCAGGCCGCGCTAGAGCGGAAGGCAGATCTTGGTGAGGACGGTCTCGTCAAGGATGACCCAAGACAGAGGAATGCGGAAGGTCTGATCTACGCTGACTTGGTTCTATCTCGAGGATCGGCAAGAATCATCCATCCGGAGGAGGAGACGGTTTATGCTGACATTGGAAACAAGAAGACTGTGGGTAAGCTGTGGGAGGGGAGTATAGGCCACGCCCCTTAGGCAGTCCAAGACTAGGTTGACTCGGTTATAGGTGAATTAAACATACCGATTCAATTAAATTCAAATTAATACGAAGTAATACAATCAAAAATTTAATCTGAATGAATTGACTTGAATTCAAAATGTTAATTCCTGAGTCAATTCAAACTGCGTGATTTTGTTTAATTGAGATCGTTCAATAAAATAGAGAAGCAGTAACCGACAATCAAATATTATAAAGAATGTGAAAGATTATCAAATTCGATGAATAACCAAAATAAAACAAAGTGAAACAAATAAGTCATCTGTTTTCAGTAAAAACAATTAATGAAAATTAGTTAAAAGCATTATCACAAAGGATGAACATAAATGAACATATAATTAAGTTCGAGTTTCGGCACAAGGAGGTCGCAGCTTTGATGAACACATCCTGTTACAGCTTAGTAAAAACTCAAGCATGACCATCTCTTGTAAGCAAGATTTGAGTCATAAACAAAGCACCGGTAAAGGAAATTAAACAAAAGCATTGCACAGCTCAGCAAACATGGGTTGGCTACTCTACACTTCAGTGACTACTTATTTTGTTTTTAAAGTAAGAAAAACATATGATTCGAGCTTGAATTGAACCAACGACCCCTGGGTTAACTAAGCTTCCATCCAACTTGTTTGTTTGTGTTTTCAAAACTTGTATGTAAAAAACTATTACCACAAGGTTTAGGATTTATCAATTAATATTTCTTTAACGATTATTCATAAATAATAATGAAGGAATGGATGGTGTTGCAAATCATTTTAAAATGAAATGTTATTTAAGATATCTGCTACAGTTACATATACAGGACTGAACACCGATATGTGTCAATCACTGTACTTTCTCGAGTCCTCTGAAAATAAGTCACACGCAAATTACTCAAGTAGAAGTTCCATTAACATTAATTAGCCTGCTGCTTTCTCTGTGTATTTTCCTCTCCATCATCTATTTCCACTTGACTGCTTTTGTTACATCAGTAATGTATACATGTACCTGTTTATGTCTGTAGTCTTGTCATTTAGCCTTCGAGAAAGACTCTGCTAGGGTCGAAACGTCAGGCCACTAACTAGTTTTTTGCAACTTTAATTTTAATAACCAAACCACATTTTAATGACGTACTCTGGTGAGATTAATGTTGGGATAAATTTTGCTATTATTTACATTAGTATATAGGCCTATGATTATTTCGCTGGTTTTAAGTGTTTTGTATAATATTACTCATATTTATTGATAATTCACAAAATAATATGAAATGAATTGAATTGAAAGCAAGGTTGCGTTTCGTCTTCACTTAAGTCATGTATAACTGTATATGTCGTTGTTGTTGCTGGTATTGTTGTTGATTTGCGGTGTTATTATTTTTATATTTAAAACTAAATTGTTTGAAATTCTAACTGTCAGATTGAGAGGTATTTTTTTTACAATTCAGATGATTTTTTTTGTCGTCCTTTTTATGTAAAATACAACTTCATGATTGCGCAATGACACGTCATTAATTAGTTTTTATCCTGTGTGCTTAATTCATCGTTTTTTAACATGATCCGTGAAGTCTCAAATATTGCATTTAATGTTAAACTTTTATTCCAATGACAGTCAAGGAAGTAAAGACATGGCAGAGACAACAAAGAAGTAAATATGATTAATAACCCAATCTTAATTATTAATTCAAGTGACGT
Organism: Pisaster brevispinus; assembly: GCA_023634235.1. Classification (NCBI taxonomy): domain Eukaryota; kingdom Metazoa; phylum Echinodermata; class Asteroidea; order Forcipulatida; family Asteriidae; genus Pisaster; species Pisaster brevispinus. The sequence continues at coordinate 963,862 of JAMKCF010000007.1, forward strand.
TGTCGGATACATCGAATAATTATTGTGATTACACAAGTTTAGATTATTTACTTTTCTGCCTTCATTGCCTTAGTCTGCTATCATTCCATAGTGTCAGTTGATTTATTCAACATTTTGGCATCCAAGATATCGTTTCACTTTGAGACGCATTGTATATTTTATTTGGCATATTAATTTACACAGGAAAGATATATTTATTAAGATCTAAATTATAAGTTATAAGGATACAAATAGGAAGAGAAACAAAAATGTAAAGCCTAAAAAATTGTCCCAAAAGCTAAAAGCTTGCCTGGATGCGTTTCAACTGCAGTATAAGTAGAAACAACACCCAGAGGTTGTCACACTAACTACTAATAAACCAAAATGTCACGTGACGTTCTAGGCTCCAATGAATGTTGATATTAATGATCTTTAATGGAAGTAGTTGGTCTAATTTCATTTACAATATTGGTTGGTTAATTAATCATTTTGGATGCTTTGGTACTTTTTAACGGGAGATGCGTCTGTTTTAATGGGAAATGCCCAATAAAATATTCAGTTAAAACACTTTTACATGTAAAGCATTAATTCATTAAATGATATAACTTGCGTCAATGAATAATTGTTCTGGTATTCTTTTGGATGAATTATTTTCAGCCTGGCTCCAATAACCTAACACAAACTGTCAAATCAATTGGGATTTCGAAACTTTCAAACCGGCACAAATAAATTCGTTTGGTCATTTGAGTCGCCAAAAGTAATGAGTTGTGTAAATAATCAGTTGAAAAAAAGATAGAAAACGAAAAAATGAAGCTGCAAATTGTGTAAGCAAAACAAATAAATAAATGTGGTTTACGATCAAACATATTAACTTGAAATTACTAAATACTCAGTGTTTTTGAACTAAGACTAAGTTTTTGCCTTCATCCGTCCACCTTCAGTCAACTTCGCCGGCCAACACGCAGATATAATTGTCCATAGATTAAACAAAACGATGAGTAAGATACACAACAGTTTTACAGGATAAAAAAGGGGTGGGGTTAAACAAATAACAGTAAATACCTGGGCACCAAGAGTAAAAAAACAAAACAGAAAAAAGTTGGCGTGGTGACAGTAGAGATAACCTTGAAGAAGTTAGGAATTGTAGTTGGGTTGGCCGTTTGAAAATACACTAACATTGGAAGGGGTGTCATCGTGTCACCCCCTCCCCACTATAAACAAATACACAATACCCAAATCTTGTGGTGTTAATCTACATTTTAAGAAATTTGTTGATGGTATTACTATTTCATGACGCTTAATATTATACATATTTTTTTTTTTGTCTTTCTATTTTTTTTTCTTCAGCCGATTCCCTTAAAACTTTCAAGGGTCAGTGAGATCGAGGCAGAAGATATAATATAAAAAACAAGCTAATAAATTCACTACCAGGACTAGCCAACTGTCTTCAACGTTAACTTTTTGGTTTTCTCTCCTCAAAATGCATTGAAACTGCAGGTTTTTTTCGCAATGTAAAATTTTACCTCACCCAAAGATCTTTTCAATCGTTATTTGCATGTCTTTCATTTTATAGAATGGTTTATTTAAACAAACTCTGAAAAAAAATACATTAATTAAAAAAATAAGCAGCAAAGCATTAATTGTTATATTTAAGTAAAAAATACGTTAAATATAATTTTCTAAAAGTTATTTATGATTAAATATATCCTGAAATGATTGAAATCTCTGTTTGTTTGAACTAAAACTCAGTTCTTGTCTTCATCCTTTTACCTCAGTCGACTTTGCCGGCCAAAGGCATCTTATAGTTATTATCCGGATGAAAGGAAACAAATGAGTATGTCCAAAGCAGTTTAACAGAGTACAAAAACAAAAATAATAATAATAAATTACAGACCTGGGCATTTAGATAAAAATAAGCTGTTGTCATGGCAACAGTACATTTAACACTTAGCAAGTCACACAATATTTTAGGAATCGGCTTTACATTATTGAAATGACAAAACACCCTCCCTAGCACCCCCTTATACCAGATTATACCACTTCCATCCCTCCTAACTCCCTACACTACCCTTCATTACATCCCCCACAATGCCCCTCCTTTATACCCTTTCTTACACCCCTTCCTTTTACTACTCTTCGCCCACTCCCATTAACTCCCCCCATCCCTCCTTATTTTAACCCCTCCCTTATTATACCACTCCAGCATTCCTCCCGAATACCACTTCGTTACCCCATCTCTCCCACACCCCTCCATTATATCATATTTCATTTTACAACCCCCTCCCTTACACCCCTCCCCTTAAACCACCTTCAAGATGATAGTGGAGAAAATATTGCAGACGGGATAACACCTTCCCGTAACCTTTCCCTTCTATCACGCCTATACAATCACACCCCTTCATTTAAATTTGTATTCCCCTCCACTTATCCCCAACAAGGTTCCAACCATCTATTTTACCCTCCCATAACCCCCCCCCCCCAAAAAAAAAAAAAACTCCCTTTTTCCTACACACCAAACATTATACCAACAAACTTACTGCTGTTTATGTTTTCTTCCAGCCTGTAAATAAATAATTTTAAATATTTTCTAAAAAGTACTAAAACCAATTTTGAATTTCCAGCGACTTCTTAAACAATCTTCTATGAAATTCATTCATCCTTGAATACGGATTAGCGCCATCAACGATTGGGTCAACGGCCATACAGAGAATGATTGACACTGGCGGTTTTGTTCAAGGGCGTTGTACTATGGTTGTATGGTGCTTATTAAACAACAATGGCGGAATTTTTAATCGTTTGACAACTTTTTCGAATCGAATAAAATAGCAATTACAAAGCAATTATACATTTCTGGGGGGGGGGTAGCTGTTGCAAACTGCTTACCAAACAAAAGAAACTATGGTATAAATGCAAAATAATGTTAGTGGCATGACGTTTCGACCCTTGCAGAGTCTTTCCCGAAGGCTAAAAAGAAAGGCCTTCGAGAAAGACCATGCTAGGGTCGAGACGTTAGGCCACTAACTATTTATTGTATAAGTTTTTGGATCGGACCGGACCTAGAATCTTTGAACATTTAAAGTAGACAAATATTTGTTTTAAATAAATTAAGTCAAATTTGAAGTACAAATTGTGTAGAGGAGGTAATATAATTTGGGTTTGAACAAAGACAAATTGACCGGAGCGGGACTTGAACCAACGACCTCCGGATTAACGTACAGGCGCTCTACCAACTGAGCTCTACCAACTGAGGTAATATAAATAAGAATCTTGCGAGAGTCTGATGAAGACCAGTAGAGTACAATACACTAGGGTAATACAACAAGGAAGTCATGTTCAAATAATACAGGATCAAACAGAATGGTTAAAATATTATATAAAGCTAACGGAAAGTGTGACTCATTTGAAATTTGAAAGTTAAAAACAACCACTCCCTGCAGATTTATTCATTTTGTAACGTTCGGCGATAGAAAAGTTAAGAGACAGGCATTGAATAGAACCAAGTCTTCTAAAATGTCAATGAACTTTGATGATACAACTCCACAATGTAAATAATGTATCAAAAAAAACCCAAAACAACTGAATTTAACATTCGAGGGCGAGGTTGTCCTTCAAGAAACTCCTTATAAAAATAATAATAATAATAATAATATGTATGACGCAGGAGTTTGACTCGAACCCTCGACCTTCCACTTAATACGTAAACATTTACTTCCGGATCAGAATTGACACGGATTCTGGACCCGTGGATCTTCACCCATCACTGGGTCAGTATGACCAGGAATCTGTTTTTAAATGACCCAGAAATGGGTGAAACTGAGGCACAACCCTTTTCAGTTTCCGGGTCAGCCTCAGCCGTAAATTAGACATGCCCTGAGACCCAGATTCCAGGGCAGTTCTGACCTGTTCTTAGAGTGAATGTCTGTAAGATCCGTTATGACCCACCGCGGTCACCCGGTGAAGAGTGACAATTTCTAGAAAACTGTTACAAAATACGTACCCCTTCAACACTGTGTCTGGTAATTAATATGCAGGGAAACAAAAACTAATCTAAACATATAAAAATCCACGGAGTTGTTTATTTATCTTTATCGGTAAATGGTTAGTTAAACTTTGATGAAGCAAGATCTAACCAGGTAAATATTGACAGAGGCGTAGCCAGGACTTTCAGATGTGTGTGCGTGTGGGGAGGAGTGGGGTTGTCAGTGTTGGGGATCATGCTTTTATTTTGGAATGGAGACGCTGTAGGGGTCAACATTCTCTTATGTTCTTTACATGTTCTGGCCGCGGTAGCAAAGGGCAAACAAGGGCGGAAACACATTATACTTAAAATTTCATAATTTTCTAAAACAAGTTCAAATTAACATAGCTGAGCTTTTCCTTTCTCAATATATTTTGATGTTAAACTACAATATAAGTGGAAAATGTGTTCGAATTTCATTATAGATTACTTAAACATGATTTATTAATTAAAGAGAAACAAACTTAATTATAAAGCTTAAGTTACCTTGCTTCCATAATCAAGTATGAATTCAAATCATCCACAATAGTGAGGCTTTATGAGTTCAGGTTGTTCTACGTATTCCTAAATTTGAATTGAGCTCTCGATTGACTCGTGCTATGATCTCTGGTTTTAAGATTAATGTGAAGACTTCAGTTTGCTGTTATTTCATCGCTCGTTCTATACGTATCAAGAGCTACAATGTTTTTGCTTATGCTAGTTATGACTTCGATCTGTGGGTTGGGTGAGGCGAGACCTTTCCAGACTCACCTAGTTGGTACCCTTGCCTTGCCGGGAGGAAATGTAGGCATATCCTTCAGTTGTAAACAATACATTACGTGGAAGGCATTTTATTGTATACTGACAACGTGGGCCCGATCTGACACCGATGCGGGATAGAACCATCTTTAACGGCACCGAGGTTTCTAGAAACTTTACCGGTAAAGAGAGGTATACCGTCTCAGTTAGTGACTGTACATGGACTTTACGTGTAGAGGACATACGAGCAGTAGATGGACAATATTACAGTTGCTATTTCAACGATGGGCATTCCAAAGTAGCAAGATTGACTATAGTTGATCCGATAGACACTACTGTCTTACCGTCGCGGATTGATAAATATGCGGGTGAAATGACTGAGGTCAAATTCTCAAGTAAGCAACGCAAAATTATTTCGATTTTGTCAGAGATTATTTGCAGGTCGCTATACAAGCTTATTTAGAATGTTGTAGTGGAATTGTTGATGGTCATAAATTTTATTTTAAAATAACGAACTCATGTATAGTTTAGTTATTACCCAGTCTACATTTTATGTTCATTTGAAAAGTATTAATTCATGTAATGCTTTCTCTTCATGTGTTTATTTCGATTCATATCAAATCTGGATACATTTAATTGATACAACACCCACATAAACCCTTATTAATGCAAATCTTATTTAGTGTTAAAGTTTTGCTTGAACCGTTGAGACCAAACCGTCGACAGTTCTCAGAGCCAAAAGTGATTTACCCGAATCATTTACCACAAACAATAACTTCTTCTTATGTTTCAGTTTATAAGAATCCATGACGCACGTGGGTATAACAGTGAGCTGGTAACTATTTAATTACAATGTATATTTAACAATAAAACATACCGGAACCTTTTTTGAATTGAATTATCACTTTTTTGTATAGTTTACATTCATTTATTGTGCACAAAGTTTACAAAAGGGCTTTTATATCGTTCCTGTTTTTGCAAGTTGTCTTTTTATTTCATCTCTTCTTCTTTGTTTTACTCATGTAATGTACAAGTTTGTACTGAACGCATTTCGGTCCAGTAGGTCACAATGTTCTTTCAAATGAACCAATACTAGGATTTAACCAATTTTAACAAATTTCGTTATTGATCAGTTATAAAAAAAACACTTATTGGACTACCACTTTCATTTAGCCAAGATTAGAAAACAAAACAAGGAAGTCAAGACATAAATAATAAGGAAGACAATTAAATCAAAATTAAATACATGTTATTGCGTTTGAATAAATAATACTAATATTAATAATATTGAACATTTGTAGTGCATCATGTCTGTCAAGGATGACACTCCTTTTAGGTTATCTTTAGCCCAATCTTTACTTCAATTGAGTTGAATGATGTATCCAGTTGTCTTGAGTGTTCTTGTATTGTCTCATGGAAGCAGATCAAGTGATATTACGTCATCATCAGACACTTTGGCCAAGGAAGGAGAAAATACAACACCGAAATGAACCACTGACTTAAGGAAATGCGAAAGTGGTTTTTGTGTGAACTAATGATGACAAAATACTTCCTGAAGTCTTAATGAACGACAAACATGAAGTCCCAAGACATCCAAGTAAAACAGAAGTTATGCTGATTTGTTAACGGTTTGTATACGAGTAAAGAAAAAAGGCGAACATCCGTTTAAATAGACCTTTGTAGCATTGATAAACAAACCGCTATGGTTGGCATGGACGGCCGAATAATAGCAAAACATTCAATTATGTTAACAGATGTTGAGACCAAAATCAACATTTCTGCCAACTTTCAACTAGTTTGTACATCACATCGGGTTGGTTTGTTTCCAAGACGTTCATTGCTTTATTGAATAGCTGTGTTACATTACAACAAACTGTTTTTTTGGCTTCTCATAGTTTTCCTACTTTGTTTAGCAAAACATTCGATGAGAGTATTACAACGTCTTTAACGAGAAACGAAGAGAAGACGTTGTTATTTGTAATCAGACCGGTAGTTCTTGAACTGGAAAACATGTCTCAAAGATTGCTGTCTGTGAAGACTGACGACACTATACAAATAAACCATCATTAGAATTCAGACTCATCTTCTTATCAATGTCACGTGACGTACTCGGCTACAATGGATGTTGTGACTATTGTTCTATATGCCACTGATTGGTCTAATTTCATTCACAATATTGGTCGGTTATCCATAACTTGGGATGTTTTGGTACTTTTAACTTTGAGGCGCAAATGGAGTAATGCGCAACACAATTTACCTTGTAATAAATACTTTGACGTTTTATTCCTGAGTTCATTTGGTAGAAAATGCGTCCATGAAAATCATTCCGTATTATTTTGAATTCATTGTTTCCGGTCTCCAATAACCAAACAAATAATTTTGTCCACAAAGTATGATTTCGAACTTTTCAAACCAACGAAAACATCCTTGTTTGGTTATTAAAGTCACTGAAAATCATAAATTAAAAATAATTTGATAAAGACACATAATCACAATCAAGCAGCGACAAAAATTTAACTTACTTTGAAAACCGCCACAATTGCTTAATACACAAAACCTTAAATCGAAAGTCAGCTGTTTAACATCCCTACAACTTTTAACACTCCATTTTGCGTGGATTGTTTTCGATTCCGAAAGCGAGTGGATTGTTGGGGGTCGGGGGAAGAAGAGCTGGTCATTGTAACTATGTGTAAAATTCCTGATCATATTGGTCACCGGCTTGATTACGTTCATAATAGGTTAGCTTTGGAAAATCGTACTCCTGTCCTTAAACACATTGTTGTAAATCCTGCCGATTCTTCTGATGGTCTAATTACATTTTGTTGCTTAAACACTAGATCCCCTTAAAATAAAACAGCTGACTTTGTGTCTTATGCTATTAATAGTTGGCTAAGTTGTTTGTCTTTACAGGGACCTGATTTACAGGTTTGGATGTTGCCCACAAGGTTGAAGCAACTCCACCTGGTTTTAGATTGTTGGATCGTCTCCGGAAAACAACTTTTTTGGGGAGGCACTGCTTTGTTGTTCCGAGATCATTTGCAGGTCAAGAAAATTGCTGGAGATGAAGTAGATTCATTTGAGTTTTCAGAATGGTCTGTTGGGATTGATTCGTTTAAACTAAGACTTGTAATCAATATCTATGTTGACATGTCTAATGGTTCAAACACTAAACGTTTTCTAGCACTTCTTGAATCCACGGGTCTCCAGCAACATGTTAACCAGCCTATACATGAGATTGTTCACACACTAGATCTTGTTAATACCCGGAAGTCGGAGATGGTTCTTAACAGCCCTCAAACACCACACCATCTTTTCTCTGATCATTTGTCTGTTGTTTGCATCTTGAAACAAAACAAGTCTTCTTTTCCTGTTAACAGTTTGTTTACAGGGATATCGAACCCAATAACTTTAACTGCTTGACAAAGTGACTTAGTCTCTTCTAGGCTGTGCAGGGACACTCCTCAAGGCCTTGAGGAGCTTACGATATATTTTGTTTGTCTCGAATTCAACAAGTCATTAATTTTTCTAAATATCTTCGGAGGGTCTTTTCGTACAATACCTTAAATGAAAGCTGACTTTTTATATAGCAATTAAACCATTTATATGCAAATTTTAGGTCAAATCGGACCTAGAATAATCGATTAATTATTTATAGTTTAAGTGAGATAAATGTTTGTGTAAATTATTTCAGTCAAAAATGAAGTTAACTTTTGTTGTAGAGGTGGTACTAAGTTAAATTTATTATTATGTCGTGACAAGGAAGGGGAAGTTGACAATTAAAAAAGCTTTCTTATTAATATTGTCTATCTTTCTTCAATCAATAGTTAACTTTTAAAATATATATATATATATGAACAAAGGGAGATGAGGTAACATTTGTAAATAGCCCCTAAATTGTTTATTTTGAAAGGAAGGGCAAACTGAAATGAGCAAATCGTGTGCAGTGGCTGGCTTTCTTAACTCAATATTTTACTTCAGTAAGTAAAATATTGAGTTAAGAAAAAAGTGTGTGACACACACTTTTTCCGGGATTGAGGCTTTATAAGCTGAATGTCTTCCATTATTTGCAAGTTTAGTTGAAGTTGACGAGTGACTAGTAGAGGATCTCTGGTTTTCATATCAATGTGAAGACTGCAGTTTGCTGTTATTTCATCGCTCAGTCTACACGATCAACAGCTACAATGTTTCTGCTCATTGTTGTTATGACGTCGATCTGTCTGTTAGGTGAGGCGACACTTTTCCAGACTCACCCGGTTGACACCCTCGTCATACCTGGAGGAAGTGTGTCCTTCAGTTGTACACCGAACAGCACATTCTGTGGAGGTCGTTTGATTATTTACTGGCAGCGGGGTCCCAAGATGACACCGACATGGAAAAGAACAATTTTTAACGGCACTGAGGTTTTTAGAAACTTTACCGGTAAAAATAGGTACACCGTGTCAGTTAGCGACTGTACATGGACTTTACGTATAGAGGACATTCAACTAGTAGATGTAAAATATTACAGTTGCTATATCAACGATGGGTATTCCAAAGTAGCAAGATTGACTTTTGTTGAACCGATAAACACTACTGTCTTACCGTCGCGGAATGATAGATACGCGGGTGAAAATGCCTACTTCAGTTGCCACACGCAAACACTCGACCGGCACGATCTGGAATACACTTGGGATGTGAAAACACAGGGAACCCCTGAATGGAAAGAATTGTTGGAGAATAATACTAGGATTGAATTTCACAACGACAAGACAACCATGACAATGCTTAGGTTGGGAATAGAGATGAATGGTTCCAGGATCCAATGTTCAGTACACAATGGATCATCGTCATGGACAGAAATAAGACAAAGTGGCTGGTTATTTGTGCATCCAGGCGAAGAAGCCAAGGAAACCAAGTCAGTCTACCTAGACCGACAGTCCACCCCAACTGCTCCTCAGACCCTATCCCATCTACCGAACAAGAAGCAAGATCCCGATTCTTCAGGATCTTTGGACTCTGCGGTCACCTTAGTCGGATGGACTCTAGCTGTTGTCTTTATTTGTCTCTTTATCTCTTTACTGCTATACAATATTGTGACCAAAAGACGATCCAAAAACAATCTTAATTCAACCCGTGTAGTTCAGACAGCTCAAGATGAAGATGGAAATGCGTATGAGGAAGTGGAAACCCAACTACACGGGCAAGCTGATCCTACTGGCCATAAAGAACCTGCACCATCCAGCTACCAATAACTAATTTTAAAGTAGTCTTTTTTTTATAAAGAAAGGGCCATTTTTATCATCTTCCTTAAAAAAAACGAGCAAAAAAAATAAAATAAAATAAAATAAAAATGACAGTGTTAAAATTCTGAAGTAAGCATGCCAGAATCATTTCCGTTTTGTCAGGGACTGTTTGCAGGTCGCTATACGAGCTTATTGTAGGGGGCTGTAGCTGTGATTTTAAGGGTACGAAATATTTACTTATTTTTTGTTTTCGGATAATGCAAATTTCCGCGGCCCAAACCCAGGCCGAGCTAGAGCAGACGGCAGACCGTGTGGTGAGGACGGTCTCGTCAGGGATCTACGTTGACTTGGATCTATCGCTAGGATCGGCAAAAATCATCCACCCGGAGGAGGAGACGGTTTATGCTGGCATTGTAAACAAGAAGACTGCGGGTAAGATGAGAGAGGGGAGTACAGGCCACGCCCCTTATGCATTCCAAGACTAGGTTGACTCAATTACAAGGTGAACTATACAAACTTATTCAAAGACCAACTTTTATCAGGTTTTTTTAACTGCTTTTTTTCAAATATACAGGTTAAATTTGTCACTATAAAAAATGTCAAATTTCTTTCGAAACAGGATATTAAAGCAACACATTTGTCTGTACCAATTTTCTCCTCAAAATTGTGAAAAACGTGCTCCAGATTTTACGAATCAATTTAACGTTATAGGCTAAATTGTTGAAGACCATTTTTTTTTAGTGCACCCGATTCTTACTTTGTACCTGAAGCATTAAAAAAAAAAAAAAAAAAAAAAAATGGTTTTGAAGTTTTGAAAACAACTTCAAGAAAAGTTGCTATTTATTATTTACACAAAGTTAAACAATTTAAAATGTATTAAAAAAACAAACCGTTTTTGCATGCATAATAAAACTATTTTATCCTCACCCAAATCAATTAACTTAGCGATTTTGTTTGTTTAAAGTTCTTAAATAAAACCAGAAGAAGTAACCAACAATCATATATTAAAGTGAACGATTCTCAATGTCCATCAGAAATGGGGAAAAACAGCAACAAACAAAATAAAACCAACGAGTCATCTGTTTGCAGTAACAATGGTTTGAAAATTGTAGCAAAGATGGGTTGGCTTCTCTACACTTCAGTGACCACAACATGATACAATAAGTAATCCGTTTCGCATTT